>CM055122.1:87021134-87556282 GCA_029206835.1 Rana muscosa | reverse complement strand
TGTCGAAAAAAACGACGAGAAAAATTAGAACTTGTTCTAGTTTTTCTCGTCGTTTTTAATGCCGTTTTTCTCGTCGAAAAAAACGACAGAAAGCCCACAGACTATCGTTTTTCTCGTCAAATGGGAAAAATGTTGTTTTTTTCGACGGGAAAAACGGCCGTGTGTACGCGGCATTAGATAGAGAGCAGGTTCTCTATTTTTGCCTGTGGCAAAGTCCGGCCGCGTGTACGCGGCATTATTGTTCTATTATTCAGTGCATGTCAGCCAAATGCTCCATGTCCTAAGCTTCTGCGGTATACACATACATTTATATATATATATATATATATATATATTGTGACAGCAGGAAGGTGCATCCAGGGGGGTAGATATATTTCTCCCAGATTCAGGCTTTATGCCGACTTATACAACTAGGGAGTTGATGAAGCCCAGCTGAGGCTAGTGGGCTCATGAATGACTCATACCTCTAGGGAGAGTGCTGGGCGTCGTGAGACAGGGAGTTGATGAGACCAGCTGAAGCTTGTCAGCTCATTTAGGCCTCTATAAGAACTCCCAGCTTCATTAGATGTTAGCTCATGCCTGGAACCAGACCTGTGTGGACTGTCTAGGGAGAGTGAACCCCTGTGCGGTGAGGCAAAGCCTGTGTGGCTATTTGTTTGGACTTTTACTAAACCAGGGACTTAGGGACTAGGACAGCACCAGGCTGATCCCAGTTGTTAGTTTAGGAAACCTGCATGTTTAGTCAGAGGTCAAACTGACCAGGATTTATTTTGTTTGTTTCTTTTTGGCTTTGCTGTGTTTTTGTCACTGTACATAGAGAAATAAACCGCACCTTTTGATTTTGAAAACCACAACCTCCGTCTGCTGGCCCTGTTTTTGTGTGGGGAGCCCAACCAGGGGGTCACACACACCCGCTACCGAGTTAACCCCCTCACAGTATATATATATATATATATATATATATATATATAAATATATATATATATTGTGAAGGACTAGCATCAAATGTAGAGCTTGAAGGACACCGCCACTCGCTGGGTTCTTCTTTTTAAGGGCTTTTGTTTGCCCATTTTTTATTAAAAGAAGTCAAAACAAAATGAAAGGTGTCCCTTCAGGATTCCCACGCAGGGGTTTTTAACTTCATTTAGCAGTCCCAAAAAGAAAAACATACCAAGCCTCCTGGCTCTCTTGTTAGCAGTTCCTCTGCTTGATTTAGGTACTGATACCTTTAAACCACCAGATCTTCCAGTCTCACAGTCTTGGATGCACACCGCTTTGGGCTTCCTAAACGCACACAGCTTGAAGTCCCTTAATGCACACAGCTTCTGGCTCCTTGGACGCACACAGCTTAAAGCCCTTCAACGCACACAGCGTTTGTCCTCACACAGAGACACTCACCAACAGCCACTGCAGTAAGCAAGCTGCTCACCATCCTTCACTCTCCTTCACTCTCCACCAGCCCCTCATTATATTGGTTGTGTGCACCTGAGCACACACCATGCTGGCTGTCCACAAGACCCGGACACAGGGTTGGAGATCCCATCCCACCCAAGACTCTGAAGGATCTCCAAGCCATAGAAGCCCCATGTAGAAATAGCAAAATCTGAGAAAACTGCCAGAGCAGTTTTTCTGTTTTTTTAAAATTGACGCTCTGTAGCTCTGCACTCAGCCGATATGCAGACTCTGTGTCCACTTTAACCCTTTTTCACTGGGACAGAGCCTCGCTCTGCCACAATATATACATACACACACACACACAACACACACACACACACACACACACACACACACACACATATACATTATATAGATATACATACACACACACACATATATATATACACATACACACACATATATATATATATATTATACACACACACACACACACACACACACACACACACACACACACACACACACATTATATATATATTTGCACATTTGAACCATACTTATTTATACTATGCATTTTGATGTACTTTGGACCCCCATCTATGCGATATGCATGCAAGAATACATTTCAAGAGCTTAACACACAATGCCTCTTACCTGTCTGGAGCATATGAGGGAAGCCATTACACACATGTGAGGTGTAAGAAACAATTTTAACCTCATTATTAAAATGGCAAGAACAGCAAACGCCACCAGCTGAAGGGCATGATATAACAGCTGTGAAAAAAAAAACAAAAAAAATAAAAAAACACACCACCACTTTATTATTGGTGTACTGTAATTAATGAACTTTGCTTTCAGAAAATGTATAATGTTTGGGGGTTCCAAGTAAATAAAAAAAAAAAAAAAAAAAAAGATGTATGTGAGAAATTTCGAAATTGGCCCAATAGGCAAGCAGTTAAAATAGGAAATGAAGAAATACTGCATATGGCCAATTAATATTTACCACGGGAAGCCAGTAGCCCGCTGCTTTGCCCAAAATAGACGAGAAAGGGTCAGAGGGACAAGCCTCAACTCTTCTCATTATTTTAGTGATTTAACAGACTGCCTAAAAAGCATGAAGGAAGTGCTAGGCTTTCTTAGAAAGCCCAACATGCCCTGCAAACATGGAAGCAATGCTTCGTAAAATGTTAAAAAATAAATAAACAGATCAGGTTATAAACATTTAAAAAAACAATTAAAATAAAATTGTCTTGTTGTTGCGTCAGGAGCAATAACTGGTCTAGTTTATTATAGACTTTCACTTTATACAGCTGACTGCAAAAGTAAATGTTATTATAAAGATTTTAAGGTGTATCTGTTATTAATAACATAATATGATGATTAAAAAAAATCGACAATGAAAATAGCTTGGCCTGAACAAAACATTCTCCAATAACTGCACCTTTATGTGTTGATGTAAAAACCATGAGGCAGTTGAGGAGCATCCATTATGGATGTTTGATATCTAATAAATACCCAAACTTTAAGACTGCATTCACACCTGAGCATTTCAAAGTTGCGCGTTTTTTTTGTCGCGTTTTTGTACAGGTTACCAACGTAAAAAGCAGAAAAACACCTGTACTCTGCCCCAAAGAAGCTCATATTCTTTTTTGAGCTTAGGATGTTTTTCAGGCGTTTTGCTTCAGCTGACAATATGCTCAAATATGAACAGGCTCCATGGGACAGTACAGAGGGCTGCTTTTCTTCCTAATCTCTCCCCCCTCCCCTTTTCTTGTTTTAGGTTGCTCCAAGTGACAGATTGTGGTACACCATAGCAACAGGTCCCGATTGGCTGAATCAGGCAGGATTGAGCTGGGCAGAGGTTATAAAGCCAGAGGCTTTCCCACTCTGTTCACTGCCTAAGGGGACCCCCGCTGAAGACGGAGCCCCGTGCTGCTGCAGGCAGTGTTACCCGAGTCATGGAAGAGCTGCTACGCCACCTAATTCCATGCCTCCCAACTTTTAAAAGTCCCACAGGGCTTACCTGCTGGTTCCTCCTCTTCATGCTTCCTGCTGTGCGGGAAAAATGACACTCTCGCGGGACTGCGGGAAGGAGGAGCCTATGCGGGTAAAACCCGCAGAATCCGTGCCAGTTGGGAGGTATGTTATTCACAAAGCTGAGGGCTACAGAGGGGCAGAGTGGCTAAGGAGGGGTCTTGAAGAGGAGGCAGTCCCGTCTGTATCAGCCTCTGCCGATATGAAGCATGCCCAGTCTGTGCCCATTGAAGACATGGAGAATGACAGTCTCTCAGCTCCCCCTACTGCCCAGAAAAGGGGTTGCAAAGGTAACAGCGGAAAGAGGTTGAGAAGGGAAGATTCTCCCTCTTCTGCAAGAAATGTATTAAAGCAGGCAAGGTCACGCTCCTCAAACAGAGCCAGAAATGGATCACCTCAGCTAGCTTCTGCAGGCATTTCCAGTGAGGTGGCTACGTCTGGGCAGCCCGTTAGCGTGGACCGCAGTTCTGGTGAGAGAAAGGATTTAAATCTTTCTGAATTGGGTAAAGTAGTTGGTTCTTTAGCCAATGTACTTGCAAAATTGAGTGAATCTCATAATATTGGTACTGTATGGAATGGCGGTGGCTCATGTAGTATAATTATGTCAGATAATGCTGTTTTTTCAAAAGGTAACCCCGTCACTCCATTGAGTGTTAACCCTTTGAATACCATTGCTTCTAATTTGATAAAATTCCGGTTACTGTTAATAATTCCAGTGTTGTTTCTACTATACCTGCTTCCGTTTTAAATCCTACACTTTCTTTACCTGTTAAAGCTTCTGTTTCTGAATCATGTCTTAAGGAGGCTCTCTCCTGTAAATTGTCTCCTCTGGGCCATCATCTATCTACTGCGGTTAAAGAAAAAATATGGCGTGGAGAATTCATAGATATTTTATCCTTGCTCCCGTCATCAAAGGAATTCTTGTTGAAATCTGCTAAAAGAATTGATGACAGGTCTGAGGAGGATAGGAGGAGGGCAATTCCCCGAACCTTTTAGAATTGGCTGCAGGCTTTCTGTATATTTTCTTCTGTGATGGGTGAGCGTTTTCCTGAAAAATGCTCAGGATTGTTCCAACACCTGGATATAGTGGCTGAGGCATACCGCCACTTTGGAGGTATTTCTTGGTTCAGCTACGATGAGAGCTTTAGACAAAAGCTCTCAGTTCATCCATCCCTCCGCTGGGGGTTTAAAGATGTAGGGCTCTGGCTGAACCTGATGCTGCCACAAAGACCTCAATATTCACAAAGGCCTCAAACAACCAATCCTCAGCCTACTTTTCGTAAGGAAGTGTGTTTCTCATTTAATGATTCACAATGCAGATTCTTATCTAACTGCAGGTACAAGCACAAATGCTCATTCTGTGCAGGTACACATCCAGCATCCCGCTGTTTTAAAAAAATCCGCTAGTACATCTCAGTCAAGAGACGTTAATGCAAAAAGCATGGACGCCAGTGAAATTGACAAAAATGCAGTTCTGGCTAGAACAATACCCAGAGCGCAAGATGGCGGATCTACTTTATGAAGGATTCAAATTTGGTTTTCTAGTTCCTCCTTTTGCAGGTCAGGGTTGTCTTCCTGTAAAAAATGTACGTTCTGCTCTTGAGCACCCTGACATAGGTAAAGAGAAGATCTTAAAAGAATTGCATGAAGGTAGAATAGCAGGACCTCTCTCTCTCTCTCCCCCCCCCCCCTTATAAATTTCCGTTTATACCCTTTAGGCCTGGTCCCAAAAAAGGAGCCAGGTTCCTTTAGTTTAATTCATCATTTATCCTTTCCTCATGGCAATTCCTTGAATGATGAGATAGCAGAATTTGAGTCACCTGTTTCATTTGCTTCCTTTGATGAAGCTTTGCACTTGTTAAAACAATATGGCGAATCATCTTTAATGGCAAAAGCGGACATAAAATCCGCATTTCGCCTCTTACCTGTCAATCCCACAGGTTTTAATTCCCTTAGTTTCTATTTTGAAGAGAAGTTTTATTTTGATAAGTGTATGCCCATGGGTTTTTCCAAGTCTTGTTTTTATTTTGAGGCCTTTTCAACTTTTGTACAATGGGTTTTGTCACAGAATTCCTCTCTCAGGGTGGCGCTATCCATTATTTAGATGATTTCTTATTTATAGGTCCAGCGAAAGTTCAGGTTTGTTCTGATATGTTGAATTGCTTTTTCAACATCTGTGATTCTTTTGGCATTCCCCTAGCCCACAAGAAAACGTTGGGTCCAGTGACGGTCATTGAATTTCTGGGTATTACAATTGATTCGGTCTCAATGGAATTCCGTTTGCCAATGTCTAAAATTATAAAAATGAGGTTACTCATTTCTAGTTTTCTGTCAAAATGGTTCTTTTGCGTGAAGTTCGCGTTTGCGTCCAGGGAAATTCCGATAACCAGAGTCTTTTCTCTGAGATTTGCTCTAGCCACTAGGGGGCTTAAAAATCCTCTTTGCCATGTTTCTATTACCCATCCCATTAAGGAGGATTTGAAGGTTTGGGATCAATTCCTGGTCAATTTCAATGGGCGTGATTTATGGCAGAGCGATTTCATTAGAGACTTCGACATCCGCTTATTTACTGATTCATCCGGATCAGTTGGCTACGGCGCTTTCCTGGACGGTCATTGGTGTGCTGATTTATGGCCTGAGTCCTGGAGGTCTCCTGATATTAACCGTAATCTGGTTCTGTTAGAATCATTCCCTGTAGTGGTAGCCGTTACTATCTGGCACCAATTCTGTTATCCTTCATACAGATAATAAAAGGGGTATTTTTTGCTGTAAACTGTTTATCATCAAAATCTGAATTAGTAATAAAACTACTCAGTTTTCTGGTTCTGCAATGTATGACTTATAACATTTGGCTTAAAGCAAAGCATGTCCCTGGTTTTACTAATGAGATCGCTGATTCATTATCTTGTTCGCAGTTCCAGAGTTTTTGGGAGCTTGCTCCAGAGGCAGATCACAAAGGATTTCCATGCCCGGAATTTCTCTGGGGCCTGATTTGGGACTAATCGAGGCTAATTTAAGGCATTCCATCGCTCCTAAAACTTGGGAAGAATACTCACAAGCATGGTCTAAATCTTGTAATTTTTGTTTAGCCTAATCTCTCGTTCAATTCAGTTAACGCCTATACGGCTTTATGTTTCGTTTCCTCTTTCATCCAAGCTAGACTTGGTCCTTCTTCAGTTACCAAAATTTTAGCGAGAGCCTCCGTTTTTAAAAATTTCTGAATCGCCTGCTCTTTCTTCCTTTTTTCCAGTCAAGCAAGTTATGAAAGGTTTTAGAAGATCCTCCCCAGCTATTGACAGTAGACGCCCAATTTCTTCTGAATTATTGGTGAAACGGATGTCTGTGATGGAATCAGTTTGCTTTTCTGCATTTGAGACTTCATTGGTCAGGACGGCTTTCGTTATTGCTTTTCTTGTTCATACATCACGGGACACAGAGCGGCATAGTCATTACTATGTGGGTTATATAGAATTACCTTCAGGTGCTGGCACTGGCAACTTCCAAAACAGGAAGTACCCTCCCCTATATAAGCCCCTCCCATCCGGGAGCACCTCAGTTTTTTTGCCAGTGTCTAAGGTGTTGGCCAAGGTTAACATGTATTCATCTGGGCTTGTGTACAGGTTCTCTGGGCCTTAGCAAGCTATTCCGGATCCGACCAAAAAAGCTTCATAGCTAAACGGTCGGTACCCGGGCCTTGCAGAGAAGAGCAGGGTTTTGCCTGTAATGCCTCTCTTAGGAGGGCTGGACCCTGGGATCCAGAGCTCTGGTCATACCCAAAACCAAGAGGCTATCTGTGCAGGGTGCTATACAGGTCCAGGGGAGTGGAATCCTTGGGAACCCGGTCCCTGAAGGTCTAGTACAATGCCTGCCGTGAGAGGTGAAGTTTGGGCTTCTGTGGACCAAACAAAGTCCTGCGGCGGGGAAAAGGTAAGTGGGGGCCCCTCAGGAACTTGGTTCTATTGAGGGGACCCCCAAGCCTAATATGTCTTTCTGCCTGTTACCTAAAGGTATTCCCGCTAATAGCTGTATATGCCTAAGAAATCCTAGAAATGTCTTTTCATAAAGGAAGTTTTAAAAACTGTAAACCTAGAAATGTTTTTCATAAAGGAGGTTTTAAAAAAAAAAAAAAGACAAAAGTGCGGTACCTGTGTTTGTCCACTAGAGGCCGCTGTGGAACGTCTTTTTTTCTTGGGACTATTCCTTCCATGGTGAAAGTCCAGGCAGATGAGTGAGCTCTCTATCAGGGAAGCTGCATTCCTCTGTCATGCTGCCAAGTAGTTTCCTTCCATCCCCGAGTCCTGGTGAAACAGGGACCCTGGCTCCTCTCCCTACATGGCGCCAAGAGCGCACACGTGCACGCGCGCGCACACGCTTTCTTTTTATAAGATTTAGCTTCAAAAAAGGGGGCGGAGCCTGGCGGATGACGCGCTCTGTGCGCCCAGCGCTTCTGCGCATGTGCGGGCGTCCCAGCAAGATAAAAGGACTCAGTCCACGCTGCTTGCTATGGACACAGAGCATGAAAAGGAGCTGGTAGCATGGTATAGGGGCTTACAGCGGGCGGTTGATTCAGGCATCCCCAGAAAGACGCATTAGTAGACACCCACTGATGTACATAGCAGCAAATTGCATTAGACTATTTCAGTAAAGGGGTGTATTGCGGCTGGAATACCTCAGCTTTGAACTAAGGAATATGCCGCCTAAAAAACTCCGAGATATACCTCTCAGAAAGTGTAGGGGGTCTCCATCGGGCTCTGAGGATCTGGAGCAGTCATCTGCACCTTCCTCCCCTGAGAAATCAGAGGTTAATACCCATAAGGAACCCCCGGGAGTGCCAGGTACTGCGGCTGTCCTCAGTCCACCTGCTCCTGCATATATAACAGAGGAGGTTTTTGCCTCAACTCTGGAGGGATTGGAGCAGAGATTGGCAGCATTGATCGCTTCTTCTCTATAGGAAAGAAAGCGCGCCAGATCTCCATCCCCTCCATTAGAGTGCCTGTTGGCAGAGCAACAGTCCCAGGAAGGGACTGACCTTCCTGAAGGGGATCAGGAGGAGGTTAACTCTGTTTTTGAGGAATCGACAGTAGATGAACCATTTTCAGCATCACAGACTGAAAGATTGTGGGTCCAGACCCTAACTGACATGGTTCGATCTGCATTTAAAATGCCTCTTGTTGAACCATCAACTACTGCTGTCTCCTCGTTGGGGTCGCTAAAAGCTCCCCAGATTAATTGCTCCTTTCCAATTCATCCATTATTGGAAGGACTTATATACCAGGACTGGGAACATCCTGATAAACTATTTGTTCCACCTAAGAAATTTCAGGTGATCTATCCCATGGAGGAAAAATTCACCCAGAGATGGAATGTTCCTACGGTGGACGCAGCCATTTCTTCTGTGAACAAATCACTGACATGTCCAGTAGATAATGTTCAAATGTTCAAAGATCCAGTAGATAAAAAATTGGAATCTTTATTAAAATCTGCTTTTTCCACAGCAGGGGCTGTTACACAGCCAGCAGTGGCAGCTATTGGGGTCTGCCAAGCTTTAAAGGATCAAATGAAAATGGTCCTGAGGGATTTGCCAGACCAGCAGGCCCAGGATCTGTTTGATCTGCCTAGAGCATTATGCTTTGCGGTTGACGCCATCAAGGATTCTATCCATCAGGCCTCCCGCCTCACGCTGTCTTTGGTACATATGCGTAGGCTTCTGTGGCTCAAGAACTGGTCTGCTGAGGCTCCCTGTAAGAAGCTCTTAGTTAGCTTCCCATTTCATGGAGAACGCCTTTTTGGCGAAGACCTGGATAAATATATCCAGAAGATTTCCAGTGGTAAAAGTACTCTCTTACCAATTAAAAAGAGGTCTAGGGGTCCGTCTTTTAAGAGGACTACCTCTCCTATCCCTGGGACGTCTGCTACTAAGCAGTTCCGACGGCCTCCTCGGTCAAACTCAGGAGGTAAAAATCAGGGACAGTCACAGGGTAATAAAAAGCCCTGGATCCGAAGAGGTACAAAACCAGCCTCCAAGTCAAGCCTATGAAGGGCTGCCCCCACTCAAACGGGTGGGGGTAAGACTTCAGTTGTTCACAGAGACCTGGCGGGAGACTATCAAAGACAGATGGGTGCTCTCCGCAGTAACTCGGGGATACAAGTTGGAGTTAAAAGAGTCTCCTCCTTCCCATTTTATGTGGTCAGGCATGCCAAAAGACCCTCTGAAAAGAAGGTGTCTCCTAGTGGTGTTAGAACAACTATTGCTCCAAGGAGTAATTATGGAGGTTCCTATGGAAGAGTGGGGGTTGAGTTTCTACTCAAACCTTTTCACAGTCCCGAAACCAAACGGGGACATAAGACCCATATTGGACCTAAAGAGTCTAAACAAATTTCTAAACGTCCAGTCCTTCCGGATGGAGTCGATCCGATCGGTCACCGCTGCCCTACAGGGGGAGGAATGGTTAGCCTCGATCGACATCAAAGAAGCTTACTTGCATGTTCCCATCTTTCCAGGTCATCAAAAATGTCTACGCTTTGCAGTAGAAGGGCGCCATTTTCAGTTCAGAGCCTTACCATTCGGTCTGGCCACAGCACCACGAGTGTTCACAAAAATTCTGGCCCCACTGTTGGCCGATCTAAGAACACGAGGTGTAACGATAATGGCATACCTACACGACCTGTTGTTGATGGACCACTCAGTTGCCAAGCTAGAAGTGGTAATTGTTGATACAATCAAGTATCTAGAATCTCACGGTTGGGTCATCAACCTGGACAAGTCAGCCCTACAGCCAGTGAAAAACCTGGTATATCTAGGGCTACGGCTGGATTCAGACCAGAGGAAGATTTTCTTACCTCTAGACAAGGTATCCTCTTTGAGGGGCTTGGTCCGTCTGCTTTGTGCAAAAAGACAGCCGTCCATACGCCTGTGCATGAGGCTGCTAGGAAAGATGGTAGCATCATTCGAAGCTGTGCCATACGCCCAATTCCACTCAAGGAATTTACAGAGGGCCATATTGTCAGCCTGGAACGGAAAAATTCAGGCTCTAGACTTCCCGATGGCTTTGTCCCCTTCCGTTCGGAAGAGTCTCTGCTGGTGGTTGATCCCCCAGAATCTCCAGAAGGGAAAACCCTTCAGTCCGATATCCTGGAAGGTGGTCACTACAGATGCCAGCCTTATAGGCTGGGGGGCAGTACTGGAGCAATGGTCTCTCCAGGGCAGATGGTCAAATGTAGTAAAAACCCTGCCCATCAATCTCTTAGAGATACGAGCAGCCCGGTATGCCCTAGTAGCCTGGGCATCCAGACTCCAAGGGTCCCCTGTCAGAATTCAATCAGACAATGCCACAGCAGTGGCATATATCAATCATCAGGGAGGCACCAGGAGTCATGCAGTCCAGAGGGAAGTAAGTCACATCCTGGAATGGGCAGAAAAGCATGTCCCATGTATATCAGCTGTCTTCATTCCAGGGGTGGAGAATTGGAAGGCGGACTTTCTAAGTCGCCAACAGTTATGCCCAGGGGAATGGTCCCTTCATCCCGAGGTCTTCCGAGCAATATGTCAGCGGTGGGGAACACCGGATGTAGATCTGCTAGCATCCAGATTCAAATCAAAGGTGGACAGATTTGTCTCCCGGACAAGGGATCCCCTCGCTTTCGGCTCGGATGCTCTGGTGTTCCCTTGGAATCAGTTCAGACTGATATATGCATTCCCTCCGCTACAATTGTTGCCTCGACTCCTTCGCAGAGTCAGGTTGGAAAATAAGCCGGTGATCTTGGTGGCTCCAGCGTGGCCCCGAAGGGCCTGGTACGCGGAGATCATCAAAATGTCTGTGGGGAGTCCTTGGACCCTTCCACGTCGTCCGGACCTGCTTTCGCAAGGGCCGATATACCACCCTTCCTTACTAACTCTAAGTTTAACGGCCTGGCTATTGAATCCCACATCCTAAAGAAGAGAGGTCTCTCTAACTCTGTGGTATCAACTATAATCAATGCCAGGAAGCCTGTATCCAGGCAGATCTACTATAGAGTTTGGAAGGCGTACATCACTTGGTGCGAGGCCAGAAAGTGGCATCCACGTAAGTACGTTATAGGCAGAATTCTGGACTTCCTACAGTGGGCTGTAGACAGGAAGTTTGCCTTAAGTACTATCAGGGGTCAGGTTTCGGCCTTATCAGTACTATTTCAAAGGCCCCTGGCTATGCATTCACTTGTCAAATCCTTTATGCAAGGGGTGACTCGTATTATTCCACCGATTAAAGCTCCCATATGTCCATGGGATCTAAATTTGGTTCTGTCGGTTCTGCAGAAGCAGCCATTTGAACCTTTGCGGCACATTTCCTTGGTTCTACTCACCAGAAAATTGATATTTTTAGTAGCCATATGCTCGGCTAGAAGAGTGTCGGAAGTAGCCGCCATGTCCTGTAAAGAGCCATATCTGGTTATTCATGAGGACAGAGTAGTATTACGTCCTCACCCAGCCTTTCTTCCTAAGGTGGTATCGAGGTTTCACTTGAACCAGGATGTGGTTCTTCCTTCTTTTCCCCAAACCGAGCTCGGTAGAGGAAAAGTTATTGCATTCTTTGAATGTAGTAAGAGCAGTTAAAGCTTATCTAAAAGCCACTGCTCAGATTCGTAGAACGGATTCTTTGTTTGTTCTGCCGGAAGGCCCCAGAAAGGGTCAGGCAGCATCAAAATCTACTTTAGCCAAGTGGATTCGACAGGTCATAATACAAGCCTATGGCTTGAGAAGTAGACCGCCTCCGTTCAAAGTTAGGGCGCACTCCACGAGAGCAGTTGGAACTTCATGGGCAGTGCATCACCAGGCCTCCCTGGCTCAAATTTGTAAGGCCGCAACATGGTCTTCAGTACACACGTTTACTAGGTTCTACCAGGTGGACGTTAGAAGTCAGGAGGATGTCGCCTTTGGGCGCAGTGTGTTGCAGGCCGCAAAAGATCCTCATGCCTGATGGCGCCCAGCTTATGTATGGTATATCCCCCCCCTCATTTGGCATTGCTTTGGGACGTCCCACATAGTAATGACTATGCCGCTCTGTGTCCCGTGATGTATGAACAAGAAAGTAGGATTTTTAAAACAGCTTACCTGTAAAATCCTTTTCTTGGAGTACATCACGGGACACAGAGCTCCCACCCCTCTTTTGGGGACACGTATTGCTTTGCTACAAAACTGAGGTGCTCCTGGATGGGAGGGGCTTATATAGGGGAGGGTACTTCCTGTTTTGGAAGTTGCCAGTGCCAGCACCTGAAGGTAATTCTATATAACCCACATAGTAATGACTATGCCGCTCTGTGTCCCATGATGTACTCCAAGAAAAGGATTTTACAGGTAAGCTGTTTTAAAAATCCTACTTTTTCAGGTGCTTTTAGAATAGGAGAGCTCACGGCACCAAATAAATCTTCTTCCTCTTTTTTAGTATTTGCAGATATCTCTGTCATGGAAAAGTCGATTAAGATTTTTCTCCGTAGATCTAAGACGGATCTATTGGGGATAGGTCGATGGATGTATAGAGCTCCTTTTCAGATTATCTGCCCAGTTTCTAGGATTACTCAATATCTCTCTGTTAGACCTCCCTTTCCAGGTTCATTTTTCATTCATGTTAATCTGTCTCCATTAACGAGATTTCAGTTTTCATCTGTCCTGTCTTCTTGTCTTAAAAAAACGTAATCTTTCTGGCTTTCATTTCTCTTCACATTCTTTCAGGATAAGTGCGGCTACTGAGGCCAGCCTCCTTGGTTTCTCTAATGATGGTTTGAAAAAAATTGTGACGTTGGGATAGTGATAGGTTTAAATTCTATGTCCGTCCTGATCTTGTTGTTGTCTAATTTTTCTTAGGACCTACCAAGCGTTTCAGTTGGATAGTGGGACATTCCTTTATTTTTTGGGCCAAAAGGAGAGCTTCCATCAGGAATTTCAAAGCCAATCTCGGTTTGGATGCAGGACAATTTCAGGTCTTATGGTGGGGAATAAGGGGGTTGAGATGGAGAAATCTTAAGGATCACTTAATTTTCTTATTGGGACAATGGCCTTCTCCTGATGTACTTATTATTCACGCCAGGGCTAATGACCCGGGCAGGATTAAAACTTGGGATTTGATTTGTAAGATGAAGAGGGATTTATCTTCTTTTAAGCTGTTATTCCCTTTCACTGTAATAGTTTTTTCGGAAATGGTACCACGACTTCTTTGGTCGAATTCAAGTAACCTTCATTATCTGGATGGGATTAGGAAGCATGTAAATAGAACTATACACAACCTAATACTTTCTCAAGATGGTTTTTCTTACCGCCGCATAGACCTTGAGGGTTTCCTTCCTGGTCTATACAGAGTTGATTTTGTACACCTGGCGGGTTAGACATTTTTGTTTTAAGCCCCATACACACGGTCAGACTTTTGGCCAACAAACTTAATTTTGAGCAAGTTGGACCAACAATCCGACCGTGTGTACGCTCTATCGGACAAACTTTTTTTTTGTGTTTTCATCGGACAAAAGTTGGGTCTGCAAACGGACAAACTTTTGGCCAACAAAAGTCAGATGGAGCAAAGTCCGACCGTGTGTACAGAAAACCATAGGACTTTTGTCCGATGGACAAAACAACTAATGTTAAAATCAACCAACAATAGCAGAAGTTGACCAAAGGGTGGCGGTAAAGAGCAGAAAAGAGCAGAAAAAACATGTGATGTTGCAAAAAGTTTTGGGAAAGTTTGCAGAAAAGTCCTGTGGTGTGTATGCTATGGGTGTGCCCGGCCAACTCCGTTCGGACAAAAATCCAGGGAAAAGTCCCATGGAAGTCCGACAGTGTGTATGGGGCTTTAGGCTTACAAAACAGGATTGAGCAGGCCACAGGGTTTGGGGGGCTTCAGCCGCTCAGTTGCTGAGTGTCTTTCAGCTGGTGGGGTTTGTCATCCAGTTCAGTTCTGGATGGACTAGGTGATAGTATTAAATAAATAGATGATTTATGGTTATGTAAATTTAAGATTAAATATATTGCTGGTTATGGATTATTATTGTTCAATTTTGGGTTACCCCTTAATAAACGCCGTGGCCATTAATAGCCAACATGAAATACATTGTGTTATGTCTCTTTATTTAATATCTTTCAGTCCTTAGTGCTGTCCCATGCATAATAGAAGGTACAAAATACATACCACAATTATGATACCAAACCAAGCATGTGTAAGATATTAATAACAACTGCCAATTAAAGGGTTAAGGCAGTGCTGTAAAATAATGGTGGTCACACAAAATATTGACACTTTGGGCCCAATTTGGACATTTTCACTTAGGGGTGTACTCACTTTTGTTGCCAGCGGTTTAGACATTAATGGCTGTGTGTTGAGTTATTTTGAGGGGACAGCAAATTGACACTGTTATACAAGCTGTACACTCACTACTTTACATCGTAGCAAAGTGTCATTTCTTCAGTGTTGTCACATGAAAAGATGTAATAAAACATTTACAAAAATGCGAGGGTGTGTACTCACTTTTGTGAGATAGTGTGTGTGTGTGATATATAATATATACTGCCAGAATATAACTGTGGACATCAAATGAGTTCAGTAAGTTTAGTAGAACCATAAAATAAATGCATAATTAAATTTCTCTTACCTCTCCACTGACAGAATGTTCCCCTCTGAAAAGAGAGAAAGGGCGTTAAGTGATTGTAAAGCTTTTTTTTTTAAATAACAAAGATGTCATAGGCTTCTTACACACTTAGGGACTTTTCTTGTGTTTTTTGCGCTAAAAATATTGACTGGAAAGTGCCCATCATGCCTCCTCAGTGAGAAAGCCAGAGTGCTTTCACACTGGGGCGCTGCGCTTGCAAGCAGCATCTTTGGGGTGGTGCAGGAGCGGTGTATACAACGCTCCCAAAACGCCCTGCCCATTGAAATCAATGGGCAGCGCTGCCGAATCGCCCCTCTTTGTGGTTAAAAGTTCCCCGCTACTGCCCTGGTAAAACGAGCTGCTCTTTACTGCGAGGCGGTCTGTGGTGTGAAAGTGGCCATGCTTACTTGCTCTGTGCAATGGTTTGCACAGAGTGGCCACAAACCTCCTCTTCTGAGTTCCCCCTGCTGGTGCTCTGCAATGGGGTTACCGATGCGGGCTCAATCCCCAGCTGGGCTATGTACGTCTATTAACACACAGTGTGGCTCAGCCCCACCCCCACCCAGCTCTCACCTCACAGCATTTGATTGAAAGCAGTGGGAGCTATTGCCACCGCGTCCAGTGAGGAGGGAGAGAGCACAGCGCCGCTGCTCTTGGACACAGCGCTGGGTTGAGATCGGGCTCAAATAAGGATGCAGATAATGCATTAAGCTAAAAAAACCTTAAGCCTCTCGAACCACTTTAAATTAAAAGGTAAAAACACAAGGTTTAAAATTGTATTTTACATACTAAAACATGTACCTGCCCCAGTCAACAAAAGTGACACTTAAATTGCATATTGCCTACATTTCTTACACTATTTTACCAAAAGTATTGGGACACCTGCTTTTATACGCACATGAATTTTAATGGCATCCAGTCTTAGTCCGTAGGGTTCAATATTGAGTTGGCCCCCCCTATGCAGCTATAACAGCTTCAACTATTCTGGGAAGGCTGTCCACCATTCTTCCAGAAGTGCATTTGTGAGGTCAGGCACTGATGTTGGACGAAAAGGCCTGGCTCGCAGTCTCCACTCTAATTCATCCCAAAGGTGTTCTATAGGGTTGAGGTCAGGACTCTGCAGGCCAGTCAAGTTCCTCCACCCCAAACTCGCTCATCCATGTCTTTATAGACCTTGCTTTTTGCACTAGTCCAAATCTTTTGGTGAAGGGGGGATTATGGTGTGCGCTTGTTTTTGGCCTTGGCCCCTTAGTTCCAGTGAAGGGAACTCTTAAGGCATCAGCACACCAAGACATTTTGGACAATTTCATGCTCCCAACTTTGAGGGAACAGTTTGGGGATGGCCCCTTCCTTTCCAACATGACTGCGCACCAGTGCACAAAGCAAGGTCCATAAAGACATGGATGAGCGAGTTTGGGGTGGAGGAACATGACTGGCCTGCACAGAGTCCTGACCTCAACCCGATAGAACACTGTTGGGATGAATTAGAGCGGAGACTGCGAACCAGGCCTTTTCTCCAACATCAGTGCCTGACCTCACAAATGCTCTTCTGGAAGAATGGTCAAACATTCCCATAAAAAAACATTCCTAAACCTTGTGGACAGCCTTCCCAGAAGAGATGAAGCTGTTATCGCTGTAAAGGGAGGCACAACTGAATATTGAACCCTACAGACTAAGACTGGGATGCCATTAAAGTTCATGTGTGTGTAAAGGCAGACGCCCCAATACTTTTGGTAATATATTATAGTTACCTATCATGTACTTACCAGATGCATGGCTACAATAACAACTATGATAGATATACAGAGCTTCTCAAAACTCACAGGTAACAGATGGAGAAAATGGAAACATTTTAGGTAAGCTCTCATTGTTCTCTAACTGGATATGTTTAATTTGCTCCAGTCCTTTGCTTTGATGTGTATTTCCACTTTTGTACCCCCACTTTATGTTCGCTATGTGCTCCCAGCATAGTTAAAATAATCAAAAGATATGTATTATCTGTCTAGTAGTTTCTTTGAAACAGGAATAAACATAGAGCTCTATAGGCAGTTTGCAAGTTATTCTGAACAATTTCAAGTGCAATTAGGGGGGGGCAGAGTGAGAAAAAGTGCTTTAACATATAATGTACCACTCAGGCCTTGAAATCATGTGATCCCTTTGAAAAGGACAGACAATGTTCAAATCTAGGTTACAGCTGATAATGTGATCTGGCAGCACAGCCTAAGAGCCGGTTCACACTGGGGCAACACGACTTCCAGCGTCACTTTACAAGGCAACTTTGAGTTCCCTCCAGGACAGGCGATTTTGCCAGTGGCTCATTAAACAATAATCAGCTCTGTGGGAGGGAGGGGTTTGCTTGAGAAAACCATTTTCTCTTCCTGTAAAGTTGCTTTAGTTAAGACAGTGATCAAACTTTGGAGGTGACTTCCATTGAAATCTATGGGTACAAGTCGCCTAGAAGTAGTACAGAAACCTTTTCTGAAGTCAGAGCGACTTCAGTAGTGTACATTAAGACGGCTCTCATTCACTTGAATGTAATTTGTCATGTCGCGCGACTTGGGGCGACACGTCGAATCCCAAGTCACGGTAGTGTGAACCGGCTCTTAACCATACATCGCAATAGGAGTTTTAAAGTGTATTTCCCCTTCTAAAGCCAAATTGGGAGAACACCTACTTTATGTTTTTTACATGTTCTAATTAGCACATAAGAACTAAAAAAAGATAAAACATGAAAAAAAAAATAGGATTTTTATAACAGCTTACCTGTAAAATCCTTTTCTTGGAGTACATCACGGGACACAGAGCGACATAGTCATTACTAATGGGTTATATAGATACAGTCAGGTGCTGGCACTGGCAACTTCCAAAACCGGAAGTACCCTCCCCTATATAAGCCCCTCCCATCCGGGAGCACCTCAGTTTTGTAGCAAAGCAATAAGTGTCCCCAAAGAGGGGCGGGAGCTCTGTGTCCCGTGATGTACTCCAAGAAAATCAATTTCCTGGTGAGAAGCACCAAAGAAATATGCTGTAATGGTTCAAATGGTTGTTTCTGTAGAACCGACAGAACCAAGTTTAGATCCCATGGACATATGGGAATATTAACCGGAGGACTAATACGCATCACTCCTTGTATAAAGGCTTTGACTAGTGAATGCGAAGCCAAGGGCCTTTGAAAAAATATTGACAAGGCCGAAATCTGACCCTTGATAGTACTCAAGGCAAGCTTCCTATCTACAGCCCATTGTAGGAAGTCCAGAATCCTACCTATTACGTACTTATGTGGATGCCATTTCTTGGCCTCACACCACGCGATGTACGCCTTCCAGATTCTATATTAGATCTGCCTGGATACCGGCTTCCTGGCATTGATCATGGTAGATACCACAAGATTAGAGAGCCCTCTCTTTTTTAGAATGTGGGCTTCCATAACCAGGCCGTCAAACCTAGGGCTGGTAAGGAAGGGTGGTATATCGGTCCTTGCGAAAGCAGGTCCGGACGACGTGGGAGAGTCCAAGGACTCCCCACTGAAATTTTACAATCTCCGCGTACCACGCTCTTCGGGGCCACGCTGGAGCCACCGGAATCACTGGTTTCTTTTCTACCCTGATTCTGCGGAGTAATCGAGGTAACCATTGTGGCGGTGTGAATGCATATATCAGCTTGAACTGATCCCAAGGGAACACTAGGGCATCCGAGCCGCAAGCTAGGGGATCCCTTGTCCGAGAGAGACAAACCTGTCCCCCTTTGCGTTGAATCTGGATGCTAGAAGATCTACATCCGATGTTCCCCACCGCTGACATATTGTCCAGAAAAACTCGGGGTGAAGGGACCCTTCCTCTGGGCCTAATTGCTGGCGACTTAGAAAGTCCGCCTTCCAATTCTCCACTCCTGGAATGAATACCGCAGATATGGCTGGGACATATTTTTCTGCCCATTTCAGGATGTAATTTACTTCCCTCTGGGCTGCACGACTCCTGGTGCCCCCCTGATGATTGAATTCTGACAGGGGACCCTTGGAGTTTGGATGTCCATGCTACTAGGGCATACCGGGCTGCTCGTATCTCTAAGAGATTGATGGGCAGGGCCTTTTCTGCATCCGACCATCTGCCCTGGAGAGACTATTGCTCCAGTACTGCTCCCCAGCCTATAAGGCTGGCATCTGTAGTGACCACCTTCCAAGAAATCAGACTGAAGGATTTCCCTTTTTCCAGATTCTGGGGAACCAACCACTAACGGAGGCTCTTGCGAACGGAAGGGGACAAGGACATTGTAAGTCTAGGGCCTGAACTTTTTTGTTCCAGGCTGACAGTATGGCCCCCTGCAAATTCCTTGAATGGAATTGACCGTAGGGTACTGCTTCGAATGATGCCACTATTTTTCCCAGCAGCCTTATGCACAGGCGTATGGACGGCTGTCTTTTTTGTACCCACTAAGTGGATCAAATCTTTCAAAGACAAGACCTTTTCCTCGAGGCAAGAATATTTTTCTCTGGCCTGAATCCAACCTTAGCCCCAAGTATTCCAGACTTTTGACTGGTTTTTAGGGGTGACTTGTCTCGGTTGATAATCCAACCGTGAGATTCCAGATACTTGATTGTCTTGTGAACGACCACGTCTAGTTTTTTCACTAAGTGGTCTATCAGCAACAAGTCATCTAGATATGCCATTATCATTACACCTTGTGTTCTTAGATTGGCCAATAAAGGGCCAGAATTTTTGTAAACACTCGTGGTGCTGTGGCCGAACCGAAGGGTAAGGCTCTGAACTGAAAATGGCGCCCTTCTACTGCAAAGCGTAGAAATTTTTGGTGGACTGGAAAGATGGGAATGCGCAAATAAGCATCTTTGATGTCGATCGCGGCTAACCAATCCTCCCCTTGTAGGGCAGTGGCCACCGATCGGATTGACTCCATTGGAAAGTCCTGATATACAGGAATTTGTATAGCCCTTTTAGAATTAATATGGGCCTCCCGTCCGCGTTTGCTTCGGGACTGTAAAGAGGTTTGAGTAAAACCCGAACCCTCATTCTTCCAGGGGAACCTCCATAATTACTCCTTGGAGCAATAGTTGTTCTAGTGCCAACAGGAGGGACTCTCTCTTCCGGGGATCCCTTGGCACGTTTGACCTCAAAAATGGGAAGGAGGAGAGTCTTTTAACTCCAAACTGTATCCCAAACATACTGCGGAGAGCACCTATCTGTCTTGATCGTGTCCCGCCAGGTCTCTTGCGAACAACTGGAGTCCTCCCCCCACCCGACTGCGTGGGGGCTTCAATGAATTTAACTTTGGGGGAGGTTTTGTACCTCCCCTGACCCAGGGTTTCTCATTACCCTGCTATTGTCCCTGTTTTTCACCCCCAGGAATTGACCGAGGAGGCCGTCGGAACTGTTACACAGCCGATGCCCCAGGGACTGGAGAAGCAGGCCTCTTAAAGAGGGACCTCTAACTCTGTTTTTAACCGGCAAGAGCGTATTTTTACCGCTGGAAATTTTCTGGATATATTTGTCCAGGTTTTCCCTGAATAAGCGTTCACCATGAAATGGGACGCTAACCAGCCATTCTTTACAGGGAGCTTCAGCAGACCAGTTTTTGAGCCATAGAAGCCTACGCATATGTACTATAGACAGCGTAAGGCGGGAGGCCTGATGGACTGAATCCTTTATGGCGTCAACCGCAAAGCTTAAGGCTCTAGGTAGATCAGCTAGGGCAAAGCCTGCTGATCTGTCAAGTCCCTCAAGACCTGTTTCAACTGATCCTTCACTGCTTAGCAGACCCCAATAGCTGCTACTGCTGGTTGTGTCACCAAGCTTGCTGTAGAAAGAAGCAGATTTTCATAAGGACTCCAATCTTTTATCTATTGGGTTCTTGAACATTTGGACATTATCCACTGGACATGTCAGTGATTTATACATACAAGAGATGGCTGCGTCCACTGTAGGGACCTTCCATTTTTTTTTTTTTTGATGAACTTATCCTCCATGGGATAGACCACCGGAAATCTCTTGGGGGAATAAATATTTTCTCAGGATGTTCCCAATCCTGGTAAATGAGCCCTTTCAGTAAAGGGTGAAGTGGAAAAGAACAGACAGTCTGGGGCTTCTAGCGACCCCAACGAGGATACAGTAGTGGTTGATGGTTCCGCAAGGTGCATTTTTAAATGCTGATCGGACCATGTTAGTCAGAGACTGAACCCATAATCTTTCAGCTTGAGATGCTGAGAAAAGGTTCCCCCACTGTTGATTCCTCTATAACAGAATCAACCTCATCCTGATCCCCTTCAGGCAGGTCGATCCCTGTATGGGACTGTTGCTCTGCTAACAGGCACTCTGAAGGAGGAGACGGAGATCGGGCGTGCTTTCCCTGACAGGGAGGCAGCAATAAATGTTGACAATCTCTCTCTAATCCTCCCAGAGCTGAGGAAAAAACCTCCTCTGTTACATACACAGGAGCAGGTGAACTGAGGACAGCCACAGTACCAAGTACCCCTGCGGGGTCTCTACGGTCACTTACCTCTGAACTTCAGGGGAGACTGGTGCAGCAGAAGTATGCCCAAGATCCTCCGAGCCCGATGAGACCCCCTTCGCTTCCTGGAAGATTCAGTTCCGGAGCTTCTGGACGGCATATTCCTAAGCCTAAAGCTGAGGTATTCCAGCCGTAATACACCACTTTTACTGAGAATAGTCTAGCACAATTGCTGCTATATCACAGTTGGTGTCTACTAATGTGCCTTTCTAGGGGATGCCTGTATCAACCGCTTGCTGTATGCCCTTTTTTAAATGTTGCCAGCTCTGTCTCTGTACTTCATAGCCAGCTCACCACACAAAACTGTGTTTTTTACATGCTGGGACGCCCGCACATGCGCAGAAGCGCTGCGGCGCACACAGAGCGTCATCCCCCAGGCTCCGCCCCCTTTCCTGGCTCACCTCTATATATAGAGGCGCGTGCACGCGCACGCGCGCGGCCACGTGCGCCTTCGGCGCTAATTTTGAAAAATGGAGACTAGGGACAAGAGCCAGGGCCCCTCTTTGCCGCAGGCCGGGGGATGGACGAGCATTGCAACATGGCAGAGGAAGCAGTTTCCCATAAGAGAACTCACCATCTGCCTGGACTTGCTCTGCTGAGAAGAAACTAGTCCACATGACAAGAAAACATTCCACAGCGGCCTCTAGTGGACAAACACAGGTACCGCAGTCTAATATCTTAAATATATATAAAAAAATATATATATTTTTTTTCTTGACCACCATTAAAAATTATTACATTTTTTTAGTAGTTACAGGCATGCACAGAATTTTGCGGGAATACCATTAGGTAACAGACAAAAAGACAAATTAGGCTTGGGGGTCCCCCAATAGAACCAAGTTCCTGGGGGCCCCCACTTACCTGTTCCCCGCCGCAGGACTTTGTTTGGTCCACAAAAGCCCAAACTTCACCTATCACGGCAGGCATTGTAATCAAACCTTCAGGGACCGGGTTCCCAAGGATTCCACTCCCCTGGACCTGTATAGCACCCTGCACAGAAAACATCTTGGTCGTGGGTATGACCAGAGCTCTGGATCCCAGGGTCCAGCTCTCCTAAGAGAAGCATTACAGGCAAAACCTTGCTCTTCTCTGCAAGGCCCGGGTACCGACCGTTTAGCTATGAAGCTTTTTTGGTCGGATCCGGAATAGCTTACTGAGGCCCAAAAGAACCTGTACGCAAGCTCAGTGAAAAACACATGTTTCTTCTTGGCCAACACCTTAGACACTGGCAAAAAACTGAGGTGCTCCCGGATGGGAGGGGCTTATATAGGGGAGGGTACTTCCGGTTTTGGAAGTTGCCAGTGCCAGCACCTGACGGTATCTATATAACCCATTAGTAATGACTATGTCGCTCTGTGTCCCGTGATGTACGAGAAAGAAAAGGAAATAAAACTGGTGACTACTTACTCCTCAAAAGTGGCCTTTCTTTGATAAAAACGGGCGACGAGTCCTTAAAACTGAACTTCCCCTTTTGGGTTGAGCTCCGCTTTAAATGCCACTAAATACTACAGTGGAGTCTGAACACTTTTTTTATAGATAATCAATGCACAATGCGGAAGGAAGACAAAATCTTTAAAATTACCAACTGTTCTGCCACAATACAAAACATACCTCTCATTTTCTTCTCTTCGAATGGCACTTTGGCTATCGTAAAACATATGTTTAAGAGCCTGAGAAAAAAAAAAAGAACAATTTACAAAATAATGTACATTCAATAAATACATAAAATAGAAAATAAAATGGAAGCGTAACTTAATGTTATTCTTAAATTTTTCACACAAAATATTTGCACATAAGAGTCAAATTGTTTTAAAGAGCCATTTTTTTTCTGGAAAACACATTTAAAGGGGTATAATAATGCATCCAATGAAGCATGAGCTAAAAAGATACTTTTCAGAAGTTCTCTAAAATCTCAGTGCATGCGCAATCAACACGCCGCTCGCTCCCGATGCACTATCCAATGGGGGACCCTTCTCGACAGAACACCGGTGTCCGGATCGACAGCGCATGCGCTCAGCTACACACACAGCCGTCAGAATTGGTAACGGAAGTGACGTTTCGTCGCCGCCATCTTGCTACACCTCTCACTCTACTATAGTAAAGATAAACTGAGAAGGGGGTAAGCGGACATCTTGTTACACCCACAGGAGTCTTGCATTTTATACTTTAACAGTAGACTGAGATGATATAGTGAAATACAGTACTTAAAACTGACTGTTTACATGTTGAATTTTAAAAGCAGCGGTAAGCCTGCTGATCTCACAGGCTTGCTAATCGGACAGAAGTTTGCTGCTTTTAAAATTCAACATATAAACATATACACAGAGTTGTAAGTACTGTATTTTACTATATAAACTCAGTTTACTCTTAAAAAAAAAAAAGTGTAAACTGCAAAACTCCAATGGGTGTAACAAGATATCCGCTTGCCCCCTTCTCAGTGTATTTTTACTTTCGTTACCAATTCTGACGGGTCACCTAATCTGACGGAACACCGGCCCAGCTTAGGAGCGCAGAGGAAGTGTTTACTCCTGTTGCCAGGGAGACCTGTTTGTGACAGCGGAAAGCGCCAGGTGAGAACAGGAGGTGAAGGCTGGCGGCCGCTGTGCGGGCCACATGACAAGGCCTGGCGGGCCGGATTCGGCCCGCAGGCCTTGTTTGCGCCACCTGTGCTCTAGATAATAATCCATAAAGCTAGATCCTATGAAAACATTTTATATATAGCCTGTGACATATCTAACATGTATTAATTGAACATCACTGAAGGTGGCAGTCAATGGAATAGAAGTAATCAAAAAAGACTGAGAATATGAAACCAATTTGCTGACTCAACCATTCTCAATGAATGATAATCAGTAAATCAGTGCTACAACTCACTGGGCTTTTTTCAAACCAAAAAATCATTTTATTAACAAAATACAAGAAAATGTTGCACTTCATAAAAAAAAAAAAAGAAAAAAAAAAAGAAGAAGTACCCAAAAACACAATTCCACATACACTTAAAAAACACACATCCACCTCACTCACATAGACAAGCATAGTGACCCAATGATATTGATAACAATGATATCACAATTCAGATATATAGAGGAAGCATGGAAATCCTTAGGAAAGTTCCTAGTGTAGGGAAATGCAATGAAGGGGAGACATGATAGTGATCTACAAATGCCTCAATGGGGATCCCAGCATAGGAAAAAAATATTCAGTCCCATTGAGTGTATGAGGACACGGGGCCACACATTGAGACTAGAGGAGAAGCAGTTTAACCTTAAACTGCTCAGGTGGTTCTTTCACTGTCAGGGCAATAAGGATGTAGAACTCTCTCCTACAATTGGTGGTGGCTGCGGGAAGTATGGATATTTTTAAAAAGACTCTTGGATGCATATCTTATGTAGCACTACCCCCGTAGGAGCTGCTGGTTTAAATTTGGGCCTGCCGTTACCTTACTGTTCCGTATGCTTGTCTCAGGGGTTCTCCTTGAAGAGTTGTCCAGAAGAAGTTTGCACCAACACAAAGTCTCTTTCAAGGGTTTTATTGGTTAAAGTTTCCAACAGAGGGAGTTGAAGGGATGGGGAGGACTCAGGTACCTTAATTGCAGATCACAGGAATTTTCCTAGGTCCAGAGGAACAACTGTCTCCACGCTGGACTCAGCAACCACCGGATAGGCCCAATCTCACCGGCCTAGCAACCGATGCACAGCTCGATCACATATAGTCTCTGCCACAGACTTGGTGTAAATAGAACAGTCTCTGCCACAGACTTGGTGTAACCCTTCCCTGGGTTAGCTTTAGAATAAAAGAACACAGCTCTCAGTGCCAGGATCTTCCAGCCGTTCTGGCAGCACTGTGAGGTAGATTGTGATCCAGATACATCCTCCAATTGAGTCCTCAATTGCTTGGTCCCTTCCAGCAGGTAAGGAGACACAGGATTATCCCTTGATCAGTAGGCTCCCAGTAACTCCTGGGCCCACATCTCAGTAACGAAGCCTCAGGCCAACGTGGCCCCGAGGCGGAAACTGCTAGCACTTCCCTGAGGCTATGTGGGCCCTCAGGTCGGGATTGGGCAGGCGGTGCCTACCACCAACGAACGACGACCCCACAAAATGGTGTCGGTCTCTTAAGTACCCTCTCCCAGAATGCACAGCGGGTTGACCATGCCCCAGAGCCGCTTCTGAGAAAGAGATACCCAATGCATTCAGCCTGTTGCCTTTCCAATCCTGACCAGTGGTGACAGCGACACCCACTGTCAGGAGGAAAATCATGCAACCAGCTGAACTGAAACAGAGTACAATTTGTAACACAATCCTTCTGAGCCAAACTATTGCTCAGACAATTATAATTTTAACACATAGCGCCCACTCATTGGGAGCAGGGCGCTACACTTAAAAAACACAACATACAGGGATATGGGAAATTATTATAGACACCGACACACATACACCTACACAGGTTGAACTTGGATGGACTATTGTCTTTTTTAAGCCTTACCAGTAACTGATCATCACTAATTATCACAGCTGAGACCCAGAGCAGGTCTGGAGAACACTGGCACCATCAAATAAGAAACAGAAGAGACGCAAGGAAAGAAATTACAAGAAACGAGAACAGCACTGAAAAAACCTATTCTGCTCTAGCTGCTCCTGAGGATTAGCATAGGATCACAGCAAACTAAAAGAGCATGAAAATTTGTCGCTATTATAATCTATGAAGATCTTCACATCGGACTCCCAGGCGGTGGAATGCACGCCGATCCATGCGAGTGAGACCAAGTGCGATGATCGCTCCACAACACACCTGGTTGTAACAAGCCTGTTACCTTCAGTGCCGAGGCATAGTCACTTTTAAAAGTAAGCGGCCACTTGGCCTGTGTGTTTTAAACATTTATTTTCATTAAAACGGAATCACGCTATGGATTGCCTTCTCTCATTTTTTCCTGACCATCATTCTGACGGAGTCTTTTCTGGCTTGTCTCTATGGTACTAGAACAGACCACAGAACAAAACTGTACAAAAGCCCCACCTGACCTTTCTTTTTAAGTAAAGAAGTCACGGTGGTTTGGTAAGTAGGCACTTACCCTTATTTCCACTTGGTGTCGTTATCTCCATATCGTTATTGTCGCAGTGGTGATGGTGTAGAATATCAAGGAACCATATTCATTTCATGGACTTTTAATGTTCTTACTGCTGGCTGACCATTGTTGCACATTGCATTTTTTGTTTATGCACTTTGTTTTTTCCATTTATGATTGTTCCACTGGATATTTATTATTATTGAGCACATGCACTTTATCTTCTATTAGCTGATGTTGATGACACAATTGCACTTTGTATATGAATTGCTTTCAAAGTACTATATTATATATTGATTATACTGCTTAATAACTGTATCATAGGTTTTATGAACATTGAATACTTGCACTTTATTTTTTATTTATACTTATTTTAGCGCCCCCTTATCACCCTACACCCCCCACAGAACAAAGCTCGTTATTTAAAACACTTTGGAGGGAAGCAGCTTTACTTTTTCTTTGACCATAGCGCGGAGCTCTTTTCTATTTTCTTACCTACTATGCAACTATATGCAAGGTCTCAGGTATGGGCTGGTTTAACCCCCCTTCCCTTAGAATGATGGTCAAGGGGACAGCATGGGTATAATGGTCCAGAGGAGGAAACAAAACATTAGATACTTGAGATAACATTAGATAAGGTTATTTGGAGCAAAGTCCATTCCATCTGTAACTGCAAGCATATCATGAGCCTCCCCCTCGCACTCCAGCAATAAACCTGACCTAAAAGAGCATTCCCTCTATCCATGAACCATAGAATTCATCAATCCATGTCTTCCAAACAGGTAAAGACAGCACAGTTCCATATAGTTCACATGGCCAATCAAAAATACTGGCATCAGTTTCCCATGGGGCGCACGTGCATTAATACTTATCGGTTCCTGATGCTTGTAAAGATTACAATATCGAGTTGCTTTACAAGTTGACCCTTTAGTTCCTGAATGGGTAAACATTGGGTCACTGTGAGGAGATATTCAGTGGGTGCATGCCTGAGCGGTTGCTTCAGGAGGCAGATTGGAGGATGGGCTGGCCACCATGCGCAACTATGACTTTAAAAATGGCCGCTGGGTCATGCACGCCCACCACATCAGGACAGCATGTACAAATGCGCCATCGCACAAACGCTAGTGCGCAGAACAGTGATCTGCCTTGTTCACATACGCAGATTGCCGTTCAGTCTGCCTCAGGAACAGTCGGCGGGTCCCGGCGGTCCACATGCTGATTGGCTCCTGTTGTGTTCAATTACAGCGGGTCGCTGGTAGCACAGCCCCAGACCCGGAAGAAAAAAAAAAAATCACTTACAGGTACATGACTTTGCGCTAAAAGGCCGCCCTACCGCAGTACATGTACGTGGGGCGGTCCTTAAGCGGTTAATGAAGTGCAACATTTTCTAGTATTTGTTAATAAAAGGCTTTTTTGGTTTGACAAAGCCCAGAGGAGTTGTAGCAGGGATTTACTGATTAGCACTCATGGAGAGTGGTTGAGTCAAATTGTTTTTTAATCTCAGTCTTAAAATAAAAGTGATCAAACCCAATAAATATCTGCAACACATAAGTGCCTGTATAAAGTTAAAAAAAAAAAAAAAACCTTCCAAAAAACAATCTTCAATGCTCACAATATGATGCTTGGATTAATATCCACACTTAATTCTTATGTTTTTTGGACAGAGTGGAGATGGTGATTAGAACACATGTCAGTTTTTATTGCTGTCTGTGCCCCTATTAGGGAGATTCCCCCTCTACATTCGTCTTGTTTACCATTATCATTGAAAGTGAAAGCAAAAGAAAAGCCCAACTTTTGTGTTGTCCCCGGGAAAGTAATAGAGGGGAAATCTTCCAAATGGGGAATTTAGTTTGTGTGACTTGGGGGTTCTCAAAAGGTATACCCTTAATTGGTAGGGATTTCCTCTCACTTCCTGTTTACGTTATGGGACAGAAGAGAAGGGAAATCTCCCCAATGGGACACTGATAGCGGTTATAACCCTCCCTTACTCTATCTAAAATAAAAATAAAATAAAAAGTTTTGCCTATAGTCCTACTTTATTCTTCAGTGCTTAGAAAACTACCATCTTCACCTCCACGTTGTGTGCAATTAATATGTTCACCCGGATCGAGATCTCTATATTATAGGAGGTCACATGAGCTTATGTTCAACTATACACTGGAATGGATGATCAATATCCTCCACTTCTTCATTGTTACCGAGTGGCTCCCAACAGACACTGGGGAAAAGTTCCCAGGGCTAGACACCTTTTTCCCCTGAGGTCCTCCCTCCCTGCTTTGGGAAGCAGCTGGGCCAATGGAGAAAACCTGACTTTTTGTCCCCTATGCGATAAAGTTTTAGCGAATGTAAAAAAAAAAAAAAAAAAAAAAAAAAAATCAAAAATAAAAGTTACATCCAAGTACTTAAAGACCCCTACAAAAGTATTTTTTTAGCCTACTCTGCCCTGCCCCACATATGCACACACACACACACAAATGTAAACTCATTAGTCGGGAGCATCTATATAGGAAAACATCGCTTGTGATGCCCTTGTTACATATCGCCGTTCACACCGGAGTGAGAGCAATAATTCTGTGCTCACTATCCAGGGTTAACTCTAAACTGATGACCTGTAGCGGCTTTTAAAGTACGCCCATGGAATATATAGGGCGCTGAACTTCATCATTCTTTTGCGGATATGTGCAAGTTTAAAGCTGGTCATGTTGGGTATCTATTGCTTTGGCAGAGAAAGCGTTAAACAAGTATAAATCTGCACGCTATAATAGAATGTATAAATAACTGACTCCATTTTAGATTCCCCTCCATTTTCTTTGGAGTAGAAATGAACTTTTGAATGGATGCGTTTTAACATAACTAGCTTAACTAACAGTTTGCATAGAAACACACCCTGTGATTCACTGCGGTTAAGCTGATTCACGGAGCAGCCTGTTGTGTCAGCAAAGTCATCAGCTAGTTCTTGTTAACAAAGTCAGCAGTTTAAATCATGATAAGAAAGTACCGAGTTTGTATAACTTTTAGAAACCTATACATTAAAAACACAGCCCCTCCCTTCTTTCTTCTGCATATAAGCTACTGTTGTACTCAATAAAGTCAGAGATCTTATGAACACACTCAAGCCTGTTTCCCGTGTCTCATTTGGTCTCTCACGGATCCGAGGGTCCCTGGTGGTCTGCCTGCATTAACCAGTATGTTCATCAGAGTGTAGAATTCCTTTCACACGCGACAATATATTTGAGGGCCCTTTTGGAACTTGAATGCATGCGTACAACACACTGGGGTGTTGTGCAAAACGTGTGTAGCGGGGGCTTTAAATCTAAGGGAATGTTTGAGTGGTAGTTGTACTCAAACACACTATTTGATAGGGTTCTGTAAAACCCTTTTTGACATTACAGGTGGGATACTGGTGTGTAGTTCCCTGTGGCCTGTTGATGGCGCTGCCATCGGAGGCTGGGGTTGAACCGCTGGTACAGTGCTGTGCCTTGGATGTCCCCTCTCGGCGGTGGTATGGTGGGCGTGTTGGCCTACTGTGCATGCCGAGAGAGGATATAAAAGGGGCAGACTCTGTCTGTAAGGGGTGAGTTCCCGGGGGTCCGACCCCATGAGTGTGTGGTTCTGTTCGTGGCCACCCCAGGCACCTTTAGCCCTGGGGTGGAGTTCCTGGTCCAGTACACTGGCGGATCAGTCCCAGGCACCTTTAGCCCTGGGGCTGCAACTGAAGGCCTTGGGTCCAGCACCTTCAGCTGGAACCCACAGAGGGAAGAGGAATCTCAGGGTGCTGCCTTGCGAGGAGACCCGTATCTAGAAGAGGAGGCCGGGGGAGGACTGTTCCGAAGGACTGGTGAGAGATCACAGTGAAGGAAGAGGCCTGGTAACTGTCTGGAGGGATGTCATCTTCCTAATAGAGGCCTAGTACTGGAACTAAAGTTCATCAGGTCTGTGGCAGAGACCTAAAGTTCATCAGGTCTGTGGCAGAGACCTAAAGTTCATCAGGTCTGTGGCAGAGACCTAAAGTTCATCAGGTCTGTGGCAGAGACCTAAAGTTCATCAGGTCTGTGGCAGAGACCTAAAGTTCATCAGGTCTGTGGCAGAGGCCTAAAGCTCACCAGATCTGTGGCAGAGTTTATGCAGAGACTGTGTGTAATCTGATTCGAGCATCACACCGGCTGCTAGGATCCACTCTAATGGGAGACTATCTGGATGAGCTGAGACTACCTGAAGATATGGGTAGTGAATAAGTATTCGTTTGTGCCTGGACCTCCTCCAACACCTCTTGCTGTCCTGATCTTCCTCCAACCTTTTCTATTTAAATGACTATGCATAAGAGAAAAATAAACTCTACGTTGGAGTTGCAATTGGTGTGGACCTTGGAGTTATTGGGGAATAGAGACTTGTCTTTATTGCAGTGAAGACGGGAACCATTCTCTGGAGAACCTGGCCATAGAGACCGAGGTACATTACACCGCTCAACCTCTTCACACAGGAGGGTACGGGCATGTGGCATGGTGTGCCCCTTTTCCTACAAGTGAGCCAAAAGGTAAGGAATAAAGGGGTCTGTGTGCTACACGTAGAATAAAGTAAAGTTTTTGCTTTATAAAATTGTAGCTCCCAGTTGCCAAGTTTCCAATTCAGACCAAAAATATAAACTCACTTGCTTCTACGTGTCGGAAACACAATAACTTTCTACCAGTTTTTCAACATCAGCCTCACTGTACAACGCTGTGAATTAGAGCACCTTCAAGTTTGTTTTTCTATGCATGAATGAATGCCATCATATTATTCCAATTACATACCCGAGCACAAATGAAGATAAATACCAGCAGGACTACTGGAAGTAAAAGGGTCTTTAAATATCTCCATGGTGTCTGAAATTAAACAGAAATGAGATTTGAAATGAATTAAGCATACTCAAAACACAAAATTTGCATTAGTGTAAAGTATACCTGTATTAAACATAATAATAAAACTACTCTCCAGGCTACAAGTGTAACACTAGTTAGACAAGTTAGAAAACATGTCATGATTGCCTTTGCTCCTTCTGAGGTAACTGGTGGTGATAACCAAGTCAAACGCATCTATGGAAGCAGGTATTAAAAGGTGCCCAGGGGTATCCCAAGTGTTTTTCTTTTAATTAAGTTGAATAAGCATTTGCCATTAATCCCTCCTGTTTTTTTTTTTTGGGTCTGTATTCCTTCTTCATTTAGGCTCCATTCACATCTCTGCATTCCGAACCGCGGGCGTATTTGCCGCGATTCTGCCCGCGATTCATAAGAGCGGCAAATCGCCCTCCGTCAATTTCAATAGTGCCCTAAATATGCGCTTCTCTTGGGCGATGGGCATCCCGCGATTCTTTTACAAAAAATTTATTGTCATTTAAATCAACAGTACAGGTTTGCAATAGAGTGTTACAGCATTCAGTATACAAAGTAGATCTGGACTCGAAAGCCCTCAACAACAGGAAGGAAGCATGGGCCGTGATCTGATGTTATATTCAAGATAAAAATTAAAAATAAATGAAAAAGTCCTCAGGACCCGATGGTCCAGAACCTGGGCCATGCCCAGATGGGTGTAAACCTGTAGAATGGGTGTATAATACACAACAATAAAACCTGAAAGTTGGCATCCACTAGAAAAGATGGAACAGTTAAACCTCAAGTAAGAGCCTAAGAAGAAGAAAAAAGATAAAAAAAAAAAAAAAAAAAAAAAATTGGAGAAAGAGAGAGAAAGAGAAAAGAGAAAAAGAAAAAAGGAGGCAGGACAAGAAGAAGAGGAGAAGGAGAAGAGGGAGAAAGAGAAGAGGGAAGTAGGAGGTCCACGGGGTGCGCGCAAGAGGGGTCCTACAGTGACAGCAAAGCAGTGTCGAATCTAGAAGGGTGGTAGTATGTGATCCAAGGTTGCCAGACTCTGAGAAACTTGTCATGCGTATCAGAAAGAATAGCTGTTAGTTTCTCGTTGACCATGATATCGTTCAGGCGGTTCTTGACTGCCTCAAAGCTTAGTGTAGGGGTTTTCCATGCTCTCGCAATTGTCAATCTAGTTGCAGTAAAAAGATGTTGGGCTAGTTGCCGTTCTGGACGCAGAAGTTCCACGATGGGCTTACCAAGGAGAGCTACATAGGGGTCTCTTTTAATATTAATCTGAAAAAGATTGCGGAGGAGAGTATATACCCTAATCCACAGTCTGCACGCCCGCGGGCATGACCACCAAATATGTGCCATGGTGCCTTCCTGGGAACACCCCCTATAACAAAGTGGAGAATAATTTGGGATAAAGCGAGCCAATCTCGCCGGTGTGTAGTACCACCTATACAATACTTTATAGGCATTTTCCAAAATTGACACATTACGTGAGCATTTGGACAGAGTTAGTGTCATCGTCTGCCAGTCCTCAGGGTCTAACTGCCTCCCCAGCTCTTTCTCCCATTGAAGGTGATAAGGCCTCAATGGGGGTCTCTTTATTGATATCACCGCCGAGTATATTAGTGATATTAGACCCGGAGAATGGGGCCTGGCTCTGCAAAGGCTCTCAAAGGGGGTCAAGGTATAAGGGGTAGATTGAAACCTAATAAGGCTCTGAAGAAAGTGGCGAATTTGTAAATAGCGATAGTGCTCACGCAAAGGAATACCATGAGAAGAGCGCAAAGCGTCAAATGCCAAAATCCTGGTAGGCCGTAGCATTGAGTGAACATCTGTGAACCCGTTCATGGTCCACCATAGAAATTGGGAGGGATTATCACAACCTGGAGGGAACAACGGGCAGTGTAAGAGTCGTAAGAGTGGAAGATGTGGGGAGATCAGCCCTGCAGAATACTTTACCGAGTCCCATAGTCGCAAGGAGTGGGCCAAGCAAGGCCCCATGACCGCCGGACGATGCACAGGTGGGAGCCAGGGTAATGAGGAGATAGGAATGGGGTCGATGTCAACCAGGTCAAGCATAGCCCAGAGCGGGAGCTGATAGGTTTCATGAAGGCACGAAAGTGGGGCTATGTTAGCAGCTATGTAATAGGCTTGTAAATTAGGAACCGAAAGGCCCCCATTGACTCGCTTAGCAAACAAGACCTGTTTGGCGATTCGAGGGCGGGACGAACCCCATATAAATTGCATAATTCTTCGCTGATGTATGCGGAGGATATGCGAAGAAACCTGAACCGGCAAGACACGGAAAAAATATAATAGTTTCGGGAGATAGGACATACGAACGGCCGTTATCCTGCCGAACCAAGACAAAGGCAAATGAGACCAAGACAACAGCATATCTGTTAGTCTCTTGAACAATGGTGGAAAGTTGGCCTGGTACAATCCGGAGTACGTGGGGGTAAGGTGGATTCCCAGATAGGGCAGCGAGGAAACCCACTGAAAGGAGAATGCCGACTGTAAATCCCTCATCAGGCCAGGAGAGAGGTTAACCGACAACGCTTTCGATTTTGAGGGATTAACCCGGAGCCCCGAAAGGGAAGCAAAGGTATCCAAAAGAGTTTGCAAGTTTGGTAAAGAGCTTCTGGGGGAGGTCAAAGTGAGAAGGACATCATCGGCGAATAGGGAAATTTTATGGGGACAACCCGCTAATTCGATGCCTCGTATATCCGGATGAGAGCGAATCGCCTCTGCCAGGGGTTCCAGAGCCAATACAAAAAGAAGAGGTGATAGGGGGCACCCCTGACGGGTGCCCCTCTTGATAGTAAAGAGGGGTGACTCAAATCCATAATTCTTAATTTTTGCCCGGGGGGAATCATATAAAACAGATATCCAGTGCATAAAAGAAGACCCGAAGCCATAATGTCGAAGAACAGACATGAGGTAAGGCCATGACAAAGTGTCAAAGGCCTTGTTTACGTCCAGAGACAAGAGCATAGATTCTAGCGAGCGAGTATGAGCTATGTGTTGGAGTTGCAATATACGCCGAATAGCGTCACCGGCCTGTCTCTGAGGTATAAAGCCGACCTGGTCCTTCCCAATTAATCGAGGAAGAAAAGAATTTAGGCGATTAGCCAGAATTTTGGTCAAAATTTTCAGGTCAACGTTAATTAGGGAGATAGGCCTAAAATTAGCCCAGGAGGAATGATCGCGATCTGGTTTAGGGATCATCACTATGTTTGCCGTCAAAAGGTCCGGGGTAAAGGAGCATCCATTTTTAACAGAGTTATACATTGCCGTTAGATGTGGAGCTACCATAACTGCCAGTTTCCTATAGTAAAGCGCCGTAAAGCCATCCGGCCCCGGTCGCTTTCCCACCTTAAGATCTTTTATACCTTGGAGGACCTCTGAAATTTGTATATCCCGGTCCATAAGAGTAACATGTGCCTCCGTCAGGGTCGGGAGAGGGAGACGGCCGAGGAAATCAGCAGTGTCCTGGGCGTTAAACTGCTCTGGATCAAAGTACAATTTAGTAAGGCGGAATCGAAACTCCTCCAATATACGCAACGGATTACCCGTAAGTACATTGTGTCGGTTGCGCAGAGTGATGGGGGTGAATTTAGGAGCGAAAGTCAGGAGTCTGTTGGCTAACATTCGATTAGGTTTATTCGCCCTGGTATACCACCTCTGGCGGGACCAACGTAAGACGCGTTCAGCCCCCTCGGTGAGACAAAGATCCAACTCCGAACGAACCTGCTCCAAGAGTTTACGGTTGCCAGAGGTGGGGGATTGTTTAAAAACCGCAGATAGTACCTCCAGACGGGTCTCCAGGGCTTTTTGTTTCAAACCCCTTTCCCGCTTACGGGCTGACGCTACCCGAATAATGTGGCCACGGAGTACCGCCTTATAAGCCTCCCAAAGCGTTACCGGCGACGTAACCGACCCCTGATTTTCACGGAAGTAGTCCTCTGAGGCCTTAAAAATACCTTCCCGGACCTCTTTAAGCGATAAGAGCGAATCATTCAATCGCCCAGGGTGAGAATTGGGGTCTGTCCAAAACGGAGTGGCAGACCACCAAAACAGGGTCATGATCAGACCATGGAACAGCCAGGATAGAGGCCCTGACCACCATGGGAAGGTGGCGTCGTAGCATGAACATATGATCAATTCTGGAGTGAGAGTGATGAGGGTGGGAATAATGTGTAAAGTCCTTACTCTGAGGATGGCATTCCCTCCAAAGATCGACCAAATCATGTAGTTGTAAAGAGCGAGCAAATTTTTTAGCGCCAGGCGAGGGAGCAACACGCTCCGAGGGGTATTTATCCAGTGAGGGATTCAAAACTAAATTCGAATCACCCAAAAGAAAGAGAGTACCCCTGTGATGGGATGCTAGCAGGGCGCAGACGTGAGTCAAGAAGGGTCCTGGGTTGGAGTTTGGCGCATAATAAGTCATGATGGTAACCTCCTTTCCTTGGATAGTGCCTTGTAGCAATAGATATCTGCCATCTGGATCTGCGATCTGTCTAGTGCAACTAAATGAAACCGACTTGCGGAAAGCTATGAGCACCCCCTTTTGCTTGGTTGGAGCCGTGGCCAAAAATACCTGGGGAAACTGAGCATCAAAGTATTTAGGGCAGGAAGACGCCGAAAAATGGGTTTCCTGTAAGCAGGCGATGTCAATCCGCTGCTTCCTAAGATACTTAAAAATCTTCACCCTTTTCTGAGGAGAATTCATACCCTGAACATTCAGGGACAGCCAATTAAGCGTCATAGTAAGACTAGCAATCGGCAGAAGATCATGTCCCCAAGCACACACCCCGCGGACCTCGTAGAGGGAAGAAAAAGGTGAAAGACCAGAGAGTCAGGTAGGGAGACAGTGAAAGAAAACAGATAAAGGAAAACAAACAGACCGAGTAAAACTCGGAGTAAAAACATTCCAGTCATCTAGGTTGCAATTGGTAGTGGGGCTGGAATCCCACTAAAAGGTCGGAAGTTGGCCAAAACTTTTGTTCGGGCCAAGTTCCAAGCCAAGGGGGAGCAATGGTCCGTCGGACACCGCTCGGCATATTTTTAAAGTAGTCTGAACAATGAGATCGGATCGACATCAGCATAAGGTAAACAGAAAAAACATGTTCAATAGACACCACCTAAATAAGGATTAAAGCAGTCTCAATCAAAATTGTGTAACATATCAACTTAAAATTGTGAACGAATTATTGTGGGCCGTGGTCATCCTCGCGTCCCGGAGCCCCCAACAAAAGTACGGGGAGTCCAGGACACGAAGCCGACCCACCGCAAACACAAGGACAATAACATACACGTACTACGGCAAAAACTGCGAAGGCCACAAACCGTGGACCGTGATGGGCAGGGCACACCCACAACTGTAATGGGGGTGTGCAGCACAGTACAAGGACATTCCTCTCAAGCGACAGATCAAAAGCCTTCGCCTGAGGAAAAAAAAAAAGGGGGGGGGACAGGGGACAAGAATCCAGGTGGGCCAAATGACCATGCGAACGTAGCCACAGCACAGAGGCCCAATGTCGCTGCCCCTCAATTGGGGCAACATCGAACAAGGGGTTAGCCACATGACAAGGCCTCCAGGAGCAGGGAAGGAGGGAACACAATGGGGCCACCGGGCCCAGGAAAAAAAAAAAAAAAAAAGTCCAAATATCATTTTGGTTGAAAGGCAGAAATGTTCATGTACTGCAATTTGGTCCACAGAATGGGAAGTCTAAAGGCGAAATTTAGATTTAAAGTTATAGTTCAAGGTGAGATACTGCTGACAGTTCAGAATAACAGGGTGCTGGCAGGTTAGCTCCTCAGAGTGACAAATGTGAATCGGTGCTATCATCCTTTAGGGACATCCTGGAATCGCTGTGCTTGCAGTGATCGAAGCGCCTGGGACCCCTGCTGAGACATTTGTGAGGAACCGTGGGGTGGCCTGGATGATCGTGGCTGGGCCGAAGAAGACTCCGGTTGGGAGGGAGGGAGATCAAACTGCAGATCCTGAAAATGTCGCCGTAAGTCAGGCAGGGAGGAGGCATGAAACTGGCGGCCGAGGTGATAGAAGGAGAGCTTGAAGGGGAACCCCCATCTATAACGAATGCCCCGAGCTTGTAGAATCTGCAAATAAGGCTTCAGACTCCGCCGTTTGGCTATGGTGACCGGAGAGAGGTCTGCAAATAGCTGGAGGGGACTACCCCGGTAAGAGAGGTCCGGGATATCCCGTGCAGCCTGCAGGAGCCGCTCCTTGGTCTTATAAAAGTGAAATTTAATTATAACGTCCCTAGGGGGACCCTCGGTGGGCCTGAGAGCGAGGGACCTGTGTATGTGATCGAATTCCAAGCGCTCCAAAGGGACGTCAGGCGCCAGCTCCTGAAAGAAAGCCGTGGCCGTCCCCTGCAGGTCGGTTATGGCCTCTGGGAGCCCACGGATGCGGAGGTTATCCCTGCGAGCCCTATTCTCAGAGTCCTCTAATTTATCCTGTAGGCTCAACAGTTCAGCATTCAGCCTTTCAACTTCGTCCTCATGACCCTCTAGGACCGTTGTTGTTAAATCCATCCGCTGTTCCAGTTGGTTGGTGCGGTGGCCTATCTCCTTGAGACCCCTCACCAGTTCTGCTGAGAGCTTACGGGAGGCAACGTTTATTTCATCCCGCACTATACTGCGGAACTTCTGGAGCATGGCATCTGAGCCAGCGTCAGTGGGGCCCTCCAGGTTGGAGGGGAACTGAAGCAAGCTGTCCTCAGAATGCTGAGTGGTGTCATCCGGTTCCGGAGGCTCGGGTGCCATTTTGCTCTTTCCCTTCCCCTTCCCCACTGTGGGAGAGGCCTTCTGCTGGGAGCGGTAGCGCTGTCGGTTTCGGGAAGTATTGTGCATAGGTAATGTTAGGCGATGTCCGTCACTCAGGGAGCATGCGCGGTGGTGTCAGGGATTCAGGATGTGTCTTATTCGCCGAGACTGAGCGGTCCGACGGCGCAGAGCAGGGAGATCAAGCTGTCATCATCCCCGACTCTGTGTAGTTGCCCCCCAGGGCTGTAAGTTCAGTACATAGCAAAAGTTAGTATATATAGCTATCTGGTTTAGGGGCCATAGCCTGGCTGGCCAAAGCACTTAGGCTTCCAGGGATAACTTGTTAAATGAGAAAAGGCCTATCACTGTACCTGAGAGGATGCAACCGGGAGCATATGAGCAGAGCGGTCCACTACATCAGTCTCAAAGGAGGCCGCTCAAATCCCCGATATGTATGATGTCTTTAGGGTGAGGAGCACCAAGATGGCCACCGTATCACTGAACAGGCCTGGAAGGAAAAACCTGGCAAATGTCTGAGAATGGCCACAAAGGGTTCTCCAGGCAGCGGGCGAGAAGCTTGGGCACTATGCTCACCCTGTGAGGAGGAATCCGAGCGGTGAGGAGCCAGAGGAGCCGTGGGAGGGAGAAGGCACAATCTGCGGGTGTAGCAAGATGGCCGCCAGACCTCCGGGTGTAGGCCGAAGCCGCGGACCTCAAGTGTGGAGCGAGGAGGGATTCAAGACTGGCGGCTTCGGGTGGTGCGGCAGGCACCCAGCGGCTGAGCTGGCGGTGGGCAAAACTGGGGGAGGGAGGCCTGGAGAGGTAGCCAAGAGCGGGCGGTGCGATACTCACTGCGCTCCGGGTAGAAGGCCGCAACCGAGACCGCAGGCCGCAGGACGCCGGACCACACCGTCACGGATCCCCAAACGGCTCTCCCCGGCTAAAGATCCGCTCTGAGGCCTCCGAAGATGGGGCGGCTGCTAGGCGAGGCCGGGTGGCTTGTGTGGTTCACGATCGCCAGATGTAGGGAATGGCAGGGGATCCGCAGGCCCCAAGATGGTGGAGGGCCTCGGGAGCGTGGAGTCAGCCACCGGCCAGGAGCGGACCCGGCTGCACAAAGTTCATAAAGTCCTCCGGGGCAGCAGCAGAGGATGTCCAGAGACTAATATAGATGGTCCGGGGCCCCGAGATAGCAAGGAAGGTCGGGCATCCCGCGATTCTATGTGCGCGATTGTCGTCCCCAAAAGCCAAGATGTGAACGGAGCCTTACCCCTTAGTCTCTTCTGTAAACAGTATTTTGAAAATATATTTTTTTAATCAGTGAGCAACTTTATTGAAAAAAAAAAAGAAAAAAGAAAAGAAAAGTATTGAAACAATGGTTCTAAAGGCATGCATTAGGTAAAAATAGGATTTTTGTACTCACTGTAAAATCCATTTCTCTGACGTCCATGGACTGACACAGCTGGATACTGTAAACGTGTGGTATATGTCCCTGCTCGCAGGAGAAGATCTAGGCAGAATGTTAGAAACATTCTAGAACAAACCAGAGCTGAACAGCCCTGCCCAGGGGGGCGGTCCCTCCGGACATTACCCTCCCACCTGCAGCTAGCAGATCTCAGTTCGTAACAAAGCAGTACAAACCTTAAAAAGGAAGGGTGGGTGCTGTGTCAGTCCATGGACGTCAGAGAAATGGATTTTACGGTGAGTACAAAAATCCTATTTTCTCTTTTCGTCCATGGACTGACACAGCTGGATACTGTAAACGCGTGGGACGTCCCAAAGCAGTATCAGAAGGGTGGGAGCAGTAGTAAAGGAACAACCAAAACTTCACTCCAAACAAGCAGAGCTCCTCAACGGAGGAGTTGCAACATTAAACAGCGGCCTGCAATGGTTTGCGGCCGAAGGGAGCATCCGAAGATGCAGCCACATCAACCTTATAAAATCTTGAAAAGGTATGAACGGACGACGCCTTGCACACTTGTGCAACTGACGCTTGATGTCGGAAGGCCTAGGAAGCACCAATTGCCTTGGTGGAATGCGCCGCAACTGGAAAGGGAGGCGCCCGCCCCTTAAGGGCATAGGCCTGTATGACGGTCTGCCTGATCCACCTAGAGACGGTGGCAGACGACACCGCTCGGCCCTGTTTTGGACCAGACACAGATTTCCGAATGGAAACAGTAGCAGACAGGTACACTCGTAAGGCTTGTACCATCCTAATGTATGAAGCGCAAACTCTCTGGGATGCGATGGGTGAGGACACAAGGACGGAAGAACAATGTCCTTCTTAAGGTGAAAGGCCGAGACCATCCTTAGAAAAGAAGGACGGTCGTGGGCGCAACACCGCCATATCCTTATGCAGGACCAAGTAAGGCGACTTGCCGGACAAGGCCGCCAACTCAGACACCCGTCTAACCCAAGCAATGGTCACTAAGAAGGCCAACTTTCGGGACAAGGTAAAGAGAGGAATCTCTCTGATATTCTCAAAGGGATGTTCTTGGAGAACCGAGATGCATCAAATTCAGATCCCAAGTAGGGAAAGGAGGCTTGACAGGGGGGATCACATGGCGAACCCCCTTGTCAGGAAAGGAATTTACATAATCTGCCCGGCAACAGCAGCATCAAAAGAATGCCTGCTTTTGGAGGAACTGTTCGGCGCATGCGCGTGCGCGATAGCGCAACGGGTGCGCGCGCACGTGCGCGCGCCCGCGGGAGCGCGCACGCACGGTGACGGCGCTTGGCGCCAGAATCGGTATTTAAACTCCCCTGTCATGCTGCCCAGTGCTGTCTGGTCTACAGCGTTTCCTGAGACCCCTGCTGATTGATACCCCGCTGCTGAACTTCCTACCTGATCCGGCTTCCCTCTGTGTATCCTGTTTGCTGCCTGCCCTTCTGATCCCGGCTTGCCTTGACGACTCTTTTGCTTATCCCTCTAACCTGATTTCTGCCTGCCCAACGAACTGACCCGGCCTGGACTCTGACTCCGGTTTTGGATCCCGCTTTTGTACCTGAACCAGCCTGCCAGTGTTTGACCCGGTCTGCCCTCACCTGCTCTGCCACGAGTGTTCCACTACTGCACCCTGCCGTGGACTACAGCTTCTGCTCAAGGCCCCTACTCAGCTTACCAGTCAGGCTCTTGTGCCCTCTGCCCTCGCGAGCTCCTGTTCCCTCTACCAGGGCCTCGTGAATCAGAGGCTACGAGAAGCCGCTCCCTGCACATTGGGCTCGTCTACCAGGTACGTGACAGTACCAGACAGCCATGTCCGAGCCCACGCAGGGAGCCTCTCCAATGGAGGACTTGTGCCGCCACCTGGACGGACTTACCTCGGCCGTCAGAAGTTTGCAAGAGGGGTACACCCGTCTGGAGGAACAAGTCCGGACCTTATCCACCCCGGCCTCTGGAGCTTCTCCTACGCCATCTGTGGTAATGCTGCCACCAGAACCTAGGGTCCCCACTCCGGAAAGATTCTCGGGGGACCGCAGCAAATACAGGGCCTTCCGTAACGCCTGCGAACTGTTCTTTGCGTTACAGCCCCGGACATTCTCGCTTGAATCCACCAAGGTGGGTTTTGTCATTTCCCTACTTTCAGGAGAACCCCAGACGTGGGCCCATTGTCTCTTGGAACACAAGGACATCTGCCTGGACCTGCTAAGTTCCTTCCTTCAAGCAATGGACCTCCTCTATGAGGACCCCCTTCAGGTGGCCACTGCAGAAGCCGCATTATGCTCCCTACAACAAGGCCGCAGGGCCGTGGAAGATTACGTGTCCGAATTCCGGCGTTGGAGCGCGGATACTAACTGGAATGCCGCTGCCCTGCGTCACCAGTTCCGCCTAGGCCTCTCGGAACCTCTTAAGGATGAACTGGCCCGGGTGGGCATCCCCGCAACGCTTGACGCTCTGATTCTGCAGGCTACCCAAAATCGACAGACGGCTAAGGGAACGAAGGGCAGAACGCACCACGGGCCCTTCTCGCCCTGTCTGGATGCTTCCCCGTGTGTTTAACCCAAACCTTCCTCACTCCGCTCCTCCGGCGTTCGCTCATACGCCCACCGACGTTCCAGAGCCCATGCAGCTTGGTTTGCTTCGACCCTCGCTTACTCCCGAGGAGCGTCAACGCCGGCGGAACAACAACCTCTGCCTGTACTGTGGCGAACCGGGACACTACGTGAGGTCCTGTCCCGCCAAGTCCTGTAAGTCTTCCTCTGTTTATTCTACCTGCTCACCTGTTTCATTTGATAACGCAACTCATCTGGCTGTTTCAATTTCCCTACAGCTTCCAGGAGGGAATATCCAAGCTACCGCCCTAATTGACTCCGGAGCGTGTAGCGGCTTTATGGATGCATCTTTCGCCAGCAAGTTCCGAATCCCCCTACAACCCAGAGCTAAGGGCCTATCCATCCATCTGGCCGACGGATCAGCCATCAAATCCGGGCCTGTTACCCAGGAGACGGCCCCTCTGGACACAATCATCTCCAATAGCCACCGGGAATGGCTTTGCCTGGACATTGAGTCCCCCTTATTTCCCATTATACTGGGTATGCCATGGCTGAGGGCTCACAACCCCAAGATTGACTGGACTACTGGAAAGATCAGCTTCCGCTCTCCTTATTGCCGCCAGCACTGCCTATCAAAAAACACTGATACGCCTTCTTCATTACTGTGTCTCGATGCTGATACCGAGACCCGCCAATCCGTCCCCAAAGCATACCACACCTTTCTGGATGTATTCAGCAAGAAAGGTGCAGAGACATTACCCCCACACAGGCCCTACGACTGCCCGATTGAACTCCTCCCTGGGGCAGAGGTACCGTTCGGGAGGATCTTCCCGCTGACCGAATTGGAGCTGGGGACTCTCAAAACTTACATTGATGATAATCTGAAAAAAGGGTTCATCCGCCCTTCCACCTCACCGGCAGGAGCGGGGATATTCTTTGTCGAGAAGAAGGACCACTCACTACGCCCTTGGGTAGACTACCGTGAGCTTAACAAGATTACGATCAAGAATCGTTACCCCCTTCCTCTGGTGCCTGAACTCTTCCAGAGACTCGGAACCGCTTCTATATTCACCAAATTAGACCTACGTGGGGCCTACAACCTAGTCCGGATTCGAAGCGGGGATGAATGGAAGACCGCCTTCCGTACCCGATTCGGGCATTTTGAATACCGTGTGATGCCCTTCGGTCTATGCAACGCCCCAGCTACATTTCAACATTTTGTGAATGAGGCCTTCAGAGACTATCTTGACCTGTTCGTTATCGTCTATCTAGACGACATCCTAATTTTCTCTCCCTCTCTGTCCATCCATCGGGAACATGTTGGGAAGGTACTAACCCGACTCCGTCAACACGGTCTGTATGCGAAGCCTGAAAAATGTGTCTTCGAGCAGCAAAGCATCCAATTCTTAGGGCTGATTATCTCCGTGGAAGGCATCAAGATGGACCCACAAAAGGTCTCCGCCATCCTGGATTGGCCAGCCCCTACAGACAAGAAAGGGATCCAGCGGTTTGTGGGGTTCGCGAATTTCTATCGCAAATTTATCCGGGGTTTTTCCACCATCATCGCCCCCATCACCAGCCTGACAAAACAAGGCACGCGCTTCAACTGGACCCCTGAGGCTCAGGCTGCCTTCTCTACCCTCAAGGGTCAGTTCATCTCAGCCGCTGTCCTAAGACACCCAGACCCAGCCCTGCCCTATACCCTAGAAGTCGACGCCTCAGAGATTACCGTGGGAGCAGTACTCTCCCAGAGGCAGGGTCCCAAGGCCCTGTTACACCCTGTAGCTTTCTTTTCTCGTAAATTGTCCGAAGCAGAAAGAAACTACGATGTCGGGGACAGAGAATTACTCACAATTAAGGCAGCACTGGAGGAATGGCGCTACTTGCTGGAGGGGGCAGCACACCCCATTTTGGTCTACACAGACCACAAGAACCTGGAGTACTTGAAAACCGCCAAGAGACAGACCACGTCAGGCTAGGTGGGCACTTTTTTTTACCAGGTTCTCATTTCACATTACTTACAGGCCCGGGTCGAAGAACACAAAACCTGATGCACTTTCCCGGATGTTCAGTGAACCTCAAACCTCGTCACCCCCGGACACCATCCTGACGCCTGGAAACTTTCTTTTATTACAAGAAGACGTACTATCTCAGATCAAACGAGCTTACACAAGTGTATTAAACCTACCGGACGTTACCTTACAGCGGAGAAATGACCTGCTGTGGTTCCAGGACAGGATTTTCGTACCTCAACAAGCACGAGTCAAGGTCCTTAAGTCTTGCCACGACCATGAACTGGCTGGCCATTTCGGTATCCGCAAGACATCTGAACTTCTTCAGCGCATGTTTCTTTCTCGTACATCACGGGACACAGAGCGACATAGTCATTACTAATGGGTTATATAGTTACCGTCAGGTGCTGGCACTGGCAACTTCCAAAACCGGAAGTACCCTCCCCTATATAAGCCCCTCCCATCCGGGAGCACCTCAGTTTTTTGCCAGTGTCAAAGGTGTTGGCCAAGAAGAAACATGTGTTTTTCACTGAGCTTGCGTACAGGTTCTTTTGGGCCTCAGTAAGCTATTCCGGATCCGACCAAAAAAGCTTCATAGCTAAACGGTCGGTACCCGGGCCTTGCAGAGAAGAGCAAGGTTCTGCCTGTAATGCTTCTCTTAGGAGAGCTGGACCCTGGGATCCAGAGCTCTGGTCATACCCACGACCAAGATGTTTTCTGTGCAGGGTGCTATACAGGTCCAGGGGAGTGGAATCCTTGGGAACCCGGTCCCTGAAGGTTTGATTACAATGCCTGCCGTGATAGGTGAAGTTTGGGCTTTTGTGGACCAAACAAAGTCCTGCGGCGGGGAACAGGTAAGTGGGGGCCCCCAGGAACTTGGTTCTATTGGGGGACCCCCAAGCCTAATTTGTCTTTCTGTCTGTTACCTAACGGTATTCCCGCTAATATCTGTGCATGCCTGTAACTACTAAAAAAATGTAATAATTTTTAATGGTGGTCAAGAAAAAAAAAAAAAAAAAAAGAATGTTTTCTTATATATGTTTAGTATATTAAACTGCGGTACCTGTGTTTGTCCACTAGAGGCCGCTGTGGAATGTTTTTCTTGTCATATGGACTAGTTTCTTCTCAGAGAGCAAAGTCCAGGCAGCTGGTGAGTTCTCCTACAGGAAACTGTTTCCTCTGCCATGTTGCAGTGTTCGTCTATCCCCCGGCCTGCGGCAAAGGGGGCCCTGGCTCCTGTCCCTGGTTTCCATGTTTGAAAATTAGCGCCGAGGCGCACGTGGCCGCGCGCGTGCGCGTGCACGCGCCTCTATATATAGAGGTGGCCGGAAAAAGGGGCGGGGCCTGGGGGATGACGCTCTGTGCGCGCCGCAGCGCTTCTGCGCATGTGCGGGCGTCCCAGCAGGTTTTTAAAAAGCCACATTATTGCAGTAAGCTGGCTATGAAGTACAGAGACAGAGCTGGCAACATTTAAAGGCATACAGCAAGCGGTTGATACAGGCATCCCCTAGAAAGGCACATTAGTAGACACCAACTGTGATATAGCAGCAATTGTGCTAGACTATTCTCAGTAAAAGAGGTGTATTACGGCTGGAATACCTCAGCTTTAGGCTTAGGAATATGCCGTCCAGTAGCTCCGGAACTGAATCTTCCAGGAAGCGAAGGGGGTCTCATCGGGCTCTGAGGATCTTGGGCATACTCCTGCTGCACCAGTCTCCCCTGAAGTTCAGAGGTAAGTGACCGTAGAGACCCCGCAGGGGTACTTGGTACTGTGGCTGTCCTCAGTCACCTGCTCCTGTGTATGTAACAGAGGAGGTTTTTTCCTCAGCTCTGGGAGGATTAGAGAGAGATTGTCAAAATTTATCGCTGCCTCCCTATCAGGGAAAGCACGCCCGATCTCCGTCTCCTCCTTCAGAGTGCCTGTTAGCAGAGCAACAGTCCCATACAGGGATCGACCTGCCTGAAGGGGATCAGGATAAGGTTGATTCTGTTATAGAGGAATCAACAGTGGGGGAACCCTTTCTCAGCATCTCAAGCTGAAAGATTATGGGTTCAGTCTCTGACTAACATGGTCCGATCAGCATTTAAAAATGCACCTTGCGGAACCATCAACCACTACTGTATCCTCGTTGGGGTCGCTAGAAGCCCCCAGACTGTTTGTTCTTTTCCACTTCACCCTTTACTGAAAGGGCTCATTTACCAGGATTGGGAACGTCCTGAGAAAATATTTATTCCCCCAAGAGATTTCCGGTGGTCTATCCCATGGAGGATAAGTTCATCAAAAAAAAAAATGGAAGGTCCCTACAGTGGACGCAGCCATCTCTTGTATGTATAAATCACTGACATGTCCAGTGGATAATGTCCAAATGTTCAAGAACCCAATAGATAAAAGATTGGAGTCCTTATGAAAATCTGCTTGGTGATACAACCAGCAGTAGCAGCTATTGGGGTCTGCTAAGCAGTGAAGGATCAGTTGAAACAGGTCTTGAGGGACTTGACAGATCAGCAGGCTTTGCCCTAGCTGATCTACCTAGAGCCTTAGGCTTTGCGGTTGACGCCAAAGAGGATTCAGTCCATCAGGCCTTACGCTGTCTATAGTACATATGCGTAGGCTCCTATGGCTCAAAAACTGGTCTGCTGAAGCTCCCTGTAAAGAATGGCTGGTTAGCGTCCCATTTCATGGTGAACGCTTATTCAGGGAAAACCTGGACAAATATCCAGAAAATTTCCAGCGGTAAAAATACGCTCTTGCCGGTTAAAAGCAGAGTTAGAGGTCCCTCTTTAAGAGGCCTGCTTCTCCAGTCCCTGGGGCATCGGCTGTGTAACAGTTCCGACGGCCTCCTCGGTCAAATCCCGGGGGTAAAAAACAGGGACAGTAGCAGGGTAATGAGAAACCCTGGGTCAGGGGAGGTACAAAACCTCCCCCAAAGTTAAATTCATGAAGCCCCCACTCAGTCGGGTGGGGGGAGGACTCCAGTTGTTCGCAAGAGACCTGGCGGGACACGATCAAGACAGATAGGTGCTCTCCGCAGTAGGTTTGGGATACAGTTTGGAGTTAAAAGACTCTCCTCCTTCCCATTTTTGAGGTCAAACGTGCCAAGGGATCCCCGGAAGAGAGAGTCCCTCCTGTTGGCACTAGAACAACTATTGCTCCAAGGAGTAATTATGGAGGTTCCCCTGGAAGAATGAGGGTTCGGGTTTTACTCAAACCTCTTTACAGTCCCGAAGCAAACGCGGACGGGAGGCCCATATTAATTCTAAAAGGGCTATACAAATTCCTGTATATCAGGACTTTCCGATGGAGTCGATCCGATCGGTGGCCACTGCCCTACAAGGGGAGGATTGGTTAGCCACGATCGACATCAAAGATGCTTATTTGCACATTCCCATCTTTCCAGTCCACCAAAAATTTCTACGCTTTGCAGTAGAAGGGCGCCATTTTCAGTTCAGAGCCTTACCCTTCGGTTTGGCCACAGCACCACGAGTGTTTACAAAAATTCTGGCCCTTTATTGGCCAATCTAAGAACACAAGGTGTAATGATAATGGCATATCTGGATGACTTGTTGCTGATAGACCACTCAGTGAAAAAACTAGACGTGGTCGTTCACAAGACGATCAAGTATCTGGAATCTCACGGTTGGATTATCAACCGAGACAAGTCAGCCCTAAAAACCAGTCAAAAGTCTGGAATACTTGGGGCTAAGGTTGGATTCAGGCCAGAGAAAAATATTCTTGCCTCGAGGAAAGGTGTTGTCTTTGAAAGATTTGATCCACTTAGTGGGTACAAAAAAGACAGCCGTCCATACGCCTGTATATGAGGCTGCTGGGAAAAATGGTGGCATCATTCGAAGCAGTACCCTACGGTCAATTCCATTCAAGGAATTTGCAAGGGGCCATACTGTCAGCCTGGAACAAAAAAGTTCAGGCCCTAGACTTACAATGTCCTTGTCCCCTTCCGTTCGCAAGAGCCTCCGTTGGTGGTTGGTTCCCCAGAATCTGGAAAAAAGGAAATCCTTCAGTCCGATTTCTTGGTAGGTGGTCACTACAGATGCCAGCCTTATAGGCTGGGGAGCAGTACTGGAGCAATAGTCTCTACAGGGCAGATGGTCGGATGCAGAAAAGGCCCTGCCCATCAATCTCTTAGAGATACGAGCAGCCCGGTATGCCCTAGTAGCATGGACATCCAAACTCCAAGGGTCCCCTGTCAGAATGCAATCAGACAATGCCACAGCAGTGGCATATATCAATCATCAGGGGGGCACCAGGAGTCGTGCAGCCCAGAGGGAAGTAAATTACATCCTGAAATGGGCAGAAAAATATGTCCCAGCCATATCTGCGGTATTCATTCCAGGAGTGGAGAATTGGAAGGCGGACTTTCTAAGTCGCCAGCAATTAGGCCCAGAGGAAGGGTCCCTTCACCCCGAGGTTTTCTGGACAATATGTCAGCGGTGGGGAACATCGGATGTAGATCTTCTAGCATCCAGATTCAACGCAAAGGGGGACAGGTTTGTCTCTCGGACAAGGGATCCCCTAGCTTGCAGCTCGGATGCCCTAGTGTTCCCTTGGGATCAGTTCAAGCTGATATATGCATTCACACCGCCACAATGGTTACCTCGATTACTCCGCAGAATCAGGGTAGAAAAGAAACCGGTGATTCCGGTGGCTCCAGCGTGGCCCCGAAGAGCGTGGTACGCGGAGATTGTAAAATTTCAGTGGGGAGTCCTTGGACTCTCCCACGTCGTCCGGCTTTCGCAAGGACCGATATACCACCCTTCCTTACCAGCCCTAGGTTTGACGGCCTGGCTATTGAAGCCCACATTCTAAAAAAGAGAGGGCTCTCTAATGCTGTGGTGTCTACCATGATCAATGCCAGGAAACCGGTATCCAGGCAGATCTACTATAGAATCTGGAAGGCGTACATCGCCTGGTGTGAAGCCAAGAAATGGCATCCACGTAAATACGTAATAGGTAGAATTCTGGACTTCCTACAATGGGCTGTAGATAGGAAGCTTGCCTTGAGTACTATCAAAGGTCAGATTTCGGCCTTGTCAATATTTTTTCAAAGGCCCTTGGCTTCGCATTCACTAGTCAAAGCCTTTATACAAGGAGTGATGCGTATTAGTCCTCCGGTTAATATTCCCATATGTCCATGGGATCTAAACTTGGTTCTGTCGGTTCTACAGAAACAACCATTTGAACCGTTACAGCATATTTCCTTAGTGCTTCTCACCAGGAAATTGGTTTTTCTAGTAGCCATTTGTTCGGCTAAAAGAGTATCGGAATTAGCAGCTATGTCCTGTAAAGAGCCATATCTGGTTATCCATAAGGACAGAGTAGTGTTACGTCCTCATCCAGCCTTTCTTCCTAAGGTGGTATCGAGTTTTCATTTGAACCAAGATGTGGTTCTTCCTTCTTTTTTCCCCAAGCCTACTTCGGTAGAGGAAAAGTTATTGCATTCTTTGGATGTAGTAAGAGCAGTTAAAGCTTATCTAAAAGCCACTGCTCAGATTTGCAGAACGGATACTTTGTTTATTCTGCCGGAAGGCCCCAGAAAGGGTCAGGCAGCGTCAAAATCTACTTTAGCCAAGTGGATTCGACAGGTCATAATACAAGCCTATAGCTTGAGAAGTAGACCGCCTCCGTTCAAAGTTAGGGCGCACTCCACGAGAGCAGTTGGAACTTCATGGGCAGTGCATCACCAGGCCTCCCTGGCTCAAATCTGTAAGGCCGCAACATGGTCTTCGGTACACACGTTTACTAGGTTCTACCAGGTGGACGTTAGAAGTCAGGAGGATGTCGCCTTTGGGCGCAGTGTGTTGCAGGCCGCAAAAGATCCTCATGTCTGATAGCGCTCAGCTTATATATGGTGTATCCCCCCCCTCATTTGGCATTGCTTTAGGACATCCCATTAGTAATGACTATGTCGCTCTGTGTCCCGTGATGTACGAGAAAGAAAATAGGATTTTTATAACAGCTTACCTGTAAAATCCTTTTCTTGGAGTACATCACGGGACACAGAGCTCCCACCCCTCTTTTGGGGACACTTATTGCTTTGCTACAAAACTGAGGTGCTCCCGGATGGGAGGGGCTTATATAGGGGAGGGTACTTCCGGTTTTGGAAGTTGCCAGTGCCAGCACCTGACGGTAACTATATAACCCATTAGTAATGACTATGTCGCTCTGTGTCCCGTGATGTACTCCAAGAAAAGGATTTTACAGGTAAGCTGTTATAAAAATCCTATTTTTGGTGGCCTCGCCTATTGAAGGACTGTAGAGACTACGTGGATTCATGCGCCGTTTGCACCCGAAACAAGGGCAGCAAGGCCAAAGCATGGGGACTATTAAAACCCCTACCCATTCCAGAAAGACCCTGGAGAATGATTTCCATGGATTTTATTGTTGAGTTACCTCCATCCGAAGACTGCACTACCATTTTTGTGGTAGTAGACAGACTATCCAAAATGGCCCATTTTTTGCCTATGAGAGGCACACCTTCCGCTCCTGAAACCGCAAGACTGTTCATCAAGGAAATAGTAAGGCTGCACGGTATCCCTTCAAACATCCTATCCGATCGAGGAGTGCAGTTTACGTCCAGATTTTGGAGAGCACTTTGTGGATCCTTAAAAATTGACCTGTGCCTTTCTTCGGCTTATCACCCGCAGACCAATGGGCAGACTGAACGAACCAATCAGACGCTCGAACAATATCTACGCTGTTTCTCAGGCTTTTCTCAGGACGATTGGGTACCCTTACTACCTCTTGCCGAGTTTGCGTACAACAACTCTGTCCACTCAGCTACCAAAACAGTCCCCCTTTTTCGCAAACTACGGTTTCCACCCCTTGTTCCTATCCAATAATATACCGGAATGTGCAGTTCCAGCCGCCCAAGAGACTCTGAACTTCTTTAACGATAACAACAAACTACTACAAGAAACAATGGCAAGGACCCAGAAATATAACAAAAGAGATATTCGACAGGAGGAGGAGGGGGGAGCTTAACCTAGTGCCCGGAGACCAAGTCTGGCTGTCGACGGTGAACTTGAAATTAGCATGCCCTTCCAAGAAATTGGGCCCCAAATTTGTGGGCCCCTTCCCTGTTTTAAGACGGATTAACGATGTGGCTTATGAGTTGAAACTGCCGGAATCCTTCCGGATACACCCGGTGTTCCATGTGGCCCTACTCAAACCTGCAGTTCCAGATCCATTCTCCGATCGGGGTATAGGCCCCCCAGAACCAGTACTAATCAATGGGGAGGAGGAGTTCGAGGTCGAATCCATCCTAGACTGCAGGAGGAGGCGCAACCAAACCCAGTACTTGGTAAAATGGAAGGGCTATGGCCCAGAAGAAAATTCCTGGGAACCAGAGACTAACATCCACGCAGAGAGACTAATTCTGGCCTTCAAAAGATCCCACCCAGTTAAGATGGCCCAATTGGGCATCCGGAGGCTGCCCGTTGGAGGGGGGCAATGTCAGGAAAGGCATTTACATAATCTGCCCGGCAACAGCAGCATCAAAAGAATGCCTGCTTTTGGAGGAACTGTTCGGCGCGTGCGCGATAGCGCAACGGGTGCGCGTGCACGGGCGCGCGCCCGCGGGAGCACGCACGGTGACGGCGCTTGGCACCAGAATCGGTATTTAAACTCCTGTCATGCTGCCCAGTGCTGTCTGGTCTACAGCGTTTCCTGAGACCCCTGCTGATTGATACCCCGCTGCTGAACTTCCTACCTGATCCGGCTTCCCTCTGTGTATCCTGTTTGCTGCCTGCCCTTCTGATCCCGGCTTGCCTTGACGACTCTTTTGCTTATCCCTCTAACCTGATTTCTGCCTGCCCAACGAACTGACCCGGCCTGGACTCTGACTCCCGTTTTGGATCCCGCTTTTGTACCTGAACCAGCCTGCCAGTGTTTGACCCGGTCTGCCCTCACCTGCTCTGCTGCTCTGCCACGAGTGTTCCACTACTGCACCCTGCCGTGGACTACAGCTTCTGCTCAAGGCCCCTACTCAGCTTACCAGTCAGGCACTTGTGCCCTCTGCCCTCGCGAGCTCCTGTTCCCTCTACCAGGGCCTCGTGAATCAGAGGCTACGAGAAGCCGCTCCCTGCACATTGGGCTCGTCTACCAGGTACGTGACACCCCTGCACAAAAGGTGCTAATCAAGGAATGGCCCGGTAGCGGTCGTTGAAAAAGACAGCCTGGGCCGAAATCCGACCCTCAAAAAAGGTATGCAAGGCCAGCTTTTGGGTCACACCACGCTGTAAGAACAGCAAAATCCTGGGAACGGAATACATCCGAGGACGCCACTCAAGTTCCTCGCACATAGCGATGTAAGCCTTCCAGGTACGGTGAGATATCTTTCTGGAGGAAGATTCCCGTGTCAACAACATAGAGGAGATGACCGAATACGAGAGAACTCGGTCCTTCAGCACCTGGCTTTAAACAGCCATGCCATTAAAGCCATGGACTGTAAAGCAGAATGAAGTATGGGATCATGAGACAGAAGGTCCACCCCAATAGGCCGTCGCCAGGAACGTCTGCGACTAGCCGAAGTAGATCGGCGTACCAATGTCGCCGTTCCGGAGCACTGGAATGGCCCCAGCCCCTACTCTGCACATGTTTATACTGTGCATAGCGCTGAGAATGCAGGGGAGAAACCTGAGCACCCGGATAAAACCCATGCAGACTGCATACACATACCGTGTAGGTATTATAGTGTGTGTGCTAAACATTTTGCACAAGCTCATGTGTGCATAGCACTGAAGGCGCGCACACCGTTGGCGCGTGGGAGGAACCAAAGTACCCCACGCATACTCAGAGAATGCAATACCTACAACTACTGTGAATGTATTTAGTGTAGTGTATAAACATAATGTGTATGTTTACACCGTGTATTGTACCAAAGACATGCGTGTCATGTAGCGTGGGCGGAAACCCACGCAGACTGCACAGACATACCGGGTAGGTATGTTAGTATGTGGATATCCAATCGCACAAATTTAGACTGTGCATAGCATCAAAGCGCCCATACCAATGGAGTGTGGGAGGGAACCGGAGTACCCGGAGGAAAACCACACAGACTGCCTACACATACCGTGTAGGTATTATAGCATGCGTGATAAACATTGAACATGTTTAACTGTGCAGAAGGCCAAAAGGCGCACATACCGTAAAGCGTGGGAGGAAACCGGAACACCCGGAAGAACTCCACGCAGACAGCACACAGATACCGTGTAGGAATGATAGCATGTGAATCAACATATTGCACATGTTGATTTGTGCATTTCCATTGGAGCGTGGGGGGAAACCGGAGTACCCGCAGGAACCCCACGCAAACAGTATACCCATACTGTAAACATGTATAGTATGTGCAATAAACATATTGAACATGTCTATACTGTGCAGAGAGCCGAAGCGCACATACCATGAGAGTGCGGGAGGACACCGGAGCCCCCGCCGACCCAGAAAGTATAATACATACATATACTGTGATGTATCTGGAGTCGTGCATAAACATATTTTGTACGTTTATATCATGTATGGCACTGAAACACAGCATTGGAACGTGGGGGGGACCAATAACACATACATACACTGTGAATGTATGCAGTTTAGAGGTATAGGATGAGTTTAAATTATGGCGCAGAGGCGCATAATCTTCTCTGTATCATTCCAACCTGCTTGACTGTGCTGCCGAAGCAGCATACAGGTAACCTCTGATCCTCAGACCGTGTGTCTGTCAGAGCTCAAAGCATTCCCCAGGAAATGGTGGGAAATGTTGCCTCAGGATATCACACAGAAGGCTCACAGGGACTAGAGACATAAATGAATAAAGTCCTCCCCCCACCATGTATCATCCATGCTGCTCTTGAGGCAGCGTGTGAGGAAAACAGTGAGGAAGCTGTGTAAAAGAAAGGCTTGTCACAGCAATTCCAGCTTGAGAGTGTTCCTTACATCATCAATGATATCACTTACAAGCGCCCTGTCATTCACTGACACAGAACTGGAGTCTTCCTCACAAAGGAATGTCCTGTTCATAAACATTAAATATTCAGAGCTAGGGTCCTGAGCACAGTAGCTAGGCCCATATCTGACTCAGAGCACTCCTTCACTAAAGAAGTTTGTGGGGGGAGGGGGGCTTATAGCTCCTTTTGCTCGCACACCGCTTCCATTCTGACAAGGAATGATTCCAGGACTGCTGACAACTGGTCCATAAGGACCGCAGGTGCAGGAAACATATGAACATGTTTAACTGTGCAGCACTGCCAGTTGCCCCAGGCAAGTGTGGAGAGCAGGTGTATCAGACTCCATAACGCCACCCTCTGAGACCTTATACACTATACAGTGAATATACAGTCCACCCACTGGCTACGCTGAGGCTGAGGAGGGGATACCCGGAGGACTCACCAACCCTTAAGGACCGCTCCGTCTGTGAGGAGATTGTGAGGGGATTCGCGCCGCCGCTAGAATTGAAAATAAATGCGCGGCGGCCACAAGAAAATGGCCGCCGGCCGCAGCTATAACTGTGCCATTGAACGCCAAGATGGCCGCCGAGCGCAAAATTCAAAGCTCTAATGCGCGCCAATGGCGCACGCAATAACCACCTCAAACAGCGCTAATGCGCGCGCTAACGGCGCATGCAATAATCACCTCACACACCATAAGAAACTGCAGACATGAACGCCCAGCCAGGCCAGAGTGACCCCCAAGCACCCCACAGCACAGCACCAGCACAGGGTGCAGAGAGCAGCATAACAGGGGGGAGACAGGGAGAAACCCCCCATATAAAGAAACACAGCCAGCATGTACTCACCTGCAGTAGGAGAGACTACTTACCCGTCCCTTTCAGGGACCCACTGGCTTGTTTCAGACAGACCTATCACAGAGCAGTACTGCGTAGCTGTCGGCCCGGTCCACCACGAGAGATACAGTCAGTCAGGTACTGTTCAATCTTGAGAGGACCGCGGGAGCATGAAAGCAACCCGGCCACCCCTGGAGTCATGGGGCATGTCGTGAACTGAGTCTCACGCACACAAGGCGAGGATCAGCACGCTCGGTGGTCGGACAGGGAAGACTACGAGGATACCAGTGTACCCAACCTGTTGCCCAGCCGACAGTTGATTAGAGGTCTCAAAAATAAAATAAAATTCCCAAAGGAATAAAATTTAAAAGTAAAATCTTCCAGGAGACTGGCTCCTGAGAGAGCCACGTCTTCTCCTTCTGCTAGGCAGAAAAAACTGAGGTCTGCTAGCTGCAGGTGGGAGGGCAGTGTCCGGAGGGACCGCCACCCTGGGCGGGGCTGTTCAGCTCTGGCTTGTTCTAGAATGTTTTAACATCTAACATTCTGCCTAGATCTTCTCCTGCGAGCAGGGACATATACCCACACGTTTACAGTATCCAACTGTGTCAGTCTGGGTGCAGCCCCAGCCCCCCTTAAACTTACCTGAGCCCCATCTTGATCCAGCAAAGTGCACAAGAGCAGCAGTGCTCCGGGTCTCTCTCCTCGTTGGCTCACACAGCAGTGGGAGCCATTGGCTCCTGCAGCTGTCAAGCACAGCCAGCGAGCCAATTAAGAGAGAGCTGGGCTCGAACACACACTCCGTGTGTGAATGGACACACAGAGTGCATCTCGGGAGCGAGCCTGCGCAAGTGTCCCCAAAGCAAGACGGTTACTATTGGGGGCACTCGGTAGAGGGAGGAGCCAGGACCACCACTGTGGGACCCAAAAAGAAGAGAATCAGGGCTGCTCTGTGCAAAATCTTTGCCATGCTGTAGACTCATACCCAAAAAGACTGAGTGCTGTAACAATAACAAAAAGGAGCTTCAACAAAGTATTAGTGTAAGGGTGTGCACACTTATGCAACCATATTATTTTATTATTTTATTTTTACTCCCCTCCAGCTAAAAGATTTCAGTTTGTAGTTCAACTGAGTTGTACAGTTTATAGGTTACATTAAAAAGGTGGAAAAAGTTCAGAAATGATTTATTTGTCTCATTTTTTTACATCACGGCAACCTGACATTTTAACAGGGGTGTGTAGACTTTTTATATCCACTGTAGCAAGGATGAGGTGACCGTGTTCAGGTGACCAGGTCCCAGAGGAAACCTATCAAACCCAGGAGGTAAAGAGGAGGCTTAAAATGGTATTAAACCAAAAACGTATTATATAACAGCTTTCCAATTCTTTAGATATGGTGGCTACATTTTATTTCTTTTTTTTTTATGCTTTTTTTCCCTTTATTTTCACCTAGTGATCCTGCCAGTAAGTCTGCATTAAACTTTTTTTTTTTTTTAACAGACCAAGCTGTTCAATGTAGCAGTTAGAGTGTTGAGACAAAACCATTTAACAATGACTGGGTGCTTACAATGATCAGCTTTTATTCATTCATGTAAAACCTTTATCCCAAATGAAAAAATTGTTTGCTGTAACTGCTTATAAAGTGTTCCTTGGAGTTTAGCTTTAATGTGTTGTGTCTTGAATGTTTAATCAAATTCATCTAAGGCCCCTTTCACACTTGTGCTACTTTAAAGTCGTGCGATTTCGCGGGCGCGATTTTGACAAGACAGTCATACAACTGTGGATCTGACTTTGCCCCACGACTTGAAGTACGACTTTAATGAGCGGGGACGCGACTGATACCCCAATAATTAGGGGGAACTTCACGCCAATTTTTTTAGAAAAAAAAAAACGGCATGGGTTCCCCCTTCATGAGCATACCGGGCCCGTCGGTCTGGTATGGATTTTAAGGGAAATCCCCACGCCGAAAAAACTGCGTGGGGTCCTCCCAAAATCCCTTATCAGAGCACCAGCCCAGTCGGTCAGAAAAGGGGGTGGGAACGAGTGAGCGCCCCCCCCTCCTGAGCCGTACCAGGCCGCATACCCTCAACATGGAGGGGTGGGTGCTTTGGGGCAGGGGGGCCTGCACCCCCCCACCCCAAAGCACCTTGCCCCCATCTTGATGAGGACAAGGGTCCCTTTCCGACAACCCTGTCCGTTGGTTGTCGGGGTCTGCGGGCGGGGGGCTTATCGGAATCTGGGAGCCCCCTTTAATAAAAGGTGGCCCCCAGATCCCGGCCCCTCACCCTATGTGAACGAGTACCCCTACCCATTCACCTGGGGGAAAAAAAAGTGTCAATAAAAAAAACACCCTAGACAGGTTTTCAAAGTAATTATTAGGCAGCTCCGGGGGTCTCTTCCGACTTCTGGGGTCTCTTCGGCCTCTTCTCCCGCTCTCCTACCGGGCTCCTCCGCTATCTTCTGCTCTTTTGCTAGCGTTGGCACGGTCTCCTCCGTCCCTCGTCTTCTTCCGATGTTGACACGACGCTCTCTCCCGCTGTAATGCCGTGTGCGCAACGACTTATGTAGGCATGGGGCGTGGTCACCAGTTGATGTCCCCGGTGACCACGCCCCTTAAGACGTCACAGTCCCATCATGCCCCGGAGAGCGGGAGAAGAGGCCGAAGAGAGCAGAGAAGACGGACGAGACCCCCGAAGTCGGAAGAGACCCCTGGAGCTGCCTAATAAATTACTTTGAAAACCTGTCTAGTGTGTTTTTTTTTATTGACACTTTTTCCCCCCAGGTGAATGTGTAGGGGTACGATGTACCCCATACTCATTCACATAGGGTGGGGGGCTGGGATCTGGGGGCCACCTTATTAAAGGGGGCTTCCAGATTCCGATAAGCCCCCCGCCTGCAGACTCTGACAACCAACGGACAGGGTTGTCGGGGAAGGGGCCCTTGTCCTCATCAACATGGGGGCAAGGTGCTTTGGGATGGGGGGGCGCAGGGCCCCCCCTGCCCCAAAGCACCCACCCCCCCATGTTGAGGGCATGCGGCCTGGTACGGCTCAGGAGGGGGGGGGGCACTCGCTCGTCCCCACCCCCTTTCCTGACCGGCCGGGCTGGTGCTAGGATAATAGGATTTTTATAACAGCTTACCTGTAAAATCCTTTTCTTGGAGTACATCACGGGACACAGAGCGACATAGTAATTACTATGTGGGTTATAGAGCTTACCTTCAGGTGATGGACACTGGCACACCCAAGACAGGAAGTCCCCTCCCCTATATAACCCCTCCCATACCGGGAGTACCTCAGTTTTGTAGCAAAGCAATAAGTGTCCCCAAAAAGAGGGGTGGGAGCTCTGTGTCCCGTGATGTACTCCAAGAAAAGGATTTTACAGGTAAGCGGTTATAAAAATCCTATTTTCTTTATCGTACATCACGGGACACAGAGCAACATAGTAATTACTATGTGGGATGTCCCAAAGCAATGCCAAAATGAGGGGAGGGAGACACCATACATAAGCTGGGCGCCATCAGGCATGAGGATCTATACTGCAGTCTGCAGCACACTGCGCCCAAAGGTGATATCCTCATGACCTCTTACATCCAACTGAAAAAATGTAGTGAATGTGTGGACTGAAGACCAAGTTGCGGCCTTACAGATTTGAGCCATGGAGGCCTGGTGATGCACTGCCCAAGAAGCACCAACTGCTCTAGTAGAGAGCGCTTTACTCCTAATAATGACCTGCCGAATCCACTTCGAAATAGTAGCATTCGATGCTGCCTAACCCTTTCTGGGGCCTTCCGGCAGAATAAACAAAACATCTCTTTTACAAATCTGAGCAGTGGCTTTAAGATAGGCCTTAACTGCACTTACTACATCCAAAGAATGTAATAACTTCTCCTCCACCGAACTAGGTTTGGGAAAAAAGGAAGGGAGAACCACATCTTGGTTCAAATGAAAACTTGACACGACCTTTGGAAGAAAGGCTGGATGTGTACGTAGAACCACTTTATCCTTATGGATAATCAAATATGGCTCCTTACTAGACAGAGCTGCCAATTCAGATACCCTCCTGGCTGAGGATATAGCTACCAAGAAACCCAAATTCCTGTTGATAAGAATTAAAGAATGTGGAGCAAAGGTTCAAAAGGCTGTTTTTGAAGAGCCGATAGAACCAAGTTTAAGTCCCATGGACTGGCGGGTTGATCCGAGTCACACCCTGTAAAAAAGATTTAACTTGCGAATGCATAGCTAATGGCCTTTGAAAGAATATCGATAAGGCCGAAACCTGACCCTTAATAGTACTTAAGGCTAGATTTCTGTCTACAGCACACTGTAGGAAATCAAGAATTCTGCCTATGACATACTTACGAGGATGCCATTTCCTGGTCTCACAGCCTGCCACATACGCCTTCCAAACTCTATAATATGTATGTCTAGAAACTGGCTTTCTAGCATTGATCATTGTAGACACCACCGAGTTAGAGAGACCTCTCTTTTTTTAGGATGTGGGATTCAATAGCCAGACCGTTAAATTTAGAGTTTGTAAGGAAGGGTGGTATATCGGACCTTGTGAAAGCAGGTCTGGACGAAGTGGGAGGGTCCAAGGATTCCCCACAGACATTCTTACAATGTCCGCGTACCAGGATCTTCGAGGCCATGCTGGAGCTACCAGAATCACTGGCTTCTTTTCCAACCTGACTCTGTGGAGGAGTCGAGGTAATAACTGCAGCAGGGGAAACGCATAAATTAGTGCGAACTGATCCCACGGAAACACCAGCGCATCCGATCCGCAAGCTAGCGTATTTCTCGTCCTGGACACTTTTAAAGCTGTCCAACTTCGTGTTAAACCTGGATGCCAACAGATCTATGTCTGGTGTCCCCTATCTCTGACATATTGCCAGGAAGATGTCGGGGTGAAGAGACAATTCCCCTGGGAATAACTGCTGCCGACTCAGGAAGTCCGCCTTCCAATTCTCTATTCCTGGAATAAAGATAGCGGATACGCATGGGACATGTTTTTCTGCTCATATCAGGATATGATTCACCTCCTTCTGGGCCGCACCACTTTTGGTGCCCCCTTGGTGATTGATGTATGCCACAATCACGTAGCTTGGATGTCCATTCTTCCAGGGCCAAACATGCCGCCCGAATTTCCAGCAGGTTGATGGGCATGGCCTTCCTGGTATCCGACCACTTTCCCTGGAGTGACATTGCTCCAGTATTGACCCCCAGCCTAGAAGACTGGCATCTGTAGTTACCACTCTCCAAGAGATTGGAATGAACGACTTTCCCTTTTGTAGATTTTGGGGTACCAACCACCAACATAGACTCCTGCATACTGACGACGTCAGGGACATTGGGAAGTCTAGGGCTTGAACTTTTTTGTTCCAGGCGGATAATAGGATAGTGTTCTGCAATTTCCTTGAATGGAATTGGACGTAAGGTACTGCCTTGAATGAGGCCACCATCTTTCCCAGCAACTGCATGCAAAGACGAATGGATGGTTATTTCTTTGCATAGACCGCTTGGATTAGCCCCCTTAAAGGAAGAGATTTTTGCCTGAGGCAGAAGAATCCTTCTTTGTTCTATGTCTATGAGTAATCCCTAATATTCCAGTCTTTTTACTGGTTGTAAGGCTGATTTGTCCAAATTCAGGAACCCAGCCTCAGGATTCCAGGGATTCTACAGTGTTGCGTACAGCAACCTTTAGGTTGGGAACCGAGTGATCTATTATCAAAAGATCGCCCAAATAGGCCATTATAAACATCCCTCGAGTTCTTAAGTCGGCCAACAGAGGGGCCAAGATCTTTGTGAACACCCGTGGGGCCGTAGCCAACCCGAAGGGTAGGGCCAAAAACTGATAATGGCATTGTTCCACCGCAAAGCGTAGAAGCTTTTGATGATCGGGGAATATAGGAACGCGTAGATAAGCGTCCCTGATATCAATGGACGCCAACCATTCTCCCCCTTGCAGGGTGGAGGCTACTGGCCGAATTGATTCCATACGGAATGACCTGACGATTAAGAATTTGTTTAGACCCTTGAGATCTAGTATGGGTCTTACGTCTCTGTTGGGTTTTGGAATTGTAAAGAGGTTTGAGTAAAACCCCAACCCCTGTTCTTTTACCGGAACCTCCACTATTACCCCTTGGGATAATAGATGGTCTAACGCCAAAAAGGAGATTTTTTCTTTTTAGCGGATCTCGAGACGTTTGATGTCAAAACCCGAGGGGGAGTAAATTCCTGTAACTCCAACTTGTATCTCAAGGACACCGTGTAGAGAGCCCATTTGTCCCGGATCGTCTCTCGCCAAGCCCCTGAGAACAACTGAAGACTTCCCCCCACCCGTTTGAGTGGGGGCGCTTCATAGTGCAGACTTGGGGGCTGGTTTAGATCCCCCTTCGGTTCTAGGGTTTTTTATTACCCTGTGCCTGCCCCTGAGCTCTCCCTCCAGGATTTGATCGGGGAGGCCGTCGGAACTGCTTTAGAGGCTGAAGTTTCTGGGACTGGAGAGGTAGGCCGTTTGAAGGAAGGACACCTGAACTTTCTTTTAACAGGTAAAAGGGTACTCTTCCCACTGGAGATCTTCTAGATGTACTTATCCAAGTCTTCTCCAAATGACCGCTCTCCATGGAATGGAAATCCAGCCAGGAGCTTTTTCAGGGCGTCTCGGCTGACCATTTCGCTAGCCATAGAAGTCTACGCATGTGTATCAGCAACAGCGTAAGGCGGGAGGCCTGATGAATAGAATCTTTAATGGCATCAACCGCAAAACAAAGCCGTAGGCAGATCGGCCAGATTATGAGCCTGCTGAGCTGGTATGTCTTTTAAAACCAGCTTCATCTGGTCTTTCAGAGCTTGACAGACGCCAATCGCTGCCACTGCAGGCTGAGTTACAGCACTGGCTGTAGAAAAGGCAGACTTTAATAAGGTTTCCAACTTTTTATCTTTTGGATCTTTAAACATCTGTACATTGTCCACTGGACAAGTCAGGGATTTGTTCACAGAGGAGATGGCAGCGTCCCCTGTAGGGAGGCTCCACTTCTTGGTGAACTTTTCTTCCATAGGATACACCACAGCAAACCTCTTAGGAGGAAGAAAAATCTTATCAGGATGTATCTAATCCGGATAAATGAGTCCCTTTAATAATAGATGACCCATTCGTCTGCAAACTTTTTTGGAGGAAGGAACAGTTTATGAGGATGTTCCCAATCCTTATACATGAGACCTTCTAGCAATGGATGCACTGGAAAGGATCCATTAGCCTGCGGGGCTTTCAAAGACTCCAAAGAAGAAACCGATGTAGCTGCTGGTTCAGAAAGGGGCCACTTAAAAGCTGACCGAACCATGTCTGTTAGAGACTGAACAATCTCTCAGCTTGTGAGGCTGAAAACGGTTCTTCTAATGTAGACTCTTCTGAGGCAGAATAATCCTCAGCCTGATCTTCTGCAGGCAAGTCAATCTCATTGTGGGACAATTTCTCTGCTGTTAGATATTCTAACGGGGGAGATGGAGATCTGGCGCGCTTCTTTCCCGGCAGGGAGGAAGTGATTAATGCTACCAATCTCTGCTCTAATCTTCCCAGAGCTGAGGCGAAAGCCTCCTCTGTCACATACACAGGAGCAGGTGAGCTGAGGGCAGCCGCAGCACCTAACAATCCTGATGGCTCCCCTCGGGTAGCTACCTCTGATTTATCAGGGGAGGATGGAACAGCGGGAGCATGCCCTAGATCCTCAGAGCCCGATGTTGAACCCATTTGCTTCTTGGGATTTTTATTCCCAGAGCCCTTGACAGGCATAGTCCTAAGCTCAAAGCGAGGTACTCACAGCCAAAATGCACCCACTACTAGCTATAGTCCAGCGTACAAGCTTGCTATATAAGCCAGTCAGGTGTCTAAACTAATGTGCCTTGGCAATGCCTGTATCACCGCCTGTTGTATGCCAAAAATATCAATATATTGATATTAAATGTCACCCAGTTTCCTTGCTCTTGTGTCCGTCCTCTTAGCTGTGTGCCTCACAGAGACTGTTCTTTGAGGCAGAGGACGCTCGCACAGGCACAGAAGCGCGCCGGGAAACACGGAGCGTCATTACGCCAAGCCCTGGCCCCCTCCGTGACTCGTTCCCCATATCTTGGGACCTTCTCGCGCGCACCGCCACCGCCATGATTTCTCATAGAGAGGAATGGGGAGGAGGAGGAGGAGGGAGGCTATGGACTGCTCCAAACCCTTCAGGCTGAGCGGCGCTACACAGGGGGACCGCAGCGTGCATCATGCGACCTCAGGTATGACATGGCAACATTTAATCAGATGGGCCTATTAGAGCTGTACTTTAGAAAAGGAAACTCCTCCATCTGCCCAGGCATTACACTTGTAACAAGGTACAGCCCAGCTTTATAGACATCTCATGAACGTATCTCCCTCTAGAGACACAAAGAGGTACTACCATAATGTCCAATATTAGAAACCATATGAAATCCATTTCAGGTTACAAAATTTAGGCACCAGGATACAGCGGGAAGTAATACCACATAGGTAAAATTACAGGCAAAAACACATTAGTTTGAAGGTTCCCTGCTGAACCAAGTCCATCAGGGACCTTCACTTACCTGTCCCCGCCGCAGGACCCTGTTCGGAACAGAAAGCCCAAACTTCGCCCCTCTTGGCGGGCAATGTCAACTGACCTTCAGGGAACGGGGTCCTACAGAAAGGAACACAACTCCCCTGTATAGCACCCTGCCAGAAACCTCTTGGTATTGGGTCTGACCAGAGTACTGGATCCCAGGGTCCAGCCCTCCTAAGAGAGGCATTACAGGCCAAACCTCGTTCTTCTTCAGCGAGGCCCGGGTACCGACCATTTTGGCTTTGAAGCACTTTGGACGGTCCCGGAATAGCTTGCCTTAGGCCCAAAAGAACCATATGCAGAGCTAACTTGAATACACGCTTAACCATGACCAACACCTTAGACACTGACAAAGAAAACTGAGGTACTCCCGGTATGGGAGGGGTTATATAGGGGAGGGGACTTCCTGTCTTGGGTGTGCCAGTGTCCATCACCTGAAGGTAAGCTCTATAACCCACATAGTAATTACTATGTCGCTCTGTGTCCCGTGATGTACGATAAAGAAAAGAGTCTGGTATGGATTTTGGGGGGACCCCACGCCAGCGTGGGGATTCCCCTTAAAAACCATACCAGACTGACGGGCCCAGTATGCTCATGAAGGGGAAACCCATGCCGTTTTTTTTCAAAAAAAATTGACATGGAGTTCCCCTTCATGCACAAGTCAGATCAGTTAATACGGAATCCGACTTTGATCCGACTTCAGAAAAAAAGTAGTGCAGGAACTACTTTGTAGTCTTTCAAAATCAAGGAGAATGACTTGTCATTCGATTTTGCAGTCCAAAATCATGGCACAAGTCGTATAAGTGTGAAAGGGGGCTTAAGCTGCTATTACATCTAACACTATCCTCTCCCCAACCTAAAAATTCTGCTGTTCAAAAAGGTGTCTGCTTTACTACTTAATCCAAATTGTAGACACCCTAAGATAGAAGTGTGCAATCAAAAGAAGTCCGTAATTCTCTCTAACACTTCACCTTTACTTATCCTTTATACAAAAGTCATAACATAATAAGCAATTAGCGCTTATTCACAAACAGAAGGTTATGAGTAAGCGCTTACAGCACGAAACATGTCAACATTTACTGTACCCTGCACTGTCTGTGATGACTTTTGTATAAAGGATAAATTAAGGTAAAGTGTTAAAGAGAATTCTAGACTTCTTTTGATTGTGCATCTGCCGATGAGCTGTGCTAGCACCTTCACCTCGGTTATGCAGTGGGTGGATGGCTGATGACCCACCTAGAGCAGCTTTCATTCTGTGGTTGTTTTCTAAGACAGAAGTGTGTTACTGGCCAGATGATCTGGCGAAAATAAGTAGAAAAAAAGCCTAAGAAAAGAAAACAAATGCAGCCACCACATCTAATGATCGGTAAGCTGCAATTTATTACACTTTTATCTTTGGGTTTAAGACCACTGTAAAGGAATTGGAGTGTATGTGCTATATAGACTTATGTACATAATCCAGCGATTGCAACCCATCTACCATATAACAGTTTAAAATAAATATGGTGTTTGCCTTAACTTGATTTTTTATTTTTATTTGCAGATTTCAGTTAGGAAAATTATATATATATATATATATATATATATATATAGTGGAACCTCGGATTGCGAGTAACGCGGTTAACGAGCGTTTCGCAATACGGGCACTGTATTTTTAAAAATCGTAACTCGGTTTGCGAGTGTTGTACGGCAAAACAAGCACGATTCAGGCCAAAGCGGTGTGCAGTACCGCGCTTGGCCTGAGGTGAACGGGCGCCGGAGCCAATCCGAACATCGCTGATCGGCACCTTTCAGAAATGCATGGAAAGGCCCGAGGACAGCTCTGCGAACAAGGTCTTTCCGAGGTCAGTCGAGGTGTCCTCAGGCCTTTTCAGGCCGTTTCTGAGGCTCTTCGGTGCCCCCCGCCTCTGGCTGCATGCGGAATTGCATGCCATTGAAGTCAATGCGGAACAAATTATTTTAGTTTCTATGGACTTCAATGGGGAAACTCGCTTTGATATGTGAGTACTTTCAATTACGAACATTCTCCTGGAACGGATTATGTTCGTAAGCCGAGGTTCCACTGTATATCTACATGAATATTTTATACAAACAGCAAGAACAGAGTACCTCTTTCTCCATGAAGTCAAACTCAGGTGCACAGGTATACATCAAAGTGTCAAAATCCTTGTAGCTGGTAAACTTTGATTTTAGTATGTTGAATATATGTGCCTAAAAAGAAAAACAAAAAACAAAACAGTACGCACAGTGAAATATTCCAGTATATTATTTAAAAGTCATTATGAACATAATTTCTCGGTGGGTGCTGCATCACTCATGAGTCTAAAGTGTATTCTAGACTCAGAAGACATCTCGTGACTATGTTCATTTAGTAGATGGAATCTTTACTTTAAAGCCTCGTACACACAATCGGATTTTTCAATGGGAATTGTGTGATGACAGGCTGTTGGCGGAAAATCCGACCGTTTGTATGCTCCATCGGACAATTGTTGTCGGATTTTCCACAGACAAATGTTGGATAGCATGCTTTAAAATTTTCCACAAACAATTGTCTGTTGTCGGATAAAAGTCCAAAGTACAAACACGCATGCTTGGAAGCAATGCTCACCATAACACAACATTAGCAGAAGACACCCAAAGGGTGGAGCTAAAGAGCTGAAAAAAAACCATGTAGTTTTGTGTTTGTTGGCCGACAATTGTGTGCTGTTTGTATGCAAGACAAATTTCTAGGCAACGCCCTTCAGAAAAAAGTCCTACGCTTTGTCTGCGGAAAATCCGATCGTGTGTACCAGGCTTAAGAGTGTACAGTACTTGCAAAGCTGGAGTCTTGGGTTCTCTCGTCAGTGTGAAGTTCACGCAATCTCAAATTTTCTATGTATTTCTCGGTGACTGCCAGCTTTACCCGTGATCCAAAAACAAACTGCTTCATCATCTTTGATCAACTGAGCTCTGTAATTTGTGTTTGACTCCGTAATATAATATAACTCCCCTTTGTGGGCAGAAGCCTGAATGATTCAGCTCTTACTGTAAATAACTGTGGAAGAATATGGAGGTATTATATAAAGTAATAAAATAATAGTAAATTAAATGCGGTCATCATCTTATGGAAAGCTACTGTAGAAGTTTCTGCTTATCAATCTGAAAGCATGGATTTAACCACTTAAGCCCCGGACCATTTCGGGCCATTAGGACCAGGCCTGTTTTTGGGATTCGGCACTGCGCTGCTTTAACTGTAAATTGTGCGGACATGCAATGTTGTACCCAAATGAAATTTGCGTCCTTTTCTTCCCACAAATAGAGCTTTCTTTTAATGGTATTTGATTGCCTCTGCGATTTTAATTTTTTGCGATATAAACAGAAAAAGACCGAAAATTTTGAAAAAAAATGATATTTTCTACTTTTTGTTATAAGAAAAATCGAATAAACTCAATTTTAGTAATACATTTAGGCCAAAATGTATTCAGCCACATGTCTTTAGTAAAAAAAATGTCAATAAGCGTATATTTATTGGTTTGCGCAAAAGTTATAGCGTTTACAAACTAGGGTACATTTTCTGAAATTTACACAGCTTTAAATTTATGACTGCCTATCTCATTTCTTGAGGTGCTAAAATGGCAGGGCAGTACAAAACCCCCCCAAATGACCCCATTTTGGAAAGTAGACACCCCAAGGAAATTGCTGAGAGGCATGTTGAGCCCATTGAATATTTTTTTTTTTTGTCCCAAGTGATTGAATAATGACAAAAAAAATAAAAAATTACAAAAAGTTGTCACTAAATGATATATTGCTCACACATGCCATGGTTATATGTGGAATTGCACCCCAAAATACATTCTGCTGCTTCTCCTGAGTACGGGGATACCACATGTGTGGGACTTTTTAGGAGCCTAGCCACGTACGGGACCCCGGAAACCAAGCACCGCCTCCAGGATTTCTAAGGGCGCAAATTTTTGATTTCACTCCTCACTACCTATCACAGTTTCGAAGGCCATAAAATGCCAAAATAGCACAAAACCCCCCCAAATGACCCCATTTTGGAAAGTAGACACCCCAAGCTATTTGCAGAGAGGCATGTTGAGTCCATGGAATATTTTATATTTTGCCACAGGTTGCGGGAATATGACAAACTTTTTTTTTTTTGCACAAAGTTGTCACTAAATGATATATTGCTCACACATGCCATGGGCATATGTGAAATGACACCCCAAAATACATTCTGCTGCTTCTCCTGAGTACGGGGATACCACATGTGTGGGACTTTTTGGGAGCCTAGCCGCGTACGGGACCCCAAAAACCAAGCACCGCCTTCAAGGTTTCTAAGGGCATAAATTTTTGATTTCGCTCCTCACTACCTATCACAGTTTTGAAGGCCATAAAATGCCAAGATGGCACAAAACCCCCCCAAATGACCCCATTTTGGAAAGTAGACACCCCAAGCTATTTGCTGGGAGGCATGTTGAGCCCATTGAATATTTTTTTTTTGTCCCAAATGATTGAATAATGACAAAAAGAAAAAAAAAAAATGTACAAAAAGTTGTCACTAAATGATATATTGCTCACACATGCCATGGTTATATGTGAAATTACACCCCAAAATACATTCTGCTGCTTCTCCTGAGTACGGGGATACCACATGTGTGGGACTTTTTGGGAGCCTAGCCGCGTACGGGACCCCAAAAACCAAGCACCGCCTTCAAGGTTTCTAAGGGCATAAATTTTTGATTTCACTCCTCACTACCTATCACAGTTTTGAAGGCCATAAAATGTCAAAATAGCCCAAAACCCCCACAAATGACCCCATTTTGGAAAGTAGACACCCCAAGCTATTTGCTGAGAGGCATGGTGAGTATTTTACAGCTCTCATTTGTTTTTGAAAATTAAGAAAGACATTTTTTTTTCTTCTTTTTTTACATTTTCAAAACTTTGTGACAAAAAGCGAGATCTGCAAAATACTCAACATACCTCTCAGCAAATAGCTTGGGGTGTCTACTTTCCAAAATGGGGTCATTTGGGGGGGTTTGTGCCATCTGGGCATTCCATGGCCTCCGAAACTGTGATAGGCAGTGAGGAGTGAAATCAAAAATTTACACCCATAGAAATCCTGAAGGCGGTGCTTGGTTTTTGGGGTGCCGTACGCGACTAGGCTCCCAAAAAGTCCCACACATGTGGTATCCCCGTACTCAGGAGAAGCAACAGAATGTATTTTGGGGTGTAATTCCACATATGCCCATGGCATGTTTGAGCAATATATAATTTAGTGACAACTTTTTGTACATTTTTTTTTTGGTCATTATTCAATCACTTAGGACAAAAAAAAAAATATTCAATGGGCTCAACATGCCTCTCAGCAAATAGCTTGAGGTGTCTACTTTACAAAATGGGGTCATTTGGGGGGGTTTTGAACTGTCCTGGCATTTTATGCACAACATTAGGAAGCTTATGTCACACATCATCCACTCTTCTAACCACTTGAAAACAAAGCCCTTTCTGACACTTTTTGTTTACATGAAAAAAAAAAAATTTTTTGCAAGAAAATGATGTTGAACCCCCAAACATTATATATTTTTTTAAAGCAAAGGCCCTACAGATTAAAATAGTGGGTGTTGCATTTTTTTTTCCCACACAGTATTTGCGCAGCGATTTTTCAAACGCATTTTTTGGGGGAAAAACACACTTTTTTTATTTTTAATGCACTAAAAACCACTATATTGCCCAAATGTTTGATGAAATAAAAAAGATGATCATAGGCCGAGTACATGGATACCAAACACGACATGCTTTAAAATTGCGCACAAACGCGCAGCGGCGACAAACTACATTCATTTTTAAAAGCATTTAAAAGCCTTTACAGGTTACCACGTTAGATTTACAGAGGAGGTCTACTGCTAAAATGACTGCCCTCGATCTGACCTTCGCGGTGATACCTCACATGCATGATGCAATTGCTGTTTACATATGACGCTAGACCGACGCTTGCGTTCGCCTTTGCGCAAGAGCAGGGGGGGACAGCGGTGCTTTTTTTTTTATTTTTTTTATTATTTATTTGGCTTTTTTATTTTATTTTTAAACTGTGCCTTCCATATTTTATTTTTTTACCATTTTTATCGTTATCTCAGGGAATGTAAATATCCCCTATGATAGCAATAAGTAGTGACAGGTACTCTTTTTTTGAAAAAAATTGGGGGGTTAGACCCTAGATCTTTCCTCTGCCCTCAAAGCATCTGACCACACCAAGATCGGTGTGATAAAATGCTTTCCCAATTTCCCAATGGCGCTTTTTATATCCGGGGGGGGGGGGGCATTCCCTCCCACTGCTTGTAAAAGCAGTCTAGAGGCTAAGTATCTGCTAGAATTGCTTTTACATGAAAGCCGGCTGCTGGCTGAAAAGAATGCTACCAAGATGATACCTAAACCCGCAGGCATCATTCTGGTATAAACATTCAAAGTCCAGCAACATACCAGTACGTTGCTGGTCCTTGTTGGACATGTATTGTAATCTTTTTTTTCATACAGCCTATTGGCTGAACGAAAAAAAGAGATTGATTGGTGGGTATGCCCACCATTAGAATACCTCCCTTCATCCACCCACTTCTAATGATGGGCATATATGCCGAAGCATGGGGGCATCCTCCCGCAAAAAAGTTATGCCGCGTACACACGGTCAAGCCTTCGTCGGAATTTCGACCGTATGTACGCGGCATAAAAGGTTATGCCGCGTACACACGGTCGGACTTTTCCACGGGCAAGCCTCCGTTGGAATTTCGACCGTATATACGCGGCATTAGGAGCAAAATCGCTCCTCCGCCCCTGCTGCCCCCATGCTTCGGCATATATGCTCTTTTTTTTAACTGTGGTGGTGAAATCACCTCCTACAGCGTTGGAGTCACGGCTGTCAAGATAAATAGATCCGCGCTGCAACTGAATGGCGTACCTGCTAAGCAAATGGTGGTTAACATTAAAACAAAGTAACATTACAGTACAACAGTAAGACCTTACCATGCCATACCTGCAAAGCAAATACCAAAACAAAACCTAGTAAAAAATAAAAAAATGTTTTAACGCAACCTGTGCCTAAAATATATATATGCCGAAGCATGGGGGCATCCTCCCGCAAAAAAGTTATGCCGCGTACACACGGTCGGAATTTTCCACGGGCAGGCCTCCGTTGGAATTTCGACCGTATGTACGCGGCATTAGGAGCAAAATCGCTCCTCCGCCCCTGCTGCCCCCATGCTTCGGCATATATGCTCTTTTTTTTTAACTGTGGTGTCACGGCTTTATGTATCGTGGGAGCAAACGCTGTTGCTGTCAAGATAAATAATTCCGCGCTGCAGTTGAATGGCGCACCTGAAAACAAAAAATTACATACCTGAAAAGCAAGCATGATAAAACATTGCAGAATAGAATACAGTAAAAAAGAGCAGAACAATAGAGAGAAAATAGAGAGAGAGAGAACAATAAAACGACAACTATTTTTGGTTTTTTTATTTTATATTTTTTTTTGTGTTTTGTTTTTTACGTTTTTTTTTTCTTTTTTACACTTTTTTTTGTAACTTTACAACTGTAATGGTTCGGGTCTCTCAAAATGTAATGGCATCTTGGGAGACCCTGTGTAAGTGTGTCCTTGTCTGTGAAATGCTGTACCCTACGCTAAAACTTCACTTTTGAGTGGTAGCGTTCAAAACATTCACCTTGGACTGGTTGATATTGATGGTTGCTATGGACTGGTTGCTATGGACGGTTGCTATGGACAGTTGCTATGGACAGTTGCTATGGACAGTTGCTACGGATTGGTTGTTATGGACGGTTGCTATGGATTGGTTGCCATGGACAGTTGCTATGGACTGGATGCTATGGATAGTTGCTATGGATGGTTGCTATGGACAGTTGCTATGGACTGGTTGCAATGGATGGTTGCAATGGACAGTTGCTATAGACTGGTTGCTATGGATGGTTGCTATGGACGGTTGCTATGGACTGGTTGCTATGGACTGGTTGCTATGGACGTTTGCTATGGACTGGTTGATATGGATCAGGCCTGTCTCTGCGAACGCTGCAGTTATGTGTGTTGTGTTTGGTAAGTGACAGTGATCGATCGATACTGCACTTGGGTGGGCTGGGCTGGGCTGGGCTGGGCGGAGGGGCTAAACGCAGGCGCTAGCAGGTATCTGGGCTGATCCCGCTAACACTGCGTTTTTGGGAACCCTAAACCGCTGGGGATGCTAGTATAGATCTGATCAGATACTATACCACTAAGGGGGGTGTATGCTTTGCGCGTGGGTGTTAGCGTTACTGGCACTAACCTAACACTGCCTGGGGCGACGCAGACCCTCTCTGGTGCTAAAACCTAATTGATCTCACCCGCCGGGCGATCAGGGGGGTTAAACCTTTATTGGGTTATATACGGCGGGTGCCCTGATGCTATAAAAAGCAAACTAATCAACCAGCGTCACCCGTAACCTTTATATGGTGATCACTGGTGAAAGGGTTAACTAGGGGCAATCAGGGGGCTAAAACCTTTATTAGGTTAAATATGGGGGTACCTGACACTATATAAAAACCTGACGGGTAACCTAAATAACTAAATAACTTACTGGCTAACCAGTGACACCAGTGACGCTTATACGGCGATCACTGGTGAAAGGGTTAACTCTAGGGGCAATCAGGGGGTTAAAATAATATATGGGGGTACCTGACACTAATAAAAACCTGCGGCGAACCTAAAAAAAAATAACTGCCTATCTAAAACACCAGCGACACGAATACAGCGATCGGAAAAACAATCGCTTAGTGACGCTGAAGTTAGGGGGTGAAAGGGTTACCTGGGGGGTGATCAAGGGGTTAAACCTTTATTAGGGGGGGTTAGGGGGCTACCCTGGACCTAAAGGGGCCTAATCCTAACTGCCCTGCAACTTTTTACAATCACAGATGACACTAAATGCAGTGATCAGTAAAATAAATGATCACTGCAATCAGTGACACTGTGATTGGGGGCTTTGGGGTGACCTGGGGGGTGATCTGGGGGTGACTGGGGGGTGATTTGTGTGCCTATGTGTACCTACGTGTCAGTGGACTGTTGGTGCACTAACCTGCTTCTTCTGTCCTCGGCGCCGGGAACGAAAAGACCGCAGCGAGGGAGATGACATCACTTCCTCCAGCCTGTATTTACATTTCAGGCAGGAGGAAGCAATTTCATTCGCCGGGAGCGATCGCGAGGGGGGGGGGGGGGGCGGAATCGAGTGGCCGCCCCCTCATGCCTGATCGCTCCCGAACACTTAACGGCCGCTCACTGCAGTGAAGGGGGGTCCGGATGGACCCCCCAACTGCACAAAGGCGATCACGTAGATCTACGTGATTCTGCCTGTCTGTGCCATTCTGCTGACGTAAATCGGCGGTGGGCGGTCGTTAAGTGGTTAAAGCAAAACTATACCCATAACAACTTGATAAAAATAATGTTCTTTGGTAAGGAACATACATTCCACAATAATAATTAGTGTGTCCTGTAAATTGCCTCCCAGATAGCTACAGGGTTTAGTGAAGAGAGGTCTGAAGCCTCGTACACACGGCCGAGATTCTCGTCAGGAAAAAAACGTTTTTCCTGACGAGAATCTTGACAAGAAACTTGTCCCGGCCGAGTGTACACACGTACGATTCAAAAGAACCGCCGTTCTTTTGAATGGCACGCACGCGGTGATGTCACATTCGATGCCGGCGCCGCCATCTTGCTACACCCTATGCCTAGGAAGCTACCTATGCCTAGGAAGCTACCGCACATGCGTCAAAGTCATTTCGAGCATGCGTGGGTTTCCACGGCAACAGGTAAGTGTACACACGCTCGGGTTTCTCGTCGAGAAACAGGCAGACGAGATTCTCGATGAAAAAAAAGACCGCAGGTCGTCTTTTTTCTCGTCTGGGAATCTGGGCAGTTTTCTTGACGAGAAAACTGAAACCCGCGTACACACAGCCGGTTTTCCCGGCAAGAAAGCTCTCCCGGCAGTTTTCTTGTCGTTTTTTGCAGAGAAAACCGGTCGTGTGTACGCGGCCTGAGAGGTGGTTGTAGGGAAGAGAGACATCTCCCCACCCAGCTCACAGGAACATAGCTGAGACTGGCAATCTGCTGGAGATCCCTCCCCTATCACCACTTTTCTCTTGGTGTCAGGAAAACTTGTCAGAAGCTTTTAATTGAGACAAGTACAAACCATAGAGGGATATGCTTTGTTCAGATTTCATGTCCGAGGTTTACAACCACTTTTGTTGGCAGACAATTTTAAAGCATGCTATCCCACATTTGTTGACGAAAAAATCCGAAAACAATTGTCCGATGGAGCTTACAAATGGTCGGATTTTCCAACAACAGCCTGTCATCACACCATTCCCGCTGGATAATCTGATCATGTGTACGAGGCTTATGAGTGATTTCTTCGAGATGGAGACGTGGAACACTAGCAAAAAACAGGTAGGGCTATTGCCGGGGTGCCCTGGAGGGACGGGTCCACTAAAGCCTCGGCAGTGTCCAATCACCTAAAAAGGTATGTGCTCATAAACCCGGCTCTATGAACACTTTGCCTGGGTCATGTACTGTATTGTACACGATAGATTCCTATATTCAGAATAATAAATGCGACAGAAACCTATTTGAATTAACTAAGCACACGTGGCAACATTTAATACTTACATCATCTCTAACACCCAGTAGCCTAGAAATGAGTGCTTTTAGGATTACGGTACCAAAAATCCAAGCCAAGACCTGCAAAATCTAGAAGTATAAAATAATAGATAGGTATCAGGGCAGCACTAACCCAAGAAAAATAGATATACCAAAAAGCAAGACCAACAATAACTTAAAGCGTAAGGTAAAAACAAGCTGCAACCAAGGTAGTGACGTGGAGGTTGGAAGGAGGAACCACTGAGTACAGCGAGAGGACCAGGAGATCGACACTCCAAGAAGTGTCAGTTTCTCAGCAGACTTCAGAGGAAGATTTCTCTTCAATGAAACGCCATTCAGAAGCATGGGAAACAATGGACAGTGGATGATTGTCACACAATCTGACTGGATACATAGAGCTCAGAAAACAACTACCGTATATACTCGAGTATAAGCCGACCCGAATATAAGCCGAGGCACCTAATTTTACCACATAAAACTGGGAAAACGTATTGACTCGAGTATAAGCCTAGGGTGTCCATCTGCATGCCTCACTGTGCCCATGCCTCACTGTGCCCATGACAAGACTGACGTTTAACATGGGAGTCTATGGAAGGGGTGCCCGGCTTTGAAAAATCGCTGCTCTCCGGCCGTAGGTCCCCCGGACAACAAACTTTGCACACTTGTAGAGGGAGAGTGGGGCTATATGTGTGCCAAGTTTGGGGTCCAGCCAGTACCGGGTCCCCAAAGTCCGGGAGATCAGGCGCAAAAAGGTGACTCGAGTATAAGCCGAGGGGGGCATTTTCAGCACAAAAAAATGTGCTGAAAAACTTGGCTTATACTCGAGTATATACGGTACATTTCCAAAATAACTGTACAATTAAGGATGAAGTACAAAAAAAACCCTCCTAAGGTTGCATGTTTATGTTATGAAATAGCCAGAGGTTGAATTTGACCACCGCCTCAGGTCTTTGGGTAACCATTGCTCTTCTATGCATTGAATTAAAGCTGCCAGAAGACTTGTGAAGCCACCCTCACATAGGTGCTGTGCACACAGGGTGCAAGGTAAGTAGAAGGGTTTTATTTTCTCCTAATATTTTTTTTTTTTTAAGGTTTATTGCGGAAGTTTCTCATGGAAAAGAAAAGTTTAATGAATGGGTGGAAAAACCTTTTCTGTGGGTGGATCTGTTGTCTGGAGCTCGGTGGGTGGAGTCGTGATGTCAGTAGACTCCCCGCCCACCTCTACACTCCCCTTGTCAACATGCATTTTCTCCTGTGTATTCCTTCTGCTATGATTACTAACATCCAATCAAAATCCAGAAAAGTAACCACATGACTTCAGAAAAGGAGTGGGGGTGGGAAATAAAAAATAATGCCTGTCTAAAGCTAGTGCACAAGACATGTAAATAACCTGTCACTCAAAGCAAGGGGGCGGAATGGATAAGGGTAACACTGTTTGTCCGTTTTTATCTCACTGAACAATAAAAGAGGATTGCTCAGAGCTGGATTAACTCTTTTTGGCAAGACTGGGCACAAATGATAGGAAATCTTCTACACTACATTGTGACAGCAAAAAATAAAAATATAACATTTCGGGTTTACATCCACTTTAAAGATTACCATGATTTACAGGTAAGTTACAGGGATAGACATTTTTGCTCCCTGCACTCATAAAACATGTGGAGTTTCACAGTTTTTACTGAATATTCTGGCTTTCCACTACATATCCCTCTCTTCTTTAGAGTCTGGCTGACCAGTCATTACACTAGGATCCAATATTAAAAAAGGTAAAACCCAAATTTGAGCAGCCCTCTTAATATCTTCAGATAATTTTGGTTTACCTGACCACATAAAGGATTTTGATTATTCAGTTAAAAAGAAGAAGAACTTTATTGATTTTCCTACATTGGATTGGCCGATCATAGTCCTGGCTACATTGCAAGAATCTTTTCCTGGTATTGGCATACTATTCTTATTGGAGTGCTACTGCCATCTACTGGCTAAAAAAGGGAAACTGACAGACAGACCGACAGCAAATAAAAACACAATGACTTAAAAGGGGTTGTAAAGGTTCGTTTTTTATTTTCTAAATAGGTTCCTTTAAGCTAGTGCATTGTTGGTTCACTTACCTTCTATTTCCCTTCTGAATGTTTTTTTTCTTTGGTTTTCTGTCTGAATTTGTCACTTCCTGTTTCTCCTCAGTAAGCTGTTCTGGCTGACTAAACACCGCTCGGATGATGGTGTGAAGTTTAGAGTAGAAACAGGAAGTGAGAAATTCTGACAAAGAAAAAAACATTTAGAAGGGAAATCGAAGGAAAAAGGTAAGTGAACCAACAATGCACTAGCTTAAAAGGAACCTATTTAGAAAATAAAAAACAAACCTTTACAACCCCTTTAAAGAAGTATCAAGTAACAAAAAGCGAATCTCCAAGTGGGTATTAATTATTAATATTTAGCCCTCACATTTTGGAATAGCTCAGGCCTATCTCTAGTAACAGAAAAACAAAAACAAAATAATTTTAAGACAATTAAATCCCCAAATGCACCTACCTACACTGCAAAAGAATGTTAGAAAAACTGCAAACATCTCAAAATGTAACACTGGCATAGCTATGCCTAATCAGCATAAAACAACAAAAAGCAATAAAAATAAATTTAGGGGTGTGCTTGACTAAGACAGGTATGTATGACACAGCTTAGGGAAAAAAAAATCTCTACGATTGAGCCCCAAAAAGGGTGAAATGCATCAGTGGAGTTCTCTACAGGTGGAGAACAGGGGCCGAAGCCATCATCTACCCATTGTATTACATTTATGCAACAGGGAGTCTGTGTGCAGATGGTCACCATTTTGCTGAAAGACAATTTCTAAGATACTATTTTTTGAAGTGCGGCTTGCACTTTTTAGCAAGATGCTAAGCTGAAGGTTGAGACTTGCCATGATAGGGGCTGGTAACCAATGCTGGGTGCTCAAAGGATGTTGACCCTAGAGCTAAATGGTAGGAAGTACTTAAAGTGACTGTAAAGGCTTGTTTTTTCGCCTATAAAAAATACCAACATGGTTATACTTCCCTGCTCTGTTGCAGTGGATTTGCACAGAGCAGCCTGGATCCTCATCTTCTTGGGTCCCTCTTCCGTGCTCTTGCACAGCAAGCAGCTTGCTATGGGGGGCACCCAAGCCGAGTCACAGCTCATTGTGTCCTATCAGACACGGAGCCCTGCCTCAGCCCTGTCCCCTCTCTCCTAATTGGCTAGCTGACTTTGCTTGACGGCAGCGGGAGCCAATGGCGTCACTGCTGTGTCTCAGCCAATCAGGAGGGCTGAGACACTTGTGGACATCGCTGGACAGGGAGGGACCTGAGCTAAGTGTTAGGGGGGCTGCTGCACACAGAAGACATTTCATCCTGATGCATAGACTGCATTCAGGTAAAAAACCTGACTTTACAATCCGTTTAAGAAACATGATTTTTTTTTGCTTAATAATACAAAAAACATGCCAAAAAAGGGTTTAATACAATTCAGATAAGTGAAGAGAACCTATACTTTGAAAGCTGTGCCCCAAAGAAATTCTTGCAAAAGACCAAGGGTTAATCATTAGTTTGGGCTATAGGCTCTATGTAGCTGACCTTTTATGCTGTACTTATTTCAATTATCTCGGCCAGGCAGGCCCCTCCTAGTTTCCTGTCACTAGAAGAGCATCCTGGCACCTCGGCAGGTGGCGTTAATCCACTTAGTTCCGCTACTCTGGCGAGTGGATAGTAGTAGCTCCTCTTCATCAGAGGAAGGCCCGCAACTGCTTGGCTTCAGTTTTCCCGCCATTAAACTATTTATCCAGACAGTCAAGCAGGCCAATTGTATGGCTAAAGTCATATTCACCCTTTCTTCAGAACGGCAAAGTCCGGAGAGAAAATCTCCTTTATTTGTATACAGGTTTTATCCTCGTTAGAGACTGGATAGCATCACTTTAATCCCTGCCTACAGTAGATACGATGTTTGAAACTTTGGGCTGCGTTTGTTTTCTCAGGCAAGTTGGGTGTAAGATACCTTATAACAGGAAATCTCTGTGTTGGTAGGAAACTTAACAGGAGTGACAGGAAGTTTGTCCTGCTCCCGCAAGATGGGAAGCAAAGGGATACGGAATGTTCCTCCTCTCAGCAGGTTCCATTCTTCTAGGCAGATGGGCTGCTATAATACATACATATCAGACCTAGGGGGGGTTTTGTCCCGATTCCATTTACAAAAAAAAAAATACAGGCTTAAATTCAACCCTGTATGTAGTTTGCAAGGGATGGTGGCTAGCGTCCGGTTGTAGATCTGAAGACGTTAAACTTTTTTATCCCTTAATGCCATGTACACACGGTCGGATTTTCCGGCTGCAAAAGTCCGATGTGAGCTTTTCGTCGGAAATTCCGACCGTGTGTATGCGCCATCGGACTTTTGCTGTCGGAATTTCCACCAGCAAAAGTTTGAGAGCAGGTTCTCAATTTTTCCGACGGAAAAAAATCTGATCGGAAATTCTGATCGTCTGTAGCAATTCCGATGGGCAAAATTCAGACGCATGCTCGGAAGCATTGAAATTAATTTTCTCGGCTCGTTGTAGTGTTGTATGTGACCGCGTTCTTGACGGTCGAAAGTTCAGAGAACTTTTGTGTGACTGTGTGTATGCAAGCCAAGCTTGAGCGGAATTCCGTTGGAAAAACCATCCAACATTTTTCCGACGGAAATTCCGCTCGTGTGTACAGGGCATTAGAGATCTTCAAAATAGAGTCCATTAAACCAGCGCAGCCAGATGGCAAAATGCTATTTTTGGATCTTCACGATGACTATCTAAGCATCCCATGCGATCGGCTAGATGAATTTCCAATTTAACAGTCTGCCTTTTGGCCTATGCAGGCACATACGCAGGCCGACTGATAGGGAAAGCTTGAGAACCTAGCCTGCTCCAGGATGATCTCTACCTTGTGGAGTGTGAGCACTTTACTAACAACATCTATGCCAAAATCTGGAACAAGTTTGCGTTATTTCTCAGCAGGGCGAGATATTGATACTACTGCACCTCCGGTGACAGCTGTTCTGGACTTCTTGTAGACCAAATTAAACATGAGCCTTAAGCCCCGTACACACGGTCGGACTTTTGGCCAACAAACTTCATTTTGAGCAAGTTGGACCAACAATCCGACCGTGTGTATGCTCCATCGGACAAACTTTTTTGTTTTTTTTGGGGTTTTCATCGGACAAAAGTTGGGTCTGCAAACGGACAAAGATTTGCCCAACAAAAGTCCGATGGAGCAAAGTCCTACTGTGTGTACAGAAAACCATAGGACTTTTGTCCGATGGACAAAACAACTAATGTTAAAATCAACCAACAATAGCAGAAGTTGACCAAAGGGTGGCGGTAAAGAGCAGAAAAACCACGTGATGTTGCAAAAAGTTTTGGGAAAGTTTGCAGATAAGTCCTGTGGTGTGTATGCTATGGGTGTGCCGGGCCAACTCCGTTCGGACAAAAATCCAGGGAAAAGTCCGATGGAAGTCTGACAGTGTGTATGGGGCTTTAGCCTATATTCCTTGAGATTGCAAGTGTTAACTAGGTTGGCAATAACAAGGCTTAAATGTGCTGAAAATCCTTTTTTTTTTAAGACAGTCAGGAGATTTCGACCACTACAAAAGAGGATCTTTCCCAGTGGAATCTATCGGTGTTGCTGGATTTGAAATCAGTTCGACCATTTGCTCCAACAGAACAGTGTTGAGTTTGTGACATTACCTACTAGCCAGTACCTATCGCAAGATCTTCAAGCGGAAGGATGTCTGAGATTCAAGCTCAGAGAGCTTCAGAAAAAGATATTGGTTTTCTTTCCAGAATGAGTAGACTTGTGTCTGGTAGATCATCATCTTGTATCAAGGGTTGCAACAGCCCCCATCTAACAGTCATCGGGGCATTGCCTAATTTCCCAGAGGATCACTCAGAAGCGTCACACAAATTGGACGCATACAAAACGTGAAGTCCCTATCCACAATTGCCCTTTTTCAGATCATGCAATAAGCCTTTCATCTTTTCAGCTGGAATTCGTCAGGGAAAAGAGGCTACCTCCTGGACTTAGTAGGTTTGGTTGTGCATATAGGGCAAGGGGTCGTGAACATCTTTCAGCAGTGGATACATACTCTTCCAGAGTAGTTTTGGTCTCATGGGCTGCCCATTCAATGGCATCCATGGAATCCATCTGCAGGAAAGTATCATGGTCGCCCCAGGATATGTTTTCTAGCAGTACAGAGTAGATCCGGGGGTCTTGCCATTAGTGGACCGTGGAGGAAGGACTGATTCGTCTTCTGTCCCATTCTAATTAAAAAATTGATTCGACAAGTAGAACCCACCCTGTCAGCTAATTATTTATCACTAGTATGCTGCCATGGTGGCGTCAGGAAAACGAAAAATTGTATCTAATACTTACCGTAATTTTCCTTTCCTGATGCCAAACCATGGTAGCTAACAGACCCACCCTTGTACGTTTCGGTTTAGCTAATTACAAAGAATGGGGTGGGGCCTAACTAGTCCTTTAAATTTATGCTATTCACTGGTCCTGAGGAAGTGGAAGAGAGGCAGAGCCTATCCACTAGTATGCTGTCATGGTTTGGCGTCAGGAAAGGAAAATTACGGTAAGTATTTAATACAATTTTCAGTTGTTGGATAGAGCAAGGGAGGGTTATACCCACTGTCAGATTTTGTTTTGCCATCTGTGTCCCATTGAGGATATATTTCCATTCACTTCCTGTCCCATAGCCAAACAGAAAGTGAGAGAAAATCCCTGCAAATTAAAAGCAAATTCCTTGGAGACCCCCAGGTCATCAGAACTAGTGTCTCAGTTGGAAGATTTCCCCTCTATTACTTTTCTGGGGACAACACAAAATTTGAGATTTTCTTTTACTTTCACTTTCAATAATTGTAAACAGGACAAATAGAAAAGGGGAATCTCCCTAACAGGGCCACAGACAGCATACAAACTGACAGGTGTTCTAATCTCTCCCCCATCCATCACAAATAAAAAAACAAAAAAAACAAAAAGGTTTTGCCTTTAGTTATACTTTAAAGTGGAGTTCCACCCATTTAAAAGTCAGCAGCTACAAAAAGTGTAGCTGCTGACTTTTAATAATGGGACACTCACCTGTACCACGGTCCAGCAATGCGTGCGAACGAAGCCCTGCTTCTCTTCTCCTCCTCTTCTTTGCGGCGCCGGCCTCACTACTGTGGGTGCCCCCCAGCTGTGACTTCACAGCTGAGCACGCACTGCAAATGCGCGAGCTGCGCGCTGTGATTGGCCAGGCAATCTTCTGGGACCTGTGACATGTCCCTGAAGATTGCAGGGAGGGAGGGGTGAACTTCCTTCCGGCGCTGCAGAGCCCCACGATGAAGTGGGAGCTGGATGCCTCTAAAAAGAGGGTATCCGCTTCCCCCCACCCCCAAAAAAATGACATGCCAAATGTGGCATGTCAGTGGGTCACCGTCGCTTAAAGCGGAAGTTCCATTTTTTGGTGGAACTCCGCTTTAAGGTGAAAAACCTTCTGTGCTGAAACTCCCTCCCCCAGACCTTCCCTTTTTCTTACCCGAGCCCAATCCGATCCAGCGAAGTGGACGAGCGCAGCGGCTCCAGCAGCGGTCGCTCTCCTCATTGGACAGGTTGATAGCAGCAGGAGCCATTGGCTCCCACTGCTTAATCAAATCCTGCGACACGGGGGGCGGGGCCAAGTTCTGCTGTCTGTGTCAATGGATGCAGCAGCGGGACTCAGGAGCGAGTGCCCCCAGGGAAAGCGGCTTTCCGTAGTGGCACCTGATGAAGAGGAGGGGCCTGGAGCGCTGGCACAAATACCCCACAAGTGGAGGATCGGGGCTGCTCTGCAATACCATTGCACAGAGCAGGTAACGTATAGGCATGTTTGTTTTTTATAAAAAGAACAAAAGGTTTATTACAATCACTTTAAGATTCATGAAAGGAAGGAGTCAGCAGGATATACCACTAGAAATCTCACATTGCAGCTAAAAAGAGCAGGGCAACTGCAACTTCTGAATGCCAATTCAAGGTAAAAAGGTAGATGTTTCCGGGTACTTCCTAGTCACGATCAACTTTACTACATATTCTATTCCAATATTACATAAAAATCATACGGGATAGCAGTCTATTGCTCTACTGAAATAAAATACACAAAAAAAAGTACTGTATATACTCGAGTATAAGCCGACCCGAATATAAGCCGAGGCACCTAATTTTACCACAAAAAAAAAAAAAAAAAATGGAAAAAATGATTGACTCGAGTATAAGCCTAGGGTGTCCATCTGCATGCCTCACTTTGCCTCACTGTGTCCATGTGCATGCCTCACTGTGCCCATGCCTCACAGTGCCCATGACTAGACTGACGTTTAACATGGGAGTCTATGGAAGGGGTGCCCGGGTTTGAAAAATCGGTGCTCCCCGGCTGTAGGTCCCCCAGACACAAATCTTTGCACACTTGTAGAAGAGAAATGGGGCTACTTGTGTGCAAAGTTTCGGGTCCAGGGGACCTAGGAACAGCCGGTACCGGGTCCCCAAATTCACAAGAGAAATTACCATTTAACATTGGAGTCTATGGAAGGGGTGCCTGGCTTTGAAAAATCGGTGCTCCCCAGTTTTAGGTCCCCCGGACAACAAACTTTGCACACTTATAGAGAAAGAGTGGGGTACATGTGTGTAAAGTTTGGGGTCCAGAGGACCTACGGCCGGCCGGTACCGGGTCCCCAAATTCCGGGAGATCAGGCGAAAAAAGGTGACTCGAGTATAAGCCGAGGGGGGGGGGGGGGGGGGCATTTTCAGCACAAAAAAAATGTGCTGAAAAACTCGGCTTATACTGAAGTATATACGGTAATTAAAACAAAAAAAGGGAAAAGTACAAAAGCTTACCCAGCTCACAAACGTATTCATTTCAAGGCTTGCAATTATCCTCTTCCTAACAATCAGCTGTAAAATATAAGCGTCTTTAGAATGCAAACATATTTGTAAGTGAAAAACTTGCTGTAAAAGCTATTGGAGTGCATCATAATAGTAGGGCTAGGTCGCCAAAACCAAAAAACCAGACCACCAAAAACTGTACAAAGAACAGGAGGAGTTAAGGCTATTCCATTTTCCAAATACTTACACAAATAATCAATAAGGACGACGCATAATAGGATGTCAACAGCATGGAATTTCCAAACATCAGTATTACACACAGTGCCAACGAAACCTGTAGACCAGTCAAAAGCAGCGTTGTTAACGTGGAATAAATGTAAATGTCATGCAGAGGAGCAGTACAATAAATGATGCTGCAAAAATACTTGTGTCTACAAGGTTTAACAGTATTTTACAACTAATAATCTAGGTAAGGGGTGTCAAACTCAATTTCATCGTGGGCCGCATGAGCATTATGATTGCCTATAAAAGGGCCGGTTGTATCTGTAAGATTAGATGTCCAGCACATCCCCTCCCCTTACATTAGATGTTAAGAGCCAACCCACCATCAGAAGTTGAGTCCCCCACTCTCCCGTACATCACAGTGCTCCCCCTTTCCTTATGCTGCTGCTGGTAGGAAGCTGGATGCATTGCTTAAAAGCAGAAAGTAAGGGTCTTGAGGAGGGCCAGAGCTCTCCTGCAGCTGCAGGAGAGGTGCGAGGGCCATATGAAATGGCCTGGAGGGCCGGATTCGGCCCACGGGCCTTGTGTTTGACACCATTGATCTAGGTTTTATAAATATAAACCTAGATCATTCTGTATATAGATTATGCAAATGTATTAAATAAAGCCACCAAACAACTTACTGTCCCAGTCTTACTTTGACCATTTTATTAATATGGTCTATCAGTCCGATTGTTAACATAATACTGTTACAAATGCATAATATAACACTTACCATGTGTGTATAGAGAATTTTCAAAAACTTTTCTGAATCCAGGCAGCCAATGAGATATACAGCAAAAAGTGAGGCAATCTGGAAAAAAAGTTAAATATATATCATGATACTTTTGGATTTACAGATATAGCTTCATGTACACCGGACATTTTAAAACCTCTCCTAAATGATGGAACTTGACAGCTAGTAATCAACGTTTAAAATCGTCCTTGGTGCTGCGTTTACATGCCACGTTTATGTTTAGAAGCGTTTTTTTGCATTGGAAATGGTCAGAAATGTATCTCCATTAAAAACGCCTATAAACGAAACGCGAGTTACCGTGTTTACAAGCACTTGGCGTTTCAAATGCCTCAGAACATCCGTCCTGAACGCATTTTTTGCTTTCCAAAAAATGCTTCTAAACCTCAACTGCCTGGAAATTACTATGAACGACCCTGTGTACATGTACTTTTAAGATAACAGAGGAGAGTTCAGGGGCAGCTGAAAAACAAATGCCCAACTGCTCCTAAACATCCGTTTACTAGCAGCAGTGTACATGGGGTCTTAAAGCCATAGGTTTAGTCTACTTATATTTTCCTTTCCCTGGTTCCTCCTTTCCCCACTCCACCAACATGCTACTAAAGCATAAAAAAAAAAAATAAACACAAAATTATCATTAAACAACTTATTTTAGATCCAGTGATGATGTTCTTACTGAGTCGCTTTGCTTGTCTACGCAAGTTGGAAAAAAAAAAAAAGTAATGTCAATCAAGTTTTGTCCAGAATTATTATTATTTGTCATGTATATGAAGTATTATTATTTGTCATGTATATGAAGTATTATTTGCACTAATTCATATACACTGGCATTATCTACTTTCATCATCAATAATACAGCAACAGTACAACAATATAGTGCTGTAGGTATACAACGTTTGGAAAGCTTACCTGTGTTAGAAGAACAAACTGGGCAAACTGCCATGGAAGCATAAAAAAGACATTAGAAGCACAAAGTGCAATCAGGCTTCTTCTACCAATGTTGGTTGTCCTATAAAACAAACACCAAATTACTGGTATATCACCATAATCTTACAATGAGAAATATATAGTACAGGACATGTAAATTTATACTGTCAGCATTTTAAACTTTTAAACCCCCGAATCTTGCCAAAAGCAGACATTCGGTGCTAAAATACCCTGTTCTGTATGGTCTAGAATTCTGGATTCAATAGATTTCAAAAAGGAGGCCAAAGCTGGCCAAAAAAATCCCGTCCATACATTCCATAATGCCATCAGAGACTTGACGAATGTCCTTCGCAAGTACCGTATATACTCAAGTATAAGCCGACCCGAATATAAGCCGAGGCACCTAATTTTACGACAAAAAACTGGGAAAACTTTTTGACTTGAGTTTAAGCCTAGGGTGTCCATCTGCATGCCTCACTGTGCCTTACTGTGCCCATGCCTCATTGTCACTGTGCCCATGCCTCACTGTGCCCAATCTCTCTACCTGATCTCTGGCGCTGTGTGACTAGACTGACGTTTAACATGGGAGTCTATGTAAGGGTTGCCCGGCTTTGAAAAAAAAAAAAAAAAAAACGGTGCTCCCCGGCTGTAGGTATCCTGGACAACAAACTCTGCACACTTGTAGACGAAGAGTGGCGCTATATGTGTGCCAAGTTTGGAGTCCAGGGAACCTAGGGCCGGCCGGTACCGGGTCCCCAAATTCACCAGAGAAATTACAGTTTAACATGGGAGTCTATGGAAGGGGTTCCCGGCTTTGAAAAATCGGTGCTCCCCGGCCAACAAACTTTGCACACTTGTAGAGGAAGAGTGGGGCTATGAGTGTGCCAAGATTGGGGTCCAGGGGACCTACGGCTGGCCGGGATCAGGGGCACAAAGTTGAAGATGGACACAGACTCGAGTATAAGCCGAGGGGGGCATTTTCAGCACAACAAAATGTGCTGAAAAACTTGGCTTATACTCGAGTATATACGGTACTTCAAAATTTGTTTGCCTTTAGCATTCAAATTTCTTTCTAATGGAATTTGAGTGAAAAATAGGATTTTTATAACAGCTTACCTGTAAAATCCTTTTCTTGGAGTACACCACGGGACACAGAGCCAGTCATTACATAATGGGTTAAGGGTCACCAGCGGTGATTGGACACTGGCACAACCAATGGAAGACAGTTCCCCTCCATATAACCCCTCCCATCAGGGAAGTACCTCAGTTTTGTAGCAAAGCAGTAAGGTTCCCATAAGAAGGGTGGGACCTCTGTGTCCCGTGGTGTACTCCAAGAAAAGGATTTTACAGGTAAGCTGTTATAAAAATCCTATTTTCTTTATCGTACACCACGGGACACAGAGCCAGTCATTACATAATGGGACGTCCCAGAGCAATGCTCATATGAAGGGGGGGAGACACAGATCAAACCGACCGCTTGCGGACCAGAAGCCCTATACTGCTGCCTGCAGCACACTTCGCCCGAAGGCGGAATCCTCATGTCCTTTCACATCTATTTGATAGAATTTGGAAAATGTATGGACTGAGGACCAAGTTGCAGCCTTACAGATCTGAGCCATCGAAGCCTGGTGGTGCACTGCCCATGAAGCACTTATCGCCCTGGTAGAGTGCGCCTTAACAGGAAAAGGAGGAGTCCTGTTCTTTAAACCATAAGCTTGAACAATTACTTGTCTAATCCACCTGGAAATGGTGGATTTTGATACCGCTTGGCCCTTCTTGGGACCATCTGGTAAAATAAACAAAACATCTGTTTTACGTATCTGAGCGGTTGCTTGCAGATACACCCTTACCGCTCTCACTAGATCTAGAGAGTGTAATAATTTTCCCCCGCCGTCCGCGGGTTTGGAAAAAAGGAAGGCAGAACAATGTCTTGATTCAAGTGAAAAGCCGACACCACCTTAGGCAGAAAAGCCGGATGGGGTCGTAGTACGATCTTGTCCTTGTGACAAATTAGATAAGGCTCTTTACAAGAAAGAGCTGCTAGCTCTGATACTCTCCTAGCAGAAGCTATAGCAATCAGAAAGGCCAATTTCCTACTTAATATAATTAAAGGAATATGGCGAATAGGTTCAAAAGGTTGCTTTTGCAACACTGACAATACCAAATTCAAATCCCATGGACACAAGGGAGACCTGACTGGAGGATTTATCCTCAGTACCCCCTGAATGAATGTCCGAACTAGGGAGTGAGATGCCAATGGTCTCTGAAAGAAGACTGATAGAGCCGATATTTGCCCTTTGATGGTGCTAAGGGCTAATTTCATATCCACTCCTAACTGGCAAAAAGCAAGAATCCTACTTATTTCATATTTCAGAGGATTCCAACTTCTGGATTCACACCAGGAAACGTATGCTTTCCAGACTCTATGATAGATGAGTCTGGAGGCTGGCTTTCTAGCATTAATGAGCGTAGAAAGAGCCAGGCCAGAGACCCCTCTCTTTTTCAAAATGTGGGTCTCAGCAGCCAGGCCGTCAAATTTAGCCTTTGTAAGGAAGGGTGGAATACTGGACCCTGTGACAACAGGTCGTGTCGAAGTGGAAGCTTCCAGGGCCTTCCTATCGCCATTTTTACGATCTCGGCGTACCAAGGCCTCCTGGGCCAGTTTGGGGCCACTAGGATTACTGGTATTCCCTCCTCCTTGATCCTGCGAAGCAGTCTTTGTAGAAGAGGGATCGGAGGGAATGCATAGATCAGTGAGAACTGATTCCATGGAGTTATTAGAGCGTCTGTCCCGTAGGCTAGAGGATCTCTCGTTCTGGACACAAAGTTGTCCAATTTCTTGTTGAACCTGGAAGCTAGCAGGTCTACATCTGGGTTTCCCCATCTCAGACATATGGCCTGAAAGATCTCTGGGTGAAGAGACCACTCTCCTGGTAGCAGCTGCTGACGACTCAGGTAGTCTGCTTGCCAGTTTTCTATCCCTGGAATGAAGATTGCAGAGATGCAAGGTACATGCTCTTCTGCCCATGCCAAGATCCGGTTCACCTCTCTTTGGGCTGCCCGACTGTGGGTGCCTCCTTGGTGATTGATGTAAGCTACTGCCGTAGCATTGTCGGATTGAACCCGAACTGGGTAGCCCTGTAACCTGTATGTCCAGGTTTTGAGGGCTAGATATACTGCACGGATCTCTAGCACGTTGATGGGCAGGATCCCCTGAGTCTTGGCCCAGGTTCCCTGGGTAGAAGCCTCCTCGAATACTGCACCCCAGCCCGATAGGCTGGCATCCGTAGACACCACCTTCCAGGCTGCTGGGAGGAAGCACTTTCCCTTCCGTAAATTCTTGGCTTCTAGCCACCAATTGAAGCTGTGGCGTACTTGTGAGGACAGGCGCATGGGTATATCCAGAGCTTGGCTCTTTCTGTTCCAGGAGGCTAAAATATTGCCTTGAAGTAGTCTCGAATGAAACTGGGCGTAAGGGACCGCCTCGAAGGAGGCTACCATCTTTCCCAATAGTCTCATGCAAAGGCGAATAGACGGCCTCTTGTTTGCTTTGACCTTGTGGATCAGGTCTTTCAGAGACTGTATCTTTGGCTCTGGCAGGTATACCCTGTTTTGGGCTGTATCTATGATCATGCCCAGGTACACTATCCTTCTTTGGGCCTGGAGAGAGGATTTTTGTAAGTTTATAATCCATCCTAAATGCTCCAGGTATCCTACTGTAGTGTCTACAGCGTGATCCAATCCCTCCTTTGACTGATCTATTAATAGTAGATCGTCTAGATAGGCTGTTACCGCAATGCCCCGTGTTCTCAGGTTTGCTAACATAGGAGCTAGCACCTTTGTGAATACTCTGGACGCGGTGGCTACACCAAATGGCAGGGCCACAAATTGAAAGTGGCGATCTTGTACCGCAAACCTTAGGAATCTTTGGTGAGCGGGGAGGATTGGTATGTGTAGATATGCGTCTTTGATATCTATGGACACAATGAATTCTCCGCCTTTTAAAGTAGCGACCACGGATCGAATCGTTTCCATTCGAAAATGGCGAACGTTCAGAAACTGGTTTAGATTTTTTAGATCCAGGATGGGTCTGACTTCTCCGTTCGGTTTTGGAATCACAAAGAGGTTTGAGTAAAAACCTGAACCTTGCTCCTTTTGGGGTACCTCTGTAACCACACCTTGAGCTATTAAGTGATTCAAACCTTTGAAGAAGGATCCTCTTTTTTGTGGATCCTTGGAGAGTCTTGAACTTCGGAATTGAGAAGATGGGATCTCTCGAAATTTGTACCCTGAGGATATTGTGGATACCACCCATTTGTCCTGGGTTTCTGTCCGCCAAGTCGCTGAGAACTGACGAAGCCTTCCCCCCACTCGGCCGAGCGGGGGCGCCCCTTCAATGAGAGGTTTTGGGGGCTTGCTTATTAGCTCTTGAACCCCACGGCTTCTTGTTCTTCTGAGCCTGTTCTTTGGCTTTTTTGGGCGGCTGAAAAGGCCGTCGCCACTGGCTGGAGTCAGATTTCCCGGGAGCTGGGGAGAGAGTGTGTTTAAAACAAGGTCTCTTGTTTTTCTTTCTCTCAGGTAAAAGTGTCGTTTTACCACTTGATATCTTTTGGATATATCTTTCTAAATCTTCCCCAAAAAGGCGTTCGCCATGGAACGGGAAACTTGCCAACAACTTTTTGCATGGGGCTTCCGCTGACCAATGCTTAAGCCAAAGTACTCTGCGCATCTGTACCAGCTGGAGTGTAAGGCGTGATGCCTGTATGATAGAATCTCTCATGGCATCCACTGTGAAGCATAAGGCTTTAGGTAAATTCTCCCAATTTTTAGCCTGCTCTGAAGGCAGCTCCTTCAGCCCCTGCTTTACCTGTTGGCTGACGACCTGACACATACCGACTGCTGCTACTGCAGGTTGGATAATTGAGCCGGCCAAAAGGAAGGAGGATTTCAGTAAGGATTCCAACTTCTTCTCAGAAGGATCTTTAAACACTTGTACATTATCCACTGGACATGTCAGGTTTTTATTTACACAAGAAATAGCCGCATCTACCGTAGGCAGGCTCCATTTCTTTAAAAAAATTTCCTCCATAGGATAAAGAATGTTAAACTTTTTTGGAGGTGAAAAACGCTTATCTGGATGTTGCCAGTCTGCGTACAATAGATCCTCTAGTAACGGATGAACCGGGAAGGAGCATGCACCTTGCAGGGATCTTAATGATCCTAGGGAGGAGACAGGTGATTCTGTTACCTCCAAAGAGGGTAACCTAAATGCAGCTCGCACGGCTCCTGCATAGCATTGCACCTGTGACTTTAAAATCTGGGATACCGAAAAAGGCTCATCCGATATCCCTGATCCGTCTGACTCCTCATCCTCTGCTGATGTAGCCTCCTCCTCATCCTCCTCCTCCTCAGGTACTTCTGAAGGGAGGTCCAATACTGGAGGAGATCTGCTTCGCTTATTGTCCTTTTTAGAGGATTTAGCGATTAAAGTAGCAATTTTCTCCTCCAGATTATTTAGGGCAGCTGATAAAGTGTCCTCAGTGACATATGCAGGCCCAGGCTTCACTGGGGAAGCCGCCATACCTGACAGAGGTAATGGCTCATCCTGTACAGGTGCTTTTGGCAACACAGGAGAGGAAGGTACCGAGTCAGCACAGCTAGAGCCCCCTGTCTCAGGCGGCGGTGCTCTTTTATCTCTTTTTGTCCGCATTACTTCCCCTGGAAGACTTACTGTTTAGACAAAATACAAGGTACCTAAATGCATATACTACCGTGTTCAGTTTAGCAAATACATTAAGTATGCAACTTTTAACACATAACTATGCATAACATGGATGTCTTCTAGGAAGTACCCAATCCAACCACATGGAGTCTTACGTCCCTGTATAGCTGCTGTGTTTCTCTGCCAGGAACAAGAGAACTAACGAGCTTGCTTGCTGCTGCAGTGCTTTTTACACTGACAGTCTTTTAAATTTGGCGCCGTTTCTGTGCCTGCGCGCGCCACGTGCCCGCGCACGCCTTCGGCCCCCCCCTCCGATAAAGCGCGCTCCCGCGCGCGGCCTTTAGCGCTATGGTGGTGGCCATAGTGAGAGAGGACTCTCATCAGCCCCTGTCCCCACTTACCTGCATCTGCAGGTGTCTGTATCGGCCACCGAAAGGAGGAGCGGGGTGCTCAAGCAAGCTCAGCAGCGGAGGTGACGAGCAGTGTACTTCGCCGAAGCCGACACTGAACAGAGTGAGGTGAGTATATTCAGCTCTTTACTCCCCCCAGTGGTGGAAAAAAAGAAGACATCCACTTCTTGAAAAAAAGGTCCCAACTTATTTTTTTTTTTTTTTTTTTTTTTTTTTATGGACCTTCTAATCTTACCTTTCCACGCCGCAGGTTTTTCTGCTGAAAGTTTTCAGACAGATACCAAACTTCACCCTTCACGGTGGGCTATGTGTGCCAACCTTCAGGGATATGGGTTCCTATTTAAAGGATACCTCTCCCCTGGGCCTTGTACAAGACTCTTACCAGGACTTTATAGCGAAATAGCGAAAGTGCTGGATCTTAGAGCCCAGTCCTCCGAAGAGAGACATTACAGGCGACGCCTCATGGATGAGGCCCGGATCCCATCCAGATTCAGCTCATTTGTAGGCGTCTTGGATGGATCCGAAAGCATAGCTCTTTTACCCCCAGAGGGTCTCTTTGGTAGAGCTTTCCTTTAGCACCTCCTAACGCGTCCAACACCTTTCGACACTGGCGAAAAAACTGAGGTACTTCCCTGATGGGAGGGGTTATATGGAGGGGAACTGTCTTCCATTGGTTGTGCCAGTGTCCAATCACCGCTGGTGACCCTTAACCCATTATGTAATGACTGGCTCTGTGTCCCGTGGTGTACGATAAAGAAATATACATGGTTACAAATTATGATCAAGCTCACAGCTTGATGAAGAACGTGGTTATGTTTGAAACTGTGCAGTCGCTTTTTGCTTGTAATATGCATGAAGATTTCAAGTGAAAGCAAATATTGCAAAGACTGAGATTGCATCTCCAATTTTTGTATATATATTGTGAGGGGGTTAGCTCGGCAGCGGGTGTGTGTGACCCCCGGGATGGGCTCCCCACACAAAACAGGCCCAGCAAACGGAGGTTGTGGTTTTCAAAATCAAAAAAGGTGCGGTTTATTTTCTATTTAAAGTGACAAAACACAGCAAAGCAAAAGAAACATAACCAAAATAAATCCTGGTCAAGTTGACCTCTGACTAAACATACAGGTTTCCTAACTAACAACTGGGATCAGCCTAGTGCTGTCCTAGTCCCTAAGTCCCTGGTTTTAAATGTCCAAGCAAATAGCCACACAGGCTTTTTCTCACCGCACAGGGGTTCACTCTCCCTAGACAGTCCACACAGGTCTGGGTCCAGGCATGAGCAAACACCTAATGAATCTGGGAGTTTTTATAGAGGCCTTAAACGAGCTGACAAGCTTCAGCTGGTCTCATCAACTCCCTGCCTGCACGACGCCCAGCCCTCTCCCTAGAGGTATGAGTCATCCATGAGCCCACTAGCCTTATACAACTCTCCACCTAGTTGTATAAGTCGGCGTAAAGCCTGAATCTGGGCGAAATATATCTACCCCCCTGGATGCAACCAGGTGACTTTACCTTCCTGCTGTCACATACCCCCCCCCCTCTTGTTTTAACCTCGGGGTTGGAACACCAGCAATCAGGCATTCATGTACTCGAGACAAAGCATCCACATTCCCCATTTGAACGCCAGGGCGATGCTTTACTGTGAAGTTGAATTCCTGGAGGGCCAGGAACCACCTATTCACTCTTCTATTTGTTTCCTTGTTTTGAGCCATCCACTTTAACGGAGCGTGATCCGTAACCATGTCAAAGTGCCTACCTAGCAGGTAGTACCGAAGGGAATCTAGAGCCCACTTCACCGCTAAACACTCCTTTTCAACGGTGGCGTAATTTACCTCATGGGACTTCAACTTCCTGCTGAGGTAAATGACTGGGTGCTCTTCCCCGTTCCAGACCTGGGACAATACTGCTCCTAACCCCACATCTGACGCATCACTTTGTACGACAAAGTCTTTAGAGAAGTCGGGTGAGTACAACACTGGCTGGCTACATAAGGCTTGTTTCAAGAATTGGAATGCTGCCTCAGCCTCGGGGGTCCATTTAATCATGACCGACCCTTTCCCCTTCGTCAGGTTGGTTAGGGGCACAGCCTTAGAAGCAAAGTGGGGAATGAATCGCCGATAATACCCAGCGATTCCCAGAAAGGCTCGTACCTGCTTCTTGCTGTTGGGACGTGGCCAACTCTGGATGGCCTCGACTTTGTTGAGTTGGGGTTTTATTACTCCCCTCCCAATGGTGTACCCAAGATATTTGGCCTCCTCCTGCCCAATGGTACACTTCTTGGGGTTAGCCGTAAACCCCGCTTCCCGAACAGAGTCCAGGACTGCTTGCACTTTTGGCAGATGTGAGGCCCAATCTGTGCTATGGACAATTACGTCATCCAGGTAAGCCGCAGCATACTTCCGATGGGGCCTCAGCATCTGGTCCATTTTCCGCTGGAATGTGGCCGGCGCATTCTGTAACCCGAACGGCATTCTTTTATATTGGAACGCCCCGTCTGGGGTTACAAATGCGGTTTTCTCTTTGGCCGACTTGGCCAGGGGGATTTGCCAATACCCTTTTGTGAGGTCAAGAGTCGTCATGTATCGGGCTGTTCCCAGCCGGTCGATCAACTCATCTATACGTGGCATGGGGTAGGTGTCAAATTTTGTAACTTTGTTCAACTGACGAAAATCGTTACAAAATCGCCAGCTCCCATCCGGTTTAGGCACCAACACGATGGGACTAGACCAATCACTTTGGGACTCCTCTATCACCCCTAAGTTCAGCATTTTCTGTACTTCCTCCCGTATTGCCTCCCGTCGAGCCTCTGGGATCCGATAGGGTTTTAACTTCACCCTTTCACCGGGCGGGGTAATGATGTCATGCTCTACCCCAGATGTTTGTCCCGGCAGCTCAGAGAATACCTCCTTGTTGCGAAGCACAAACTCCTTAACCTCCTGTTGTTGGGGTTGTGACAAGGTGGCTGCTATTCCAACCTCAGGAATCACGCAACCAGTTTGAGCTGGTGACCAAGTGTCTGCGACTAGGGACTCTCTATCCCTCCAGGCTTTCAACAGATTAACGTGATAGATCTGTTCGGGCTTTCGCCTTCCTGGTTGTCTGACCTTGTAATTCACTTCGCTCACTTTTTCCATTATCTCGTAGGGGCCTTGCCATTTGGCAAGGAATTTACTTTCAACCGTAGGGACAAGTACCAATATCCTATCCCCCGGGGAAAAGGTACGGGTCTTGGCTCCACGGTTGTACACTCTCTGCTGTGCCAACTGCGCTTGGGCCAAATGTTCCTTCACGATGGGCATTACCTGTGCAATTCGATCTTGCATCAGGGCGACATGCTCAATCACACTCCTGTGGGGAGAACTCTCACTTTCCCAAGTTTCCTTGGCAATATCCAACAGCCCTCTTGGGTGTCTCCCATACAGTAACTCAAAGGGGGAGAATCCCGTAGAGGATTGGGGCACCTCCCTAATAGCAAACATCAAATAAGGAAGTAAACAGTCCCAATCCTTTCCATCTCTATCCACCACTTTCTTCAACATTTGTTTTAGGGTTTTGTTGAATCTTTCAACCAGCCCATCGGTTTGGGGGTGATACACAGACGTACGCAATTGCGTCACTTTGAACAATTTACACAGCTCTTTCATAACCCGGGACATAAAGGGTGTACCTTGGTCCGTAAGCAGTTCTTTACAAATACCCACCCGGCTAAAAACAAGAGATAGCTCTTTGGCTATGGTTTTGGCCGAGGTATTTCGGAGAGGGATCGCTTCTGGATAACGGGTGGCATAGTCCATTATAACTAATATGTACTGGTGCCCCCTAGCGGACTTGATTATAGGACCTACCAAATCCATGGCGATCCTCTCAAACGGGACCTCAATGATGGGTAGAGGGACCAGCGGGCTACGGAAATGTGGCATCGGGGCCAACCTCTGACACACAGGGCAGGAGGAACAATAATTTTCTACGTCCTTCATCACCCCCGGCCAATAGAATCTCTGTAATACCCTCTCTCGGGTTTTCTCTGTCCCCAGATGACCTCCAAGAATGTGCCCATGGGCCAACTCCAACACCAACTTCCTGTAAGGTTTGGGCACCACAAGCTGCTCAACGGTTTCTTCTGCCCTTTTTGCCACCCGATACAGTAGGTCCTTCTCTACGCTGAAGTATGGGTAAGTGCAGGTATTATCTGGGTTCACTAACTCGCCATCTATTTTCACTACGTTTTCCCGTGCCTTTATTAGGGCGGGGTCTTTCAACTGTTCTGTGGCAAAGTTTTCCCTGTGAACCTCAAGATCAGAAAACTCCACAGACGGTAGGTTTTCGTCTGAGGAGGTGGGCTCCTCTCCAGTTTCTTGAGTCTCCCCTGCCAATACTGATAAGGGAAATTCCGGAGAGTCCTCACCACTCTCAGGGGAGTTCTGGCTATCACATTCCTGGTACATAGGGGCACCAGTGAGGGGCTCAGGATCATCCCACAGTTCCCAGAACTTCGGAAAATCCCTTCCCACAATGGCGTCATGCGGTAACTGAGATACTAAGCCCACTGGATGAGAGAGGGTACCTTTGGGGGTCTCGAAACACACTGTAGTCACTGGATACTCTCGGGTGTCCCCATGCACACAAATAACAGCTACCTTGCTATTCCCAGAGACCTCTGTTTTAACTAACTCAGCCTTTATCAGGGTCACAAGGCTACCTGAATCCAGCAATACCACAACATTTCTACCATTAACACACATTTTGCATAAATGTTTCTCAGTTCCTCGAATGGCAGTGCATGCGACTGTCGCACACAGCGACTGACGTCTGCCCGTCAGAAAGTCACACTGCATGGGTTCCTCCACAACCGGGCAATTGGCTGCAATATGTCCCGCTTGCCGGCAGCGGTAGCAAACGATCCTTCTTGCCGCCTCTTGAGCCGCTGATTTCCCAGGCTGTTCTCGCCAAACTTGGGGTAGAGCTCCCACCCTCTCACTCTCTCCACCCTCACCCCTTGGAATCCTCTTATCCGCCCCTGGGGATGGTCTGGTCTTAGGGTGGAAAGTCCGAGTGTCTCTGGAAGAGGCCGTCAGGTTCTCTGTAGCCAAGTATTTCTCCACACGATCCACAAGACCATCGGCCGTCTCTGGGTCTCCATGGCTTACCCACTTTTGGATGGCAGTAGGAAGAGCTCTCAAAAACCGATCCATTACAACACGTTCCACAATCTTTGGTGCGGACAAAGTCTCTGGCTGTAGCCACTTTCTGCTCAGGTGAATGAGATCATACATTTGAGACCTGGGGGGTTTTCCAAGCTGGAAAGTCCAGTTATGCACACGCTGAGCCCGGACAGCCTGGGTGACACCCAGCCTTGCCAATATTTCAGCTTTTAGCATCACATAGTCTTTTGCTTGGTTAGGCTCTAGGTCATAGTAAGCTTTCTGCGATTCACCAGTTAACAGAGGAGCCACCAGTCCAGCCCACTGCTCCTCAGGCCACTTTTCTCTTTCAGCGGTCCTTTCAAATGTGGTCAAAAATACCTCTGGATCATCCTCTCCAGTCATTTTTGTCAATAAACGACTCACCCCAAAGGACGCGGTATTAGTGGGACGGCTTTCCTCACTGGTCTGCGGACGTTGCTGCATTACTGCTTCCATCTGTTGTTGTAGTCTCTGCTCTTGCTTCTGCAACAGGTCTATGAAGCGGGCCTCAGATTGCTGCTGGGCTCGTTGCTGAGCCTCCAGACTCTGTTGCAAAGTTGCGTTTGTCTGCTGCTGGGCTGCAAGGCTCCTTTGCAAACCTGCATTTGTCTGCTGTTGATTGGCATTTGCTAGAGCCAGCTGCTTCAGTATCTCCTCCATGCTGGCTTAAAAAAAACTGCCCGCATTCTCCACCAACTGTGAGGGGGTTAGCTCGGCAGCGGGTGTGTGTGACCCCCGGGATGGGCTCCCCACACAAAACAGGCCCAGCAAACGGAGGTTGTGGTTTTCAAAATCAAAAAAGGTGCGGTTTATTTTCTATTTACAGTGACAAAACACAGCAAAGCAAAAGAAACATAACCAAAATAAATCCTGGTCAAGTTGACCTCTGACTAAACATACAGGTTTCCTAACTAACAACTGGGATCAGCCTAGTGCTGTCCTAGTCCCTAAGTCCCTGGTTTTAAATGTCCAAGCAAATAGCCACACAGGCTTTTTCTCACCGCACAGGGGTTCACTCTCCCTAGACAGTCCACACAGGTCTGGGTCCAGGCATGAGCAAACACCTAATGAATCTGGGAGTTTTTATAGAGGCCTTAAACGAGCTGACAAGCTTCAGCTGGTCTCATCAACTCCCTGCCTGCACGACGCCCAGCCCTCTCCCTAGAGGTAGGAGTCATCCATGAGCCCACTAGCCTTATACAACTCTCCACCTAGTTGTATAAGTCGGCGTAAAGCCTGAATCTGGGCGAAATATATCTACCCCCCTGGATGCAACCAGGTGACTTTACCTTCCTGCTGTCACAATATATATATATATATATATATATATATATATTGTAATGTTCGGGGAACCAGCTAGATCGCAGGACACAGGCTTTTCAAACAAAAGGACGTTTATTTAAACTTAAATGGCTTCACAGCAGCAAAACAAAAGAAATGACAGTCTCACCGACTTGTAGAGTTTATAACTGCTGTCGCAGTTAAACAGTCCTTCCTTGGTGTTGCAGGTAAGTTTCCCAGATAGCAGGCTTCCATGCAGGCCACTGCCATGTACATTCACAGCTTCCCAGAGCTTTTCACAGCCTCCACAGCTTTTGCAGTGTCCACCATTCACCATGCAGACTTCACTACACTCCTTCTCTAACCTACAACTTCCTGTCTCTCTTAAACCACTTCCTTGGACAGGTGTGTTAACCATTGCTGTTCCCTTAAAGGAACCACAGCCCAAACAGAGGGGAAATATAGCGTCCTTCCAGGACCCAGCCACGGCGTCCTGTACAATATATATATATATATATATATATATATATATATATATATATATATATATACACACACATACATATATACATACATATATACACACACACACACTGTTTCTGAGATACTGTGCATGTATGTATGTATATGCACACACATATTTACTTTTGTGAGATACTGTATACACAGTACATATATGCAATTCTGTACTTCTGGGTAGGGGGCGTGCACGTGGCCGCTTCTGCTGTGATTTGTCACAGCAGAAGCCGATCAGCGGGTGCGGGCGAATGAATGTCCGCCGGTCATCGGGAAAACACACAGACCGGAGTTCTGCCAATGTAAAAAAGGCAGAGCTTCATTCTGACAGAGGAAAAGTGATGGGATTTCTTTTGCTGCAAAGCAGAGAAAGAAAATCTATCACTTCCCTTAGTAAAACAGCACACGGTGTACACAAAAACACTGGCTAGGCACACATTTAACCCTTTGAGGTTTAATCCCTTCACAATCAGTGTCATTAGCACAGCAACATCATTACGCCTCCTGTGCTCCAACAGCGGATGACGCTGGGTAATTTGGTGGCAGCTGTATCGGTACAGAGCTGGAGAAGTTAAGGGTTGAATTTTACACAGACCCTGAATTTGCTATGAATAGGCACGGTGACAATGGGAGGCTAAAATACGTTTTTGCACAGCAAAATTTGTTAGATTGTACAAGTGACCGTAGAAACAGTAAAATAATGCCCTCATACATAAACAGGAAATGCCATCATGCAATAGCCCTTGCCAAATAAAAAAAAAGGTGATAAAAAGGTAAGAGTATAATTTTTTTTTTTTTTTTTGCACTAAATACTAAAAAATAATACAGAGGTTGGGCCTAAACAGATACCTAGGCCTTCAATTACAATTTTAGTGAAAATGTCGTTTTCTCTGTTCCGTCAGAATATTTGTAAAGATCTGTACCTTAAGATGTACGTAAGCAGTACCATCTGCAGAACAAGGAATGGATATGAAAAGCTTTCACGTAGTGGCGGAGTCCACATTACTCTTGTGCTCTATAGACAAAAGAGAATAAATTACACCTCAAATAGGAGAAAGAGAAAACTGTACAAAACAAGGAAAAAGGTACAATAAGATTAAAACTGAGCTGCAGGGAAAGGAAATAAAATTCCCCCTTTGCAGTAGGGCTGCCCGCAGTCTCAAATTTGGGTTTAGTGCTAGGGAACCACAAAGAGTGCTTTTACTTAGCTAGTCTGCCACTTCTGCAGGTTTCCTCCAGGCTGTAAGACTGATACCCGCGGCCTCTTCTCCCCTATGCTCTGATAGATGCAGGTTCTCGGACATAATCAAGTCCAATGCAGAGCCCACAGTCCTGCATTGGAGGTTAGAATGCCAAAGGACAGTCCACTGCCAGAGCATAGGGGGAGTTGAGCCGTACTTTTACCTCCTCCCAACTGCTTCCTCTGCAAAGGCAGCTGCACATGGGAAAAACATGTTATGCGTTCAGTAGGCAGTACTGCAGGACTGAGTTTGACCGGGTGGAGATGTTTAAGGGTTAAATTCCCCATCACTGGCGGTCAAAGGCTTTCTGAAAAGTGATCCACTGCAGATTGCTCCTCAGAAGGTCAAAGCACGTGCAACGAAAGTCCTTACCTCCGTTGATCCTTCACTTTCCCCACGAAATGTACATAGCATACATTAAAAGCAAAACACTGAAGTAAAATGAGAATTCAAATTCCCAAGTGATAAGAAGTTTGTTTTACCACTCTTCAGAAAACAGAAATGCAAGTTTTGGGTGGACTGAGTCCTTAAACTGCAGATACATGCCTTCCAAAACAAAACTGGCCACAGATGATATGATTTTCTTTCATGCAACCATTGGCTTGCTGGGAGAACACAGTGATTATTGCTAGCAGCAATAATCATACATGGATTCTATGCATGAAGTAAAAAAAAAATCTTCTGTGTGCAACAGCCCTCCCCTGCCAATACTTACCTGAGCCCAATCTCAAGCCAGTGATGTGCGCGAGTCTCGGGTCTCCGGGGACTCTCCCTCCTCATTGGCTCCCACTGCTGTTAATCACAGACAGTGAACCAATGAGAAGTAAGAGGACAGGGCAAGCCACGGCTTTGTGTCTGAATGGACACGCAGAGCAGCAGCTTGGGAATGAGCCTGCTCAGGTGCCCCCACAGTAAGCCTTTAGCTCTGGGGGCATTTGGCAGGAGGGAGGAGCCAGAAGCGCCGGCAGGGGAACTGAAAAAAGAGGAGGATCCAGGCTGCTCTGCGCAAAACCATTAGATAGAGCCGGCTATAACATGTTTGTTTAAAAAAACTTGACATTAAATATCACTATCATATAAGTGTCCTACAGCAAAGGCTGGCCAGGTGCGATCACTTAATGACAGACCTGCATTTCCGAGAATTAACTGCAAGTGAACCAATGACTTGTCCATTTAGGAAAAAGCAACAGGTTCACTTAAAATGTCCCTCCGCCTGTATTTTCAAACCTTTCAATCACTCCTCTGACACTAAACCAAAAATACATACTAGATAAATGCTTTCAGGTATGGGGAGCATGTGACTAACCCCAATAATGCAGCACTAATTGCTTAAGCAGCCAATCACCAAGGCACAGTGTTGGCAAGAGGCACGGAGAAAGTCCAAAACCCATGTAATATCCAACCAGAGAGACCTTGATTTGCACGGGGCTTCTTATCCTCACCTCCATAGACATCTGGATGAACAGGTTCTCTATAAAATGGTAATTTATGCAGGACCAGAGAGACTTATTCAGGGAAAGTTTGCTCCATCAAAAAAAGGTTTGGCTGCAAACTAACATGATCCCTGCTTTACATTTGACAGAACAAAGGTGTCAGTGAAGTACTGTAAGTAAAAGTGTGAATAGTAAGTTAAGTGACATTTGGTAAAAGAGAATTGATAAGGAAGCCCAAGAGGATTACTCAAACTGTGGAAGGAGCAAAGTGTGAACGTCAATTACTCGGAATGGTCAGGGGTGGGTAGTGGGGTCCCCCAGGGTTCTGTCCTGGGACCAATCCTATTTAATTTGTTCATAAACGACCTGGAGGATGGGGTAAATAGTTAAATCTGTATATTTGCGGACGATACCAAGCCAAGCAGGGCTATAACTTCTCCGCAGAATGTGGAAAACTTGCAAAAAGATCTGAACAAATTAATGGGGTGGGTAACTACATGGCAAATGAGGTTTAATGGGGAAAAATGTAAAATAATGAATTTGGGTGGCAAAAATATGAATGCAATCTATACACTGGGGGGAGAACCTCTGGGGGAATCGAGGATGGAAAAGGACCTGGGGGTCCTAGTAGATGACAGGCTCAGGAATGGCATGCAATGCCAAGCTGCTGCTAACAAAGCAAACAGAATATTGGCATGCATTAAAAAGGGGAATAACTCCAGGGATAAAGTGATAATTCTCCCACTCTACAAGACTCTGGTCCGGCCGCACCTAGAGTATGCTGTCCAGTTCTGGGCACCAGTCCTCAGGAAGGATGTACTAGAAATTGAGAGAGTACAAAGAAGGGCAACAAAGCTAATAAAGGGTCTGGAGGATATTAGTTATGAGGAAAGGTTACGAGCACTGAACTTATTCTCTCTGGAGAAGAGACGCTTGAGAGGGGATATGATTTCAATTTACATATACTGTATGGTGACCCCACAATAGGGATAAAACTTTTTCGTGGAAGGGAGTTTAACAAGACACGTGGCCACTCATTAAAATTAGCAGAAAAGAGGTTTAATCTTCAACTACATAGATGGTTCTTTACTGTAAGAGTGGCAAGGATGTGGAATTCCCTTCCAAAGGCGGTGGTCTCAGCAGGGGCCATCGATGGTTTAAAAAAACTATTAGATAGCAACCCGAACGACCACAACATACAGGGATATACAATGTAATACTGACATATAAATCTCACACATAGGTTGGACTTGATGGACTCTTTTTTCAACCTCACCTACTATGCAACTTGAACCCATAGCAACTACTGGCCTGGCTTCAGTAATGTCAATGCCAACTGGTTGCTCAGGGTTACTACAGTTTGCTGTTTGTGCTGAATAGGGGTATATGGGTTGCTGATTGTTAACTTGCATGGGCCTCAAATTATTCCATATAGTAAATAAATTTAATATTCAATTCAATTTTGACTGAAATTATGGGAGAATATACTCACCGACGACAAAAACTTCGATGTCAACTTTTTGGTATGAAAAAATCTATTATGCCTCAGATGTTTGCACAGTACTCCCACAGGAAATTTGGGAAGAGGAGCACTCAGCATTGCATTTAAGGCAGAAGTAATTACTGTAAACGTATTGCTTGTCACCAGAAAGGAATTTTTACTACATGGTAGGGTTTGGACTCATTACGGTGACTTTCACTGGACATAAAAAAACAAGGGTAATGTAACAAATAAATATGCAATGTTATTTTGCTTTTGGCGTTGCTCAAAGTCTCTGCTGAACTGGCAAAATGTCAATCCACGTAGGGCAGCTTAACCCCTCTCCTCATCTCCTTTACAGTACGGGGGGGGGGGGGAGTGGTTTTGTAGTTTACAGAAGATCGGTTAGAAACTTGTCTGACATTTAAGATCAGATAGTTACAAGGGCACAAGATTTTTAGCCAAATTGGATCAATAGGTTTTCTTTACTTGCAGAAGAGATACTTGGCTTGAAAAAGAAAAGTAACCAAGGCTGGCACCGCATTGAAGGACTGACAAACTGCAAGATTACATTTTCGTTTTTGGGCTAAGATGAACCTTAACGTTGAAATGGTATAAAAGTCTTGCTGATCTATGGAAAAAGCTTTATACAAAAGAGTGGTTTTAAATTGCTAGCGGCTCTGTTGAGTGCAGGCAGAGGGCACTCTGAGAAAGTGCATTAAGGCTTCAGACCTATAAATTCCTCTGTGCTTTTGTGTTAATACAAAAAACAAAATAGCTGCAGTTTACAAGAACCTTTTGTGGATTCACTACCCTAAAGGTTTGTGCTTGGAATGCCGCGTTTAGGCCATTTTGTCTTTAATATTTAGTAATTGCAACACTATTATGTGACTTATAGCTGCTGTACTTTTTAGGTTAGGTACTTTGCCCCGTTTACACCTCCTACTTTTTATTTCTCTCTTTTACTTCTAACTTTTATGTCCTCAAATTAACAAGTTGAGTAAATTTCTACACTGCTTACTTTTTAGCTCTCAAGCCTCGTACACACGGCCGAGAATCTCGTCGTTAAAAACATGTCATTTTTTACGAGATTCTTGGACAAGAAACTTGTCCCGGCCGAGTGTACACACGCTCATTTCAAAGAACCCGCGGTTCTTTGAATGGAGCGTACGCGGTGACGTCATCGAATACGACGAGCATGCGCTCGTCACATTCGATGCCGTCGCCGCCATCTTGGTTCACCCTACCTATGCCTAGGAAGCTACCGCGCATGCGTCAAAGTCATTTTGAGCATGCGCGGGCTTCCCGGAGGACAGGTAAGTGTACACACACTCACTTTTCTCGTCGAGAAACAGGCTGACGAGAATCTCGACGAGAAAATAGAGAGCAGGTTCTCTATTTTCTCGTCGAGATTCTTGTCGCTTTTCTTGACGAGAAACCATACACACGAACGAGTTTCTCGGCAAGAAATCTCTGCCAGCGAGTTTCTTGCTGGTTTTTGCCGAGAAACTCGGTCGTGTGTATGAGGCTTGACAGTCTTCTTTTGTCTACATGTCATATTATCAGGTGAATTCTATGCGCCAATCACAGGAAGCTGCAACAATGGACCCAGTGGCGGTGCTCAAAATTTTTTTGGGGGGGGGGGGGCGTAAACAAACTGAAAAAAAAACAAAAAAAACATCAATTGCCGCCACTGTGCCCATTAAACGCAGCAACTGTGCCCAAACGCCACCAGTTTACCCCCTCAATTGCAGCCAGTTTGTCCCCAAATGCAGCCAGGTTCCCCCCAGCCCTGCACTTACCTTCCTCGGGTCAGCGCTGTCCTTCTTCCATCCTCGATGTCTTCTCCTGCCCTCGATGTCGCTTCAGCCAACCAGGTTACCGGTAACCAGACCCGGTGAACCTGATTGGCTGAGACGCCTGTCAGTGTTAACCAAGGAACGCACCCCCCGTGCGTCCCCTGGTTAACTATTTGGAAGCCGAATACAGCCCTCAGGCTGTAATCGGGAAGCCTATCAGAGCCGCTGGCTCTGATAGGCACTTCCAAAAACCAACCAGCCGCTGTTATTCAGGGGGCCGGCCATCTGAATAGTGGGCGGCAGCGCCGGCGACAATACATAGGTTCATGCAATGCATGAACCTATGTATTGTTGTTGTGAGTGACGGCGCAGGAGAGAGAGGGGGCGGTGCTCCTGCGCCCACTATGGACGCACCACCACTGAATGGACCCCAGAAACTATCTGTATTGGGCTTGAAAGAAGAAGTACTATAAAGGGGAGGCATGAAATGATTGGCACTTACTGTAAAACACAATCAATGTAAACCACCTCCAAATTTTAGCTAATCTAGGATATTAAAAGTGTATCAATAGATTAATATAAAAGAAAAAATACATATTATATTGCAGCTAAATCAACTCTAAAGCAGGGTTATAAAACACGGACAGTTTTTTTTTTTTTTTTTATTCAACCAGTGGAATTAACGAGAAAAACTAAAAAAAGGCAGATCCCCACATAAACACGATGACGGTTGTCCTCATTTGGACTTGTAAAAACCTCTCCCTGATAACAGGACAAAGAAGCAGGATTTTCTAGCATTCTCCAGCTTGTATACAAAAATGGACACTAAAGCCTCGTACACACGATTGGATTTTCTGACGGGAATTGTGTGTTGAAAGACTGTTGGCCGAAAATCCGACGGTTTGTACACTCCATCGGACAATTGCTGTCCGATTTCCCACGGACAAATGTTGGATGGCAGGCTTTAAAATTTTCCGTGGACAACGGTTTGTTGTCGGATTTTCCGATCGTGTTTACACAAGTCCGTCGGACAAAAGTCCAAAGTACAAACTCGCATGCTCAGAAGCAATGCTCACCAAACACAACATTAGCAGAAGGTGCGCAAAGGGTGGCTCTAAAGAGCAGAAAAACCACGTAGTACGTAACTACATTCGTGTTTGTTGGCCAAAAATTGTGTGCCGTTTGTATGCAAGACAAGTTCCTGGCCAACGCCCTTCGGACAAAAGTCAGAGGCTTTAACTGTGGAAAATCCGATCCTGTGTATGAGACTTTAGGCTCCGTTCACATCTCCACGTTCCGAATCACGGCTGGAATTGCAGCGAATCAAAATAGCGGCAAATTGTGGGACACCCTTTTCCTATCCCTGTCACTCCCAATAGCACCCCAATCACGGCGTGATGTTGCCGCGATTCGTCAGGCGACAATCACGCTATAATCGGGCAAACAGAATTGCCTGCAACAGAGCTTCTTTTGGGCGACAGGCGTCCTGCGATTCTGTTTGCGTGAATTTATCGCGATTGACGCCCGATGTGCCAAGATGTGACTGGAGCCGTAAAGTGATTGTAAAGAAAAAAATATATACGGTATATATATATTTTTTTATGTTATACTTACCGAATACACATAAGAAAGCAAGCACAAGGGAGCACCTCCATCTGAGTGTAATCCATAAGAATAAGTAAAGTAGGGAATAAACATACTGTATATTGCACTCACTAGATATAGGTTGTCATCTTAGGAAGTGTGGTCATCTGAGAAACTGCAGAGATCGGCAGCAAGCGGCTGGTAAAAGGCAGAGTTGTGCCGGAAAGCGTCTGGATGACTGAGGGCTCCTTCTTCCCATCAATTTGACAAAAGGGCAGTGCCCTGAAATGCGTACCCATGCCTACTGTATGTAGCGACATCATCCTCGTGGAGAGCCGATTCCTGCCGAGTGGACCCGGAACCCCTTACCTATTCTGACAGCGTGCGCTACAGCTCTCACCTACTCAGCGGTCTTCGCGCTTGGTCAACAAGCACTTTCCAGCGCGACTTTGCCTGTACCAGCTGTTTGCTGCCAGTCTCTGAAGTCCCTCAGATGACCACACTTGCTAAAATGACGTCCTTAACACCAACCTATATCTAGGGAGTGTAATATAGGTTTACTCCTTACTTTTACTTATTCCTATGGTTTACACTCAGATGGAGGCATCCTCTTGTGCTTGCTTGCGTGTATAAAGCCCCGTACACACGGTCGGACTTCCATCGGACTTTTCCGTGGATTTTTGTTCGAGCGGAGTTGGCCGGGCACACCCATAGCATACACACAACAGGACTTTTCTGCAAACTTTCCCAAAACTTTTTGCAACATCACATGGTTTTTCTGCTCTTTACCGCCACCCTTTGGTCAACTTCTGCTATTGTTGGTTGATTTTAACATTAGTTGTGTTGTCCATCGGACAAAAGTCCTATGGTTTTCTGTACACACGGTAGGACTTTGCTCCATCTGACTTTTGTTGGGCAAAAGTTTGTCCGTTTGCAGACCCAACTTTTGTCCGATGAAAACAAAACCAAACGAAAAAAAGTTTGTCCGATGGAGCGTACACACGGTCGGATTGTTGGTCCAACTTGCTTAAAACGAAGTTTGTTGGGCAAAAGTCCGACCGTGTGTACGGGGCTTTAGATTACTCAGAACCTGTTTATAGAGCAGCCACCAGCAATCTCACTGACTTTGTTTTATCCATCCTCACTTCCTGACTATCTCCTGACCTGTCCTTTTGTAGTCAGAGAAGTTAGATTATGTTATACTTACCTGCTCTGTGCAATAGAATTGGACAGAGTGGCCCCAATCCCCCACCAGCATGCTTGGTTCCTCCTCTTCTTGGTGTGCCGCCATAGAAAGCCGCTTCCAATGGTGGCCCACCTGTGGGCTCAATCCCGATCTGCACTGCCTGTGTCCATAGACACAGACAGAGTGGCTTGTCCTCTCATCCCACTACTTCATCACAAAATTTGACCGACAGCAGCGGGAGCCAATGTTACGCATTGTGAGTACATGTGATCCTGAAATTCTGCATCGTCTCGGTGAGGATAAAAAACAGTTATGGTGACACTCTGAGACACTGGCGTGAGTTCCATTTTGCAACCATCCAGTGACCTTTTCCGGCTCCCCTTCTGGCGTGGCCGGTGACATCATCTCTGGCTCCATTAGCCCGGATGCTCAGACGCTGCAGCCCCATTCAGGAGAGTATTGTGTTTTTCCGGTTACGAAGATTCACAAGTCTACATTGTGTGCAGCGGATTCTCCAGCAGGTTCTTTAGCATACTATCTCCATCAGTGTGCCAGCAGCATTCACTTTACTATTCCTGACAAGACTTGGGTCCATAATTTGGTATGTTACGCAGTTGATTATCGCAAAACCCCCCAGTTACATCAGGATTCCTTTTAACGACTTTTCCGACCAAAAGCCAATCGTGATATGCCGCGTACAGACGATCGGAAGTTCCGACAACAAAACCGTGGATTTTTTTCAGACAGATGTAGGCTCAAACTTGTCTTGCATACACACGGTCACACAAATGTTGTCGGAAATTCCAAATGTCAAGAACGTGGTCACGTACAACGAGCTGAGAAAAATTATGTTCAATAGCCAGTGCGGCTATTCTGCTCGATTCCGAAGCATGCGTGGAATTTTGTGCGTCGGAAATGTGTCCACACGGTCGGAATTTCCGACAACAAGTTTTGTTGTCGGAAAATTTCAGAACCAGCTCTCAAATTTTTGTGGTCGGAAATTCCAACAGCAAATGTCCGATGGAGCCTACACTCGGTCAGAATTTCCGTCAACAAGCTCCCATCGAACATTTGTTGTCGGAAATTCCAAGCGTGTGTACGCGGCAATAGAATTTTATGTGACTTTTCAAGTTCCAATAAAGCGTTTGTTATTTAAATGGGGCTGTTATGAACTGTTTTTTTCCTTACTAGGGATGAGCTTCGAGTTCGAGTCGAATTCATGTTCGATTTGAACATTGCCTGTTCGCCCATTCGCCGAACAATTTGGGGTGTTCGCGGCAAATTCGAAAAGTCTATGGGAGAAATCTAAAGTGCTAATTATAAAGGCTAATATGCAAGTTATTGTCATAAAAAGTGTTTGGGGACCCGGGTCCTGCCCCAGGGGACATGTATCAATGCAAAAAAAAGTTTTAAAAACTGCAGTTTTTTCAGGAGCAGTGATTTTAATAATGCTTAAAGTAAACAATAAAAGTGAAATATTCCTTTAAATTTCGTACCTGGGGGGTGTGTATAATATGCATGTAAAGTCGCGCATGTTTCCCGTGCTTAGAACTGTCCCTGCACAAAATGTAATTTCTGAAGGAAAAAAAGTCATTTAAAACTCACTCGCGGCTATAATGAATTGTCGGCTCCCGGCAATACATAGAGAAGTCATTGATAAAAAAAAAAAAAAAAAAGCGTGGGTGTCAAGGTCACCTGTGGCCAGGTGACAGATGCACACCGTAGGGGGACAGGAGTGCACCGCGAGGTAGTGAACCCTATGGCTGGCTTCTGCGGATAGGAAACTGGGTGGTTGTGGAAAGCGGGACCAGAGGAGCACAACCGGGATCCTAACGGAAGCTAGAGCCAAGATTCCCCAGGACGCGGAGTCTAAGACCCAGCAGGTCTTCTCCAGGGCCTCTAGTGGTGAGGATGTTATGCTGCAGGCTGGGACCAGGTCGCGGCCCCTGGAGTCTCCTAGCTCACGCCCCGTAGGATAAGGGGAAAAGAGGGGAAGCAGCAGCACAAGATATGAGAGAACCGAATAACAAGCTGAAGGTCAGGGGCCACAAGCAGACAAGGATAACGAAAGAACAAGCCGAAGGTCAAGGGTCACGAGCAGACAGGGATAGTCGGGGACAAGCCAATAACGTAACAGAGAGACAGACGTAGCACACGGCAGGCAGGAACCCAAACACACAATGCCTAACAAACACGTTGATCAGCACAGCAGGCTTGCAGTGCACAGGTTAATATAGTGTTCTGTGATAGGGCCTGGGGTGGAGTCTGGCTGGGAGGAGATTATAAAGGAAGCCAGGTGAAGGAGGTCTGGTCTCTAAGATGAACACATGAGGAGGAAAGGTAAGATGGCAGACAGACATTAATGCATATCCATGACAGTGGGGGTCCCCCCAAATTCAATTACCAGGCCCTTCAGGTCTGGTATAGATATTAAGGGGAAACCCGCCGCAAATTAAAAAAAAAAAAAGCGCGTGCGGTTCCCCCCAAATATCCATACCAGGCCCTTCAGGTCTGGCATGGATTTTAAGGGGAACTCCACCCCAAATAAAAAAAATGGCGTGGAGTCCCCCCAAAAATCCATACCAGACCCTTAGCCGAGCACGCAACCTGGCAGGCCGCAGAAAAAGAGGTGGGGGGACGAGAGAGCGCCCCCCCCCTCCTGAACCGTACCAGGCCACATGCCCTCAACATGGGGAGGATGTCGCTATGTTGATGGGGACAAGGGCCTCATTGATTGATTGGTATATAAATTTATATCGCGCCAAATACTGTATTGGAGGACTGCAACTAAGCGCGCTGTACCATAAATTCACCAATCAGCCTTGGGAAAAAAAATAAAAATAAATCTACTTGAGAAAAAGGGAGGAGAGAAAAAAAACAAGAAGAAGGAAAGGCTCACGAGAGGAGTAGAAAAACAAAGTTGACGTTAATTATCACAGATTTTAATGTCTCTACATCCGTAGTTAGGAAAAAGCGTTTTTAAAAAGGTGGGTTTTTAATTGCCTTTTAAAAAGAGCTTGGGGCATTGGGAGCCGGAGATGGTCGGGGAGTTGGTTCCAAAGGGCCCCGCCCATAGTCTGCATTCGTCGACCTTCCAAGGATTGGAGTCAGGCGGGTGCTTGGATGATCCTATTTTGAAGCCCTGACCGCAATGCTCTAATTGGTGTGTAATGGGGGGCCATTTCCGTGAGATAGAGTGGGCCCAAGCCCCAATATGCTATAAACATCAGAACCAAGATTTTGAATTGTACTCTATGCACTATAGGTAACCAATGTAGCTGTGCCAGCACAGGGGTGATGTGATGTCTATATGGTGTACCCGTAATAGTGCGTGCTGCTTGATTCTGTATAATTTGGATTTTTTTAACCCACTTAAGGGGAAGGCCAAAGCAAAAACCATTGGCAAAGTCTAGTCTGGACTGTACTAGAGCCAAAGTAAGTATGATTTGGTGTCGATATGAAAGTAGATGTCTGATCTTTCAAATAATTTGCAAATAGAATGAGGAATTTTTATACAGTTCATGATTTGCGGAATCCAGGTAAGCTTTGCATCAAAAATGATTCCAAGGTTTTTGACTTCTCTTTTAGGTTCTGGGCAGGTATCTAGGTCAGATGGCCATCGGGATAGAATGGGAGAGGCTAGAGGTTCGCCCACTTGGAGTATTTCTGTTTTGGAGCCATTAAGGCTCAGCCAGTTTCTATTCATCCAGGAATGGATGCGAGTCATGCATTCAGCTAGGGTCTGGGGGTGTCTGTCATTTTTGGAAGTGTTGACTAGGATTTGGATGTCATCGGCATATAGTTGGCCTTGAAGGCCATGTAACTGCAATTTATCAGGTAGGGGGCGCATATAAAAATTGAAAAGATATGGAGAGAGGGCAGAGCCCTGTGGTACTCCCCAGGGCACTTGGCTTATGGCTGACCTGAAAGGTCCCAGCCTAGCCTGTTGGGTACGATCTTGTAGAAAAGACTGGATCCATAACAGGACAGCACCTCGAATTTCAAACTGGTCATGAAGGCGCGAGATCAGAATGTCGTGATCAATGGTGTCAAAACCGCGGAGAGGTCCAATAGCACTAAGGCCGCCGATTCCCCAGCGTCCCTGACCCTCAGCAGCTGTTCCCTCATGGCCATCGTGGAGAGCTCTATTCCCCTGCCCGGTCGGAACCCAGACTGGACATCATGGAATAGGCCCTCCCCTTCAGAGTATTCCTGAAGTTGCCCAAGAACGATGGTTTCCATAATCTTTGCCATGAAATGAATGCTAAAAATGGGTCTTAGATTATTCGGGTCTTGAAGCTCTGGCCCCCTTGCCCGGTGGTTGTGGGGGTCTGCGGGTGGGGGGGGCTTATCGGAATCTGGAAGACCCCTTTAACAAAGGGGACCCCCAGATCCTGCCCCCCCTATGTGAATTGGTAAGGGGTATATTGTACCCCTACCATTTCACGAAGAAAGTGTAAAAAAATGTAAAAAAAAAAAAAAACGCACACCGACACATTGGAAAAGTCCTTTATTAAAAAAAAAATAAAAAAAAAATAAAAACATTCCATCAATGAAATCCAGTGTCCCACGGCGATCCGATGTCCAGCGCTGTCCGTCATTGGCTGAGCCTGAGTGGACCTGATGGGGAACTTCCTCCACAGTCTATTAAATGTATAGACCCGCCCCTTCTAAAAGTTCCCCATCAGGTCCGCTCAGCCAATGACTAGGTGTAAGGCTAAGCAGACCAGATGCGGAACGTGTGAAGGGGCGGGTCTATTAATTTATTACACAGTGGAGGAAGTTCCCCATCAGGTCCGCTCAGGCCAATGAAGTAGGCGGGGTCTGACATATGGGGGGAGCGGACCTGATGGGGAACTTCCTCCACTAAGTAATAAATGAATAGACCCGCCCCTTCTCATGTTCCGCATCTGGTCCGCTTAGCCTTACACCTAGTCATTGGCTGAGCGGACCTGATGGGGAACTTTAGAAGGGGTGGGTCTATACATTTAATAGACTGCGGAGGAAGTTCCGCATCAGGTCCGCTCAGGCTCAGCCAATGACGGACAGCGCTGGACATCGGATCGCCGCGGGACACTGGATTTCATCGATGGAATGGTTTATTTATTTTTTTAATAAAGGACTATTCCAAGGTGTCGGTGTGTGTTTTTTTTATTTTTTTTTACACGTTCTTTGTGAAATGGTAGGGGTACAATGTACCCCTTACCAATTCACATAGGAGGGGCGGGATCTGGGGGTCCCCTTTGTTAAAGGGGTCTTCCAGATTCCGATAAGCCCCCCGCCCGCAGACCCCCACAACCACCGGGCAAGGGTTGTGGGGATGAGGCCCTTGTACCCATCAACATGGGGACATCCTTCCCATGTTGAGGGCATGTGGCCTGGTACGGTTCAGGAGGGGGGGGGCGCTCTCTCGTCCCCCCTCTTTTCCTGCGGCCTGCCAGGTTGCGTGCTCGGATAAGGGTCTGGAATGGATTTTTGGGGGGACTCCAGGCAATTTTTTTTTAATTTGGGGTGAAGTTCCCCTTAAAAATCCATGACAGACCTGAAGGGCCTGGTATGGATATTTGGGGGGAACCGCACGCATTTTTTTTTTCAATTTGCGGTGGGGTTCCCCTTAATATCTATACCAGACCTGAAGGGCCTGGTAATTGAATTTGGGGGGACCCCCACGGATTTTTTATCAATTATCAATTCATTAATAGCCGCGAGTGAGTTTTAAATTACTTTTTTTCCTTCAGAAATTACATTTTGTGCAGGGACAGTTCTAAGCACGGGAAACATGCGCGACTTTACATGCATATCATACACACCCCCCAGGTACGAAATTTTAAGGAAAATTTCACTTTTATTTTTTCATTTTAAGCATCATAAAAATCACTGCTCCCAAAAAACTGCAGTTTTTAAAACTTTTTTTTGCATTGATACATGTCCCCTGGGGCAGGACCCGGGTCCCCAAACACTTTTTAGGACAATAACTTGCATATTAGCCTTTATAATTAGCACTTTAGATTTCGAACGTTTGAGTCCATTGTATTTAATAGGGTTCTAAAGTTCGCGTGAACTTTGTCTGTTCGCAGGTTCTGGTGCGAACCGAACACGGGGGTGTTCGGCTCATCCATAATCCTTACTGATACATTGCAGAATTTCAGTATCACGTGTATTCACAGTGTGGGATAGAATAACTACCGTATATACTCGAGTATAAGCCGAGTTTTTAAGCACAATTTTTTGTGCTGAAAATGACCCCCCCGGGTTATACTCGAGTCACCTTTTTGCGCCTGATCTTCCGGACTTTGGGGAGCCGGTACCGGCCGACCGTAGGTCCCCTGGACCCCAAACTTGGCACACATGTAGCCCCACTCTTCCTCTATACGTGCGCAAAGTTTCTTGTCCGGGGGACCTACGGCCGGGGAGCACAGATTATATAAAACCGGGCACCCCTTCCATAGACTCCCATGTTAAACGGTAATTTCTCTGGTGACTTTGGGGACCCGGTACCGGCCTGTCGTAGGTCCTCTTGACCCCAAACTTGGCACACATGTATCCCCACTCTTCCTCTACAGGTTTGCAAAGTTTCTTGTCCAGGGGCTCTACGGCCGGGGAGCACTGATTTTTCAAAGCCGGGCACCCCTTCCATAGACTCCCATGTTAAACGTCAGTCTAGTCATGGGCCCAGTGAGGCATGGACACCCTAGGCTTATACTCGAGTCAATAAGTTTTCCCAGTTTTTGTGGTAAAATTAGGTGCCTCAGCTTATATTCGGGTCGGCTTATACTCAAGTATATACGGTAGTCCTAAGCGCTCATGCAGAGATACTGGATGTGTTTATTATGCTGACCCTTCAAGGGTTGTCTCTAGCGGCTATGGACTTTCTTGCATGAGGATATTCCCTGGGTTGATTGTTCCTATTGGCGCTTGATATTTTTTTGTTGTATGCCTCACTTTGAAAAGAATTGCCTTAAACTACCAGCTTAGGAAGTGAAGAAAAATCTCCCCAATGGGACACAGATAATGGGGGGGAAAAAAAACCTGACAGAGGTTAGAAGCCTTCCTTACTTTTAAATAAATAATGAATTATTAATTAATAATTAATAATAAAAAATAATGCCTTTACTTCCATTTAAAAAAAAAACACTTAATCATTAAAGGGCAACTTTAAAGCGGAGGTCCACTGCAGCTGCTGACTTTTAAAAAATGGGCACTTACCTGTCCAGTGTGCCCGCGATGGTGGCAGACGAGGCTGAGCAATCACTTCCGCCGCCATCCTCGATGAGGGAATCAGGAAGTGAAGCCTTGCGGCTTCAGTGCCCGGGTTCCCTACTGCGCATGCGCGAGTATCGCGGCGCGCCGTCACTGCTCCCCGCTCTCTTCTGGGAACAGTGAGTTTCCCAGAAGACAGCGGGGGGTGACGCGAAGGGGCGGGACTCCCGCGGGAGTCAGAACCCGGAAGTGGTGCAAATACCTGTATTAGACAGGTATCTGCACCCCCCCCCCCCCTGAAAGGTGCCAAATGTGACACCGGCGGGGGGGAGGGTTCCAAAAAGCAGAGGTTCATTTTTTGTGTGAGCATACGGTTTAAGAACCTGTACTTTTAAAAACTAAACAAGTGCAGACCTCTCAGGTATACATGGGTTTGCTTTAATTCATTTGTATTCTCTCCCTGTCAGAGTAAAAAAAATGACAGCTTAGTTTCAGGATGTGAGGCCCACACAGAAGACGACAAGGCTCCTGCCGCAGTTCAGAACTAGTGTACGCTCTGCACTGCTGTAGGAAAGTAAAACAGTAATTTTATAAAACCCTTTGTTTTTCCTGAATGGCTGTTTTTGAATGAGAGCTGTTCAGATAACAGCCAGACAGCTGATCGGATGGCCTCACAGCCTGATACATCTGCCCTGACAAAATACATGTAAAAAAAAGCAACGAATACCAGAAAGGTGAAGAGAAAAAAAAAGAAGAGCGAGATTCCTATTTTTATAAATGTCCTTTAGTAACAGGATTCCTTCCAGCATACATTATCAGTCCAGTACATTGGACATTAAAGCTTGGAAAGTGAGCATTGCTGAATGCACAGCAGTAAGTCTGACTAAGCGGAGGCATGTCAGACCACTGCAGAGAGAATAATACTTTTACCCACAGAGCAGCAGTATTGCTTCTGAAGTCGAATGGAGCACCGCATTTTCTAATGGTGCTGGAGCTCAAATAAGACCATAAAAGCTAAACATTTTTACAAAAGTAGTTTGATGCATATTAGTTTTATTTTTTTTCCCAGAAAACTTTTAATTTATTACAGTTGCCAAAAAATAAATAATAATAAAAAAGCCACAATGCAGCATGCACATCAGATTTAATACATTTTCCCCCCAAAAAATTGGATAAGTAGATTTATTCCAGCGATTCGAATATATAACATCTACTGTATACTGGCATGTCTAGAACCCCCAGATCCAGATGGTGACACTTTAGTGCCCCTTTACCTACCCCTGAACCCTCTCTACATGGAGACATAGTCCTAAGCCCAAAAGCAGAGGTACTAACACAGGTGCATCAACTGCTGAGCCTAGTCTGGCAATATATAAATGCCTGCTAATCTGCACAGCCTGATGCTAAATAGGTGTCTTAGTATGCCTGAATCCAATCCACACAGTGCTTACATGCCCCAACAAGCTTCTGTGTCCCTTTGCTTACAGGGCTCTTGGCGTCTGGGGTTTTAAAACAAACATCCACCCTGCGCCGGAGAGCGGGGTGCACGGCAACCGCGCCCCCTGCCCACCCCCCGCTCCGGCCGTAGAGAAAAGCGTGGAGAGGACCTTATCCAGAGGGACCGCTGTGGGACCATAGACTACGCGGGACCCCCCCCCCCTTACAACTTACGTGGCAGAGCCTGAAGCGGAAGAGGTGAGCAAGTAAAAACACCAGGCATGTCTCTTTACTCCTTCTAGTGGCGGAAAACAGGCAAGTCTTGCAGCTACTCACAGAAGAGTACCCCAGGAATTTCTCAGGTTTCTCAGTTGCAGGATACTGCTGAAGACCAGACAGATCCAAGCTTCACCCATCACGGTGGGTTGTGTTGTGCCAACCTTCAGGGTTCTGGGTTCCTACTTAAAGGAGGCCTCTTCCCTGGACCTGTAGAGCACTCTGCCAGAAACCTTTGGCCATTTTTTAATACGTGCCACAAAGTGCTGGATCCCAGAGTCCAGTCCTACAAGAGAGACATTACAGGCAAAACCTTGCTCTTCCACGAGGCCCGGGTACCATCCGTTTTGGCATTTTTTTCTGGCCTTCTTAGATGGATCCAGATGTGTAGCTCTTTAACCCCCCACAGGGATCCTCAGCAGAGCTTCTTCTTAGCACATTCTTAACCGTGACCAACACCTTAGACACTGGCAAAAAAACTGAGGTACTCTCCATATGGGAGGGGTTATATAGAGGGGAACTTCCCTTGTAATTAGGGTCTGCCAGTGTCCAATCACCTGATGGTGACACATAACCCACTAAGTAATTAACAGAGCTCTGTGTCCCGTGATGTATGAAAAATTTAAATTATTTGTACATACCTCACCATGGTTATAGAAGAAGCAGATGGCTGTGACAAACCCTCCAAGTAAACTTCCACTAGAAAATGAACACACAGAAAAACGTTTATATACCCTGGATTTTAGGGGTCCTATATAGGGTATCAGGTGTGGTATGCAGAAATCGAATTTCTGCTGTTTACATTATGTATTGCGGTAAAAGAAAATTTTAGTGGTTTTGTACACATTGTCTTTACTATAGTCAGGGCTAGAAGATACAAGTTGTGAAAAGGATTTTTTTTTTCCTTTTTAAGTCAGATAAATATTAAATACTGCATTTTATGTAGTCTTTAATCCAGCCAATAAGTGAAGCTCTATGCGCCTTCACATGTTGTAGATCACTTTTGTCCAACAAGAGTTCAGTTCAGGTCTGAAGCATAGCGGGCTGCACAATGAGTGCCAGTGGCTCTGATGGGGTATAGCGCTGGTACCAAAAGCAGTCAGGGAATGCCACATTCCACAACAGGCAGTACCTGCTACAGAGCACTTTAGCAGAGCCCCCTCAAGCAGGGAGTATATAGGAGTTTCTAGCTTCTGCATTGTGTTAAAGTGGAAATGCCATGACATCTGTGTGAGGGATTGCAATGGTTTTCAGAATATTAATGATCGCAAACCTGTGAAAGCGTCACTGTTGTGCTAATGTTTTGAACACCCAAACTGATCCTTTTTAAATATCAATTCTAATAATTTGAAGATTTTTCCTGGGTGCATAATAATGTAATGCTGTAAGAAGGAAGAATATCTCCTAAACAGAAACATCTTTGTCACACAGCCAGCCAGGAAGAAGCTGGCAGAGAAAACGTTTCAAAAAGCAACAACTTAAAAGAACTCCAGTTTGTCCATAATAACCGTAGAACACTTATTTTAAAATCTTATTGCCCCTATACTAATAGGAACACATATGAAAACGTGGGTAACCCTTTGGACATTTTAGGGGCCACACTTGAGGCCCCCTATATTTTGTAAGTTGACCACCACTGCTGTAAAATTTCTCTTAAGCAAAGTATAAAAAACAAAACAAAAAAAAAAACGGTTTACTATTCATTCAGCTGAATGAATCAGAAAAATGACTCATCCCTTATGGAATGGTTCAGTCCAAAGTTTCATTCAGGCAGCCCAGCTATGAAAATATAGAAAAACTACTGCTAACCCATAGTTCTCTTGGGATCCTTTTTTCCCCCATATTAAATGCTGATCTGTAATAATGTGTATATATAAAATAAACATATAAAATAAAACAAAACCTTACTTTAAGGCAGGGTTCACACTATTGCCACATGCGGCTCACAGCAGGGTCCGGTGCGTCCCCGTTCACCGTTTCAGGTTGGAATTTTGGGGCTGAATTCAGGCCAAAAGACACACAGGACCCCTGTGCAAATTCGCACTGGAGCCACAGCAGAGATATATAAACCGGCTTCATAGAGAGCCAGTCACAATTTCCTACCATGTGAATTGTTCGCATAGGTGTGAACCCAGCCTTAAAGTTGAAATTTGGAAAAAAAATTTTTTTTTATCCAAAACCATTAGAATTTCACTTTATTACATTTGTATAAAAAAAATAAAAAATGAATAAATGTCACATACCTATTCAAGTATATTGGAGGAAAAATACAAAACATTTGATTAAAAAAACGCGGGTCTTTTGAGGCACATCATTTACATTAAAATACTGCTCTTTATTAAAGTCAACATCTATAAAATACGTTTCATTTTGTTGTACAAAATGCTATAGAACACCACAATACAAAAAATAGGATTTTTATAACAGCTTACCTGTAAAATCCTTTTCTTGAAGGTACATCACAGGACACAGAGCCAGTAATTACTACATGGGTTATGGGCCACCTTCACATGATGGACACTGGCATAATCAAGACCGGAAGTCCCCCTCTATATAACCCCTCCCACATGGGGAGTACCTCAGTTTTGTAGCACAGCAATATATAATAATCCCAAAAGAGGTGAGGGACCGCTGTGTCCCGTGATGTACCTTCAAGAAAAGGATTTTACAGGTAAGCTGTTATAACAATCCTATTTTCTTTACAGTAAATCATGGGACACAGAGCCAGTAATTACTACATGGGATGTCCCAAAGCAATGCCATCTGAGGGGAGGTAGACACCAACAAATAAAGCAGACGTCCGTCAGAAATGAGGACCTATACTGCCGCCTGCAAAACACTGCGCCCAAAGGCGGCATCCTCCTGTTGACCTACATCCACCTGGTAAAATTTTGTGAATGTATGAACAGATGACCAAGTTGCGGCCTTGAGCTATGGAGGCCTGGTGACGCACTGCCCAAGAAGTGCTAATTGCCCTGGTGGAGTGCGCTCTCAGATGGAACTTTCCCTTGTAAATCATAAGCTTGAGAAATAATCTGACAAACCTATCTAGAGATGGTCGACTTGGATGCTGCCCGTTCCCTCTTGGGGCCTCCTGATCCCTCCTGGGGCCTCCTGACAACAGGAACAACGCATCCGTTTTCCGAATCTGAGCAGTTGCTTCTAGATAGAAGCTAACTGCTCTCACTACATCGAGAGAATGTAATGACTCTTCCACTGCCGAATTTGGCTCTGGAAAAAAATGAAGGCAGCAAAATATCCTGTTTTAAATGAAAACTGGATACTACTTTAGGCAGAAAAGACGGCCGGGGATGTAACACCACCTTGTCTTTATGAACCATCAGAAATGGTTCTCTGCAAGATAATGCTGCCAACTCCGAGACTATTCTTGCGGAAGTTACCGCAACCAAAAATACTAGCTTCCTTGTGACCATGGCCAATGGGGTATCACACATCGGCTCAAAGGGGAGGCCCCTGAAGGACTGACAAGACCAGATTCAGATCCCATGGGCACATCAGTGACTTAATCGATGGATTCGTGTGTGACACCTTGCATAAAGGCTTGTACTAGGGCGTGAGAAGCAAGAGGTTTTTGGAAAAAAAACGGACAAGGCCGAGACTTGACCTTTAATAGTACTCAAGGCTAGCTTCATTTCTACCCCCAACTGTAGAAAGTCCAGAATCCTGCTTATGCTATACTTGCGAGAATGCCATCCCTTGTTTTCACACCAAGAAACATAGGCCTTCCAGACCCTATAGTAGATAGCTCTAGAAGCTGGCTTTCTAGCATTAATCAGGGTGGTTACCACCGAGCCTGAAAGCCCCTGATCTTTTAGAACAAGGGCCTCAACAGCCAAACTGTCAAATTCACCGTTTGTAAGGCAGGGTGGAATACCGGCCCTTGTGACAGCAGATCCTGGCGGGCCGACAGAACCCAAGGATCTGTCACTGCCATATTTACGATCTCCGCAAACCTCCTGGGCTACTAGGATCACGCGTTTTCATTCCCCTTTGATCCTGCGCAGCAGACGCAGGAGCAACTGAACTGGAGGGAACGCATAAATCAGAGAAAACTGATCCCAAGGGGTTACCAATGCATCTGTCCCGCAAGCGAGCAGGTCCCTTGTTCGGGACACAAACTTGTCTAGTTTCGTGTAGAATCTGGACGCAAAAAGATCCATGTCTGGGGTACCCCATCTCCGGCAAATGGCCAGAAAGACATCTGGATGTAGGGACCACTCCACTTGGAGCAATGTCTGGCGGCTTAAGAAGTCTGCCTGCCAATTTTCTACCCCTGGGATGAACACCGCAGATAGGCAAGGAACATGTTCCTCTTCCCAAACCAGAATATGGTCTACCTCTTTCTGGGCCGCCCGACTCTTGGTGCCGCCCTGGTGATTGATATAGGCGACTGCTGTGGCATGGTCAGACTGAATCCTGATGGGGTATCCACACAGTCTGCCCAAGCAGGCCCTTAGGGCCAGGCGCACTGCCCGGATTTCTAAAATGTTGATGGGCAAGGTCTTCTCGGATTCTGATCATTCCCCCTGAACAGCATTCTTTTCTAGTACTGCTCCCCAGCCTGCAAGGCTGGCATCGGTCGTCACTATTTTCCAAGTGATCGGCATGAAGGTTTTCCCCTTCTGCAAATTCTCGGTTAGTAGCCACCACTTGAGACTTTGGCGTACGCTTGGGGTCAAACGCATTTGACAATCCAAATCCTGGCTTCTTCTGCGCCAGGCAGACAGGATATTGTTTTGCAACAGTTTTGAATGGAACTGAGCATAAGGGACTGCTTCAAATGAAGCTACCATTTTCCTTAACAGTCTCAAAACAGAGACGGATGGGAGGCTCTTCCCTTGTCCTGACCGTGTGCACTAGATCTCTTATCGCGCAGACTTTTGCCTGGGGTAAGAACACCTTCTTGTGGGCTGTGTCTACCACCAGACCCAAGTCCTCCAGTCTTTTTACTGGCCGTAATGGATGATTTTTCTAGGTTGATAATCCAACCCAGACGCTCCAGATACCCGACCGTGCAGGCTACACTCAGATCAAGATCCTTTATGGACTGATCGATCAGCAATAGGTAGTCTAGGTATGCCTTTACCACTATACTCTTGGCTCTTAGTCTTGCTAACAACGGAGCCAGGACCTTTGTAAACGCTTGTGGTGCGGAGGCCAACCCGAAGGGCAAGGCCACAAACTTAAAGTGTTGCTGCTCTACCGCGAATCGCAGGAACTTCTGGTGAGCAGGGAAAATTGGAACATGGAGATATGCGTCCTTGATGTCTATTGACGCCAAGAACTCCCCTCCCCGAAGGGAGGACACCACTGACCGAATTGATTTCATGCGAAAGGAGCGGATGTATAGAAATTGGTTCAGACTCTTGAGATCCAAAATGGGTCTGACATCCCAGTTTGGTTTGGGTACTGTAAAGAGATTTCAGTAAAATCCCATTCCTTGTTCTCTTGAGGGGGTCTCTATGATCATCCCTTGAGACAGCAACTGGTCTTGTGCTTAAAACAATGAAGCCCTTTTTACTGGATCCTTGGAAACGCTTGATTTTAGAAAACAAGGCGAAGGAAATAACCAAAACTCTAGCTTGTAACCTAGAGAGACTATGGAGATGATCCATCTGTCTTGGATCTCCTCCTGCAAACTGCAGGAGCCTTTCCCCCACTTGTGAGAGTGGGGGCGCCCCTTCATAAGGAGGCCTTGGGACTCTGTTTTGCAGATTTTTGTCCCCAGGCCTTCTTTTGGCCCTGAGCTGGCTTTGGGGCCTTTCTCTTGGGGCTGATGGCAGAGGCCGTCATGACTGCCTGGAGGCTGTCGTGACTGCCTGGAGGCTGATGCTCCAGGCGACGGAGAGGCAGAACGTTTAAATGAAGGACGCTTACTTCTTCTCTTTACAGGAAGAAGGGTACTCTTCTTTCCACCCGAGATCTTCTGGATGCTTTTATACAAGTCATTGCCAAATAAACGCTCTCCATGAAAAGGAAACCCAGTCAACAGTTTTTTACTAGGTAACTCTGCTGACCAATGCTTAAGCCATAGCACTCTTCGCATATGTACTAGCAGAAGAGCAAGACGTGACGTCTGATGGATGGTATCCTTAATGGCGTCAACTGCAAAACAAAGGGCTTTAGGAGGCTCCGGAAGGTCCGGGACCTCTTCCCCTCTGACAGCCTGTTTCACCTTATCCTTAAGGAATTGACAGACGTCAACTGCTGCTATCGCAGGCTGTGCAACTGCACCGGCCATAGCAAATGAGGCTTTAAGCAATGACTCTTTGAACACCTAAACATTGTCGACTGGACAAGAAAGACTTTTATTCAGGGAAGAAACAGCAGTGTCTACCGCTGGCACACTCCATTTCTTAGTGAATTTCTCCTCCATAGGATAAATCTCTTAGGAGGAATAAAATGCCTGTCTGGGTATTCCTAGTCAGCATAAATAAGCTGTTCCAGCAACGGGTGCATAGGAAAAGCATGTGCCCATTGAGGAGGCCTTAAATAACCCAGAGAGGAAAAGGGGGCCTCAGCCGACTCTGTCAGGGGCAACATATAACCAATACGCACTCTCAGTGAGTGATTGAATTAACAACCTTTGAGACTGAGGTTGCGAAGGCTTCCTCCGGGGCTGAGCCCTCGGAGGAACCATCCTCATGCCCTTCCAACGGGTCCTCTAAGGGCACATCCAAATCCTCTACCCACTCCTCATCTGCAGCCGACAAGCCAGGAGCAGGGGAAGGGGACCTGGACGCGTTTTTTTCCCCAGATTGGGAGGTGGATGCGATCAAACTAGCCAATTTACCCTCCAAATCAGCCAGAGCCAAGTCATCTTTAGTGACATATGCAGAGGCTGGGGTGTTAGAGGTAACTACAATGCCTGACAAGGGTTCAGCTTGGTCCACCGTTTCAGGTCTTACAGGGGAAGCAGGTGCTGTGGAGGCGCCACTAGGGTTCCCAGGACCTGACCGCTGCGCTTTTGCACCCCATTCTCCCTTTTTTTGCCCCTCTCCTTCGGGAATACATAGTCCTAGGCACAAAGCAGAGGTACTAATTACAATGCAACTATTGCTGAGCTCAGTCTTCGCAATCTTAATACGCCGCCATCAAATGCCACAGCTCAGATGCTGAACAGATGAGTCTTGAAAACGCCTGTCCCCAGGGCTTACATGCCCTGTGAAAAAGTGTCTGTGTCTCTCCGTCCCCGCACCTGTACTCACACGTCTTGAGTTTAAAACAACTGCCGGTTTGCGCCATAGGGCAACGCACACGCTGATCGACGTGCACGCCGGCTGCGCCACTTCCCGCCCCTGTGGCATCCTTTTCCTCATAAGAAAAAGGGTTTTCTGTGCGCGCGCAAGCGGCGATCCATTGGGGATCCGGAGGGGGGGGGGGGGGGTTGTCTTACTGCTGGTGGAACCCTCATTTCTTCCCCCATCCTTAGGTGGCTGACGAACTGAGATGGAGAGGCAGAACTCCTCCACAAGTGCTGCTGACAGACCTTTAAACCAGGCAGGCATGGGATGCTGACACTGGGTATGTTACTTCACACCCTCTAGTGGTAGGAGAGAAATACAGGCAAGACATCAACTATTCATAAAAAGAAGTCCACAAAGGATCTTCTTAAAGCAGGGTTCCACCCGCGATTTTTAATTTTTTTTTTAAAAGTCAGCAGCTACAAACACTGTAGCTGCTGCCTTTTAATAAGGACACTTAGCTGTCCTAGGCGCCCGCGATGTCGGCCCCCCGAGGGTGATCCCTCGATCGTGCCAGGTCCCGGCACCGCCACCCTCACTAAGGGAAACAGGCAGTGGTGCCTTGCGGCTTCACTGCCCGTTTCCTACTGCGCATGAGCGAGTCTCGCGGCGCTGTATGAATGGGCGGCTGCTCTGAGATACACACAGTTCCCAGAAGGCAGCGCGCCCCATTCCACAGCAGACAACGTGAGGAGGATGAGGAAGAAGACCTGCCGCGGTATAGGAAGAGGCAGATTAGGAAGATCTGCATAGCAACTGCAATTTCTGGTAAGTAAAAAAAAAAAAAAAAAATTCTAATTTTTTGGAGCATTTTGGTGTAATTATTTTTTTTTTTGTTTTTAGGGTGGACCTCCACTTTAACTTACCAGCCTGATACATGTATGATGATTTGTTCTGGATTATAATAGCAGTGCCATTTTATATATTTGGTTACAGGAGGTAGGTCCTTACTATTTGGCTATGTTTTAGCAAGGCTTCATTATGAGGATCATAATTGACATGCGTATATACGTTTCATTTATATAGGGAGATACATTTGTGTGGCTGTGAATATGCTCCCACCAATTTGAAGCCAGAAGGCCCTTTGTTTCTTCTGGGTCCAGTCAAACTAGGCATTGAGAGTGTTAACATCCCATTGGGTACTTGGAGATTATATTATATATATTTTCACACACACACACACACCTCAAATTTTCCACTCGCCTACTCGCATTTTACAAGTGGAAAATGAGGGCTTGCGAGCTGGCGGGGTTGATTGGGAGCCGTTCTCCCATCGATCGCCCCGGGGGGGAAGAGAGCATGGAGGAAGAGGAGAGCCGTGGGATAGCACGCCATTACCGGCGCTTACATTATAATTGCCTCCGCTCTGCGACACAGATACACCTCCTCCTGACCAGCGCCTGTGATAGACAGAACACTGGTCCAATGCTGCGATGCGTTCTATCTATCACAGGCATGGGGTCAGGAGGAGGCGGGGCTGTGTCAAGCAGAGCGGAGACAATTATAATGTTAATCACAGCTGTTTATCTTCGGCCATCGCAGTACAGGGCGGGCATTATCCGACAGGGGACCCATCTCGTCAGAACACCTGTAACAGCGTGCTATCCCGCGGCTCTGCTCTTCTTCCAGCCATGCATTCCTCTGCCCAGGCGAGGCTGCAATGGGCACAGTATGGCTGCAATGGTGGGCACAGGTGAGGCTGCAATGGTGGGCACAGGTGAGGCTGCACTGATAAAGTTGTTGTCAATATTTATTTTTGTAACTTATTTTTGCATAAAACATTTAAGTGTCATTTCATGAGATAATTTATGAGGGCGTGTCTAGGGGCAGAATTAGAGGCAGGGCAGGGTTGGGCAGGGTAGGGATTGAGTGGGACACTGGTGATGAGTAACCATTGAGGCCTGGCTAGTAGCTCAGGACTTGAAATTTTGAGCCCTGCATATATACATACTTTTTACTCAAAAAAAAAAAAATCAAACTTACATCAGATGGACCAGTGTGTAATAATCTGTTTTCCCTCCATAGTACTTCCTATGGTGCTCTCTTTGAACAGCTTAATAGGTTCTTTTTTTTTGACAATCCTCGGTAGGAAGCCCATCGGCTCAATACTAGGTATAACCATTTCACGATCTTTCTTAGTTACAAGCCTTGCAGTTTGTATTTATCCAAGTAATGTTGCTACTTTTGAGGCACACTGTCAAATTTTAGACCTGCTGTACACCTTAGATATATGGTGCACCTATAGGTGGGGATGCTAGTGGGGTGAGGTCCTTTCGCCTATGAGCTCCCTATTTGCCCCTGCCTTTGGCCCCATCTTCCTAAGCATTTGAAACCCAGGGCTATCAGCCTGGTGTAGTCATACTGGGAAAATGTATTTATATATATTTTAGAAATGTGATTATTTTTTTACAGATGTTTTTGTGAATGAATATACTGTTGGCTCCTGAAGAAGTAGATAACGTCCATGAAACGCGTCAGCCCACAAGAAATCAGTATACTGTAATACTATACACTGTTCAGTCACTACCATGCTTTTAATGTTTTTTGATGGTTTTAGTTCTCATTTATGTTTTTAGATGTCCAGGTATATACCCCTCTACCGGCAATTCTAAGGCCCGGTTCACACTTGTGCGATGCCAGACATCGCATGTAATTCGGATGTAATTCGCAGTGCACTGCTGTTGACATTACATGCGATGCCTGTGCGGTGCGATTTCAGCCATACAGATAGTATTGCCGATATCGCACCGCATTCGGTCCAAATACGCACAGGACCCTTTTTTCTTTATGGTCCAGAATCGGATTGCATGTGTGTTCACACATATGCGATCCGATTCATGTCCAAATTGTCAGTCGCAGTGCGATACGCGAGCTGAAATGGGGGTGTCGTTAACATATAATGACACTCCCCAGCAGTTCGCATATGGCAGTGTGAACTGTCGTGCGATGCAGGAACCCGCAGTGGATTCGCAGGGTTCTCGCATCGCACAAGTGTGAACCGGGCCTAAACGTCATGAAATGTACATATTTAAGTAATGATCTGGGCTTTATTGTCTAAATTGTATCAACAAAAGGAAATTGTTATGACATTCATGAAGACCTTAGTCTTAGTAGATCTATTGCAGTGTTAATTAGAGTCTAGTTGCGATCTGTAACAGGAGTCTGTCAATTTGTTAATCTTTCAATTGTTCAATTTTTTTCAATCAAGCCCACTTTGTATGTATTGTCATGTATATATAAACCATAGTCACTTGTTTAAAGATTTAGCTATGAGTAAGCACCAGTAGTTACGGTGTGAAACATGTTAGCGATCTATTTCATCTTTTGCTGTATGGATTGTTATTAATAAAGATACTATCATAGGAGTGCGGCCATCCGGATTCAATTTTTGTTTGCCACTTGCATACTGAGCCAGCACTCGTACCTGGCGGGGGGGGGGAGGAGATTTTGTGACTCAGACACCTGGAGCGGGTTCTTTCCGTTTACCATGCTTTTAATGTTTGTTTTGTATATGGTGTTCTATGACATTTTTTACAACAAAATAAAGAGTATTTTATGGATGTTGACTTTTTTTTTTTTTTTTTTAAAAGAGTGTAGTATTTTAATGTTAATGATGCGCCTCAATAGACCCACTTTTAAAACAATTTTTTTCTTTTTTTCCTGCTATAGGAGTTTCACTTTAAATAAATTGTCCTCACTGGTATACAGTACTGCTGTTTTTTACACTAATAATTCTGCGGTGAATTGCTTACCTTAAATATGTCCCATAAATATAGAATAATGACATCATTAGTCCATTTAAAAGGAATATAAAGGTGACATAAAAGTGGGCAGGATCACCAAGACCTGAAGAAGGAAAACAATAAAAATGACTCTCAGGAGTGAAAGAACATTTCTAGACAAAATGTCATCTTCAGTTACCTTCACAGCTTTCAACGGGACTGAGATCATCCCCTCGATTAACTGTCCAGCAGAGTTTAGTTTCAATGCCAACAGATTTCATTGTCGTGGTATAAATACGGAACCAGCTGGCCAAGATCACCTGCATAGAGAAAAGGATTTAATGCTATTGGCAACAAGATTTTAAACGCAAATTTTCCTGTTTAATAAAAAGAAAACTGTAAAAGGTGGGAAAATCTCCAACTGTGCAAAAATACTAAGATCTAGGAATTATTCTTCTTTCTGTAGCTATGCAACACAGAAGAAAGGAGGTTGAAAAATAAAACCTTATTTATACTTTGCTCTATATGCGTCTGTCTATCCTACATTCCCATAGTGTATCTGTATGAAGAATGCAAATTAACACATGTAAAGTGTCATATCAATTCATGGCTGGATCTCTAAAATCCTGTTCAGACAATATGAAAGTAAGAACTTGCATATGGCCAAGCATGACCCTCAGCCCACATGTCAAACTTCTCCAGCCTTGCAATTGACCTCTCATAGCACTGTAAGAGCTGGAAACACTACCCAGAAGTATCAAAACTGTAAAAAGGGATCCAACAACTTACTTCACAGCAGCTGTTTTTATTTGAATCCTTTATATATTCACATGACTATTTGAAAAAGAGATTTTACGTATTTAAAAAAAAAAAGAAAAAAAAAAAAAAAAGGCTGTTCCCCTTTCCGTGATTTAATCCAGGAAGTCAGTGGTTCCTTATAATAAGCCACAGTTTACAAGTACAGACAAATTGTGTCTTTCTATAAAGTAGAAAACACGATCTGTCATCTCCTATAGTGAGTCCCCTTTCCCCCATAGTTTAGAACACACAATAGGGAACACAGTTAACCCCCTTGATCGCCCCCTAGTGTTAACCCCTTCCCTGCCAGTGACATTTACATAGTAATCAGTGCATATTTATAGCACTGATCGCTCTGTAAATGTCAATGGTCCCAAAAATGTGTCAAAAGTGTCCCACCTGTCCGAGGCAATACCGCAACAAAAAAATATAATAATAATAATAATAATAATAATAATAATAATAATAATAAAAAAAAATTGCAGATCACCGCCATTACTAGTAAAAAAAATAAAAAGACCATAAATCTTTCATATAATTTGTAGACGCTATAACTTTTGCACAAACCAATCAATATACGCTTAATGCGATTTTTTTACCAAATATATGTAGAAGATAACATATCGGCCAAAAACTGAGAATTTTTTTTTTTTTTTTAAATTGGGATATTTATTATAGCAAAAAGTAAAAGATAGTGTTTTTTTTTCATAATTGCCGTTTTTTTTTTGGTTATAGCGCAAAAAATTAAAAACCACCAAAAGAAAAGCTCTATTTGTGGGGGGGGGGGGGGGAAGGACGTAAATTTTGTTTGGGTACAACATCGCACGACCGCGCAATTGTCAGTAAAAGCGACGCAGTGCTGTATCGCAAAAAATGGCCCGGTCATTGAGCAGCCAAATCTTCTGGGGCTGAAGTGGTTAAATGTACCTATACTGTGTTATATACACACACACACATTTTATACATACATTTCTTACCTCTGGATACAGATTAAATCTTTGCAAAGTATTTATTACACTAGGATATTCTGTAACATTATCATTCATGATATGATGCAATCCCGAAAAATATGATGGAGCTTTAATGACGGATTTGAAGTAAGAATAATACAGGCCCTGTGGAAACAATTAAAAATGATGTATGAACCTTACAAACAATGTCACAAAGTAAAAGCCATCATTAATATAAACGCATTAAGTTTCCAAAGTACATTTAGATAATAACAATCAGCAATTAACTTATCTGTCTTGTTAGGCACAAAGAAAATGTCTGATCGATTTCCATGGTTAAATGAAAAATTTGCATACAAGTGAAAAGATGGAAATGCGTGGATTAACAGAAAGTGCCTTTGTTCCCAATTTAAAAGTCTATACCAGCCTTTTTCAACCTTTTCAACACAGAGGAACCCTTGAAATAGTTCTCCGGGCTCGGGGAACCCCTGCTAAAAATTACAGATCTACAATTCATGAAACCTTAGTGTGTTGGTCAGTGGGAAGGATGGTCCTTACACTTGTGGTCATTGGGAAAAATTACCTCCTTACAGAAAGCTAAAAAGATCAATGGTGTCAGTAGGAAATTATCTGAGAGGCAGAAATTGCCCAATGCTGAAGGAACCCCTAGCAACCTCTGGAGGAACCCTAGGGTTCCACGGAACCCTGGTTGAGAATAACTGGTCTATACAGAGCACTTCTGAGGAGAGCAGAGAATGCCACTTTAGATCCAATCTGTCAATAACTTTAACGGTATCTCTATGTAAAAAGGAAAACATCATTAAAATTCTGTAAAAAAATATTTCTTGTTTTTTTTTTTTACCCACAACATTTTTCTTTACCTTACAGTCATTTTAACACAATTCTGCCCGTGTTAATATCATGCTTTAAAAAAAGTGTAGCATTAGAAACTATATTTTTGGTGCAGCCAATCATAAAAGCATTGATATATTTTGTATATATTAAAAAGTTAAAGGCCTACTCTAGTGCCCTGTGCATCCATGGCTATGCAAACAACTCTGAACTTCGCCAAAACAAAAACAAAAAAAAAGTGCTGCATTCCTGGCAATAGTGGGTGCATTCCTAGCAATGGTATGTGCTGCATTCCTAGCAATTGGTGGTCTGCAGATGGGCACTGACCCTTATTTTGCTTCACAGTTCTTTATTTAAAATTTTAAGTTTTTTTCCTGAAACTTCCCTCTTAAAGTGAAGGTGCGTGTTATACGCCAATAAATACGGTATATCCAAATAATACGCCTGAGCTCATCTCTTCACCACACACAGCCATGAAGGCAAGAGAATTCTTGTTGGGCAGTGTATTAGTGCTCGAACGAACACACTTAGACCGAATTTGAATGGTTCAAAGAATGTCAGGCAAAATGGTCGGCCCTCGAGCATGTTCACTTCATCAAATCTGGCCCTCTTTGAAAAAAGTTCGGACACCCCTGGTCTAGAGGTTAGGTTAGAACTATATGGAGCTCTATAACATTACGAACAGTATGTAAGGTCCAAGCGTGTAGTGGCTTCTCTCTTTGATCATGTGTCTCGGCTCAAATTAACTTACTAACACTCTCAGAGACTATCCGGACCACATGAGGGGGCCTATACGTAGCAGCCCTGTATTACCCAATTCTGACTTCTTGGAGGTCAGGACCGACCCAAATAGTCGGCACCAACCTCCAGATCCCCGACCATAAGAGGCTCAGACAAGAGAGAAGAGAACAGAAAAAGTAAGAGGTGGAAGAAGGAGGGGTCCTCCGGAATGAACCATCTGAGATCACCTTGTATCTTGGCAATGAATTACATGTTATGTTGTAACAGATCCTGGTAATATTGGGAGCTTTTGAACGTGATCCACGCCTCCCAAATTGCCGAAAAGCTTGAGATCTTGTCCTGTGAAGCGAATATCTGCTCCTCTATTGTTGCTATGCGGTTAGTACGTGCCGCCCACTCTTTTGTGGAGGGCGACCGTGTGGACCTCCAATGTACCGGTATGCATAGCCTAGTAGCATTTATCAAGTGCATCGCTATTGACCTAAAATACTTCCTTTGGGGAATTTTGGAGAGGTGCAGGAGATACTGTGCTGGTGTAAACTCTAGGGGGAGCGAAGAGATAGCAGTCGTCACCTCATGTACCTTACGCCAGTATGACTGAATAACCGGGCATGTCCACCAAATGTGGAGAAAGGTGCCCACTTCCCGTTCACAACGCCAGCAGTGCTCTGGCACCGTCGGAAAGATCCTGTGGAGAAACTGTGGAGTCTTATACCATCTTGTTTTGAGTTTGTACCCATTCTCTTGTGCGTTTACATTTAGAGAGCCTTTGTGTATGAGTAAATGGATACGATCCCAACTGGCATCTCCTATCTCCCTGTCCAAGGCCGATTCCCAGAATGCATGATCCACACTCAGAGAAGAGTACGGTTCCCCAAACATGGAGGCATACAGAGCCGAAATCACGTGAGACTGGGGTGATGAGCTTGAACATAGGGATTCGAACATCGTGGAGTTTCTCGTGTATTTGACTACGTTCGCTGGGATGTCCAGAAAGTGTTTTATTTGCCTGTAGGGCCAAGAGAGGAAGGATTTAGTGTTAGACCGCGCCACAAGATTTTGTATCTTCAGAAACTTGCCCCTGTGAAAGAAGTGCTTCGCCTGCATATGTGCATGTGGCCATTCCGATGAAAGGTACGTCTTCGATAGGCCCGGGGGGAAATCCGGATTATCTTTGGTGGGGGTAATCGGCCAATCAATGCCTGACAGTGCATGGGCTTTACATACCCTATCAAAAGCCTGGAGGGTCGTCCCAGGAAGTGGGTGGGCGTGAAGGTTAGGCGGCACATGCTGTTTAGAAACCCAGGGTATCGAGCCAAGCTCAGTTCCCACAATCAGTCTCTCAAGATTCACCCAGCTTTTACATCTGGTATGCACATTCCAGTCCACCACTCTCATCATGTGATCTGCCCAATAATACCGCTGCAAGTCTGGGAGCCCTATTCCACCTTTTCCTTTAGGTAGTACTAATTTCACCCAGCCGATACGGGCCGACTTTGCCCCCCCCCCCCCCATAGGAAGGATCTAAACATTTTCCTGTCGGCTGTAAAAAAGGAGGGCGGTAGGCGAATCGGGACAGTCTGCATCTTGTATAACAGACGGGGTAGGACCGTCATCTTTGAGATAGATGCCCTTCCAAACCATGAAAGGGTGGGTACATCCCACTTCAGGGAGATCCTGTTGTATGAGCTTCAGTTCAGACAGGAATTTCGTGTCATACAGTGTCACCAATTTACTGGGGAGCTGGATACCTAGGTAGGTGATAAACATCTGTTTCCGATTTAAATGGGAAGTTTGCTTGGCACTGCCGTACCAGGTCATTTGGTAACGAGATGTTTAGCACATACGATTTTGACAAATTGATTTTTAAGTTCGAAATACGCTGGAAAAGGTCCAGTACAGGCATGGGATTGGGTAGGGATGTCAGTGAGGAAGAAAGAAAGAGCAGGATGTTGTCTGCAATCTTGTATTCCCTTTGGTGGACTTCTATGCCTTTTATATTTGGATTAGCCCAGATGCATCGTAATAGCGGTTCCAGGGTAAGAATATAGAGAAGAGGCGAGAGCGGGCATCCTTGCCTAGTGCCATTATGGATGGGGAAGGCGTCCGACAATTGGCTGTTCACTTGGACTCTAGCTCGCGGATTCACCTATATAGGCTAGCATACAGCTTCCTAGACCCAGAGCTGCTAGCACCGCTTCCATGTAATCCCAGGCCACTCGATCGAACGCCTTCTCCGTGCATCGCCAGGAAGAAACCCTCTTGGTTGGAGGAGGTGAGCCAATACGGAAGATTCAAAGACTTTATGGTGTTGTCCCTGGCTTCCCTGCCAAGGACAAAACCAACCTGGTCTAAGCCTATCCAAACGGGCACATGGTATGCCAGGCGGGTAGCCAGATTTTTTTATTTAACAGAGATGAAGGGTAGCCAGAATTTTAGAGAAGAGCTTGACGTTTACGTTCAAAAGGGATATTGGCCTATAGTTAGCAACATTAGTTGGATCTTTGTTATCTTTGGGGATCACTGAGATGTAAGCTTCTCGTAGGGTGTCTGAGGGGCAGTGGCCAGAGTATTAAAGGCTTTCAGGAAGTGTGGGGCTAAAAGATCTGCAAAGCATTTATAGTATTGTGCTGAGAAGCCATCTGCCCGGTTTTGTAGCTTTCAGGGCTTCCGTCCATTCCTCGGAGGACAATGGGGCTTCTAATGCAGTCTGATCGGGCTCTGACAGAGCCCCCGGGCTGTAAACGTTAAGAAAATCCTGTATCAATTGGGGAGCGTGTCTCAACCATCACTGAACTCTGGTTCTGGGTCTCCCCTTTAAAGATAGTAGAGTTTGCTATAAAAGGAACGGAATTGACGTGCAATGTCTTCATTTTTGGAGTAGATCGTCCCTGCCGAGTCAGTCACATGGTGCACCGTGTGTGCTAGAGTACGTTTTTGCGTAAACCTGGCTAATAGCTTGCCTGGTTTGTTCCCCTGTTCATAGAACACTTTGTGAGTCAATATGTGTCTCCTTCACGCCTTCTTGTAGATTTCTTCCAACAGCAAGGCTCGCGTGTCTGCTAATTCTGTAGCTATCTGGATAGCCTGGGAGCACTTATGTTGGTCTTCCAGCTGAGATATTTTCTTAGAAAGGGACAGTATTACGGCTTGGTGTTCTCTCCTTTTCCTAGCTGCAATAGCAAGTAGATGTCCCCGTATAACGGACTTATGGGCCTCCCATTGTGTCATCGGAGACACCTCAGATGTATCATTGTGGCAAAAATAGTCATTGAGGGCCTGTCTGACACTCTCTAGATCCGTAGGGTCAGCAAAAGTGGAAGCGTCTAGTCTCCAGGTCTTAAAGGATTCCATCTTCTGTGGGAATTGTAAGGTTAAGGTGATCGGAGAGGAACATATTTTCAATGGTTGCATCTGCTAGATATGTCAAGTCCGGTAGACGGATGAACAGATAGTCCATCATCTAATCTTGTGCAAGCAAAAAATATTGTTTTTTAAAATGTTCCTTACTTGAGATTGGGTGTTCTTTGTAAAGTGATCTTTATCGCATTCATTTAGCTATGGGAAAATTCCCTTGCTAAGTGAAAATGTTTTAATAAACCAACCCTATAATATCAGTAATCTATCCAGCCTACAGTTGCCAAAGGACTAATCTCTACATTTAAAATAATAATAACATAAAAGAGCAAGCATGTAAAATTTACAAACACAAAGTTAAAAATATACTACATGGCAAAGGGCACTTATGGTATAATAGGTATATGCTGGATCCATTTATCATTGCATATATCATCACCACACCAAATGCACTCGGCTTTATACTAGCTTACATGTATATTCCTCCCTAAAACACCTACTTTTTTTTAATACCTCCGCTACGTTTCAAATGTGTACAGGTTTGCAGCACATTCCCCGCTGTGTCTCCAGCTCAATTTTTTCTGTGGCTCAGTGGGCACATTTTGCTATGAACACCGACAGACTCAGCGGAGAAATGTTACATTGTCCAATTAGAGGAACCCTGCATGTCCACCTTCTCTCTTGGTAGCCACATTTCCTTTAAAATATATGTTGTATTATGTGACAAACTAATCAGGCCAAGAAACTAGAACATACTACAAAGCAGAAGCATTCTTTTTCTCCAAGAGATCTTGATCTAGCCAGTGTACGTTTCATGGATCATCAATAGGTAGAAATGATAACTGAAACTGTCATGATTTTTAAAGTACTATGAAAACAAAGAAATAAGGGCGCCTCTAAGCGGACCAGAAAACTCACATTTAAAATCAACAGATTTTTATTCTGCTCACCTTGGCTTATGGCTGGGAAAACACAAAAGTGCCCCACCTTAAAAAGGTTCTGGGGAAATCACCTTCGATGTGTAGAATCATTTCTAATGCCTCGTACACACAACCATTTTTTTCAGACGGGAAAACTGCTATGAGAGCTTTTGGCCGGGAATCCCGACTGTGTGTATGCTCCATCGCAGTTTTTCAGACGGGAAAAGTGTTGGACAAAAAAATAGCAGGATCTCTTTTTTCCCCATCAGACAAAAATCCTTGCGGGAAAACCGTTCATCTGTATGCTTTTCCGACGGGGGAAAAAACGCGCATGCTCAGAATCAAGTATGAGACTGGAGCGCTCTTTCTGGTAAAACTAGCATTCGTAAGGGAGATATCACATTCGTCACGCTGCAAACTATTGCATCGTTTAATGCAGCGCATTTTCTTCTTTATAATGCTACAATAATGAACTTGTTTTGCTGCTGATATTCACAGAGTTCTGACAAACTTGTCTTTTTTTTTTAAAGCTAGATCTCCATAAGAAATGTTTATTTTTGTTTTTAATTGTCTTTTATTTAAAATAAAAAAAATATTCAAGATCTGCATTTTTTGTGATTATTTGAAAATTATTTTCTAGCGATCTCCATTTTTTTTTTTTTGGTGTGTCAAGTTACCACAATAACATTATCTTGTATTTTGTAACACTGAAAAGCTTGAAATCGCCTCACCAAACTTTTACTAACACAAGGATCAGCCAAAGCAGCCCAAAGGGTGGAGCCATTGGAATGGAGCTTCCCCTTTATAGTGCCGTCGTACGTGTTGTACGTCACCGCGTTTTGGACGGGCGGACTTTTGTCGGAGCGCGTGTATGCAAGGCAGGCTTGAAGGAATTCTGTCGGGAAAACCGTCGGTTTTTGATCCGACGGAAAAACCGGTCGTGTGTACTAGGCATTAGTATCTCGTCCTGCAGGTAATTCTATAGAAAGTTCACCCAGCATATGATGACCATGATGTATTCTGAAGGCTGGGACTTCTTTAGACCCCTTCTGAAGAAGTCCCGATTGGAAGATACGCATAAGGGGCAGAACTTCAATAAAGTCATTATGCTGATGCAAGTGTCTGAGCGATCCCCATAGAGAGGAGTGGCGACTGCAAGTTCTGAGCTGTCTAGTATTTCCTCATCGCTGTATCTCTCATATTCTTTCTTGCAGTCTACTCATTGTGTAGGTGTTTAGGTATTATTAGTGTTATTTAACACAATTGGTGCCCTATTAGAAATGCAGTGAACACTATGGTCTGTTTTCTTTTCCTTCTTACATGCGTGTCATGGAGTGGAAGAGTTAATACTTTCCTACCATTGCATCACAGTAAAAAAAAAAAAAAGGCACTGGAGGACTACTTGAGACCCGGTTCACACTTGTGCGATGCCAGACATCGCATGTAATTCACAGCGCACTGCTGTTCACATTACATGCGATGTCTGTGCGGTGCGATTTCAGCCACACAGATAGTATGGCCGATATCGCACCATATTCGGTCCAAACACGCACAGGACCCTTTTTTCTGTTCGGACCAGAATCGGCTCGCATGTGTGTTCACATTCGATTCATGTCTAAACTGTCAGTTTGCAGCGCGATACGTGAGCTGAAATGGGCGTGCCGTTAACATATAATGACACTCCCCAGCAGTTCGCATATGGCAGTGTGAACTGCCGTGCGAGTCGGGTGCGATGCGGGAATCCGCAGTGGATTCGCAGGGTTCCCGCATCTCACCAGTGTGAACCGGGCCTAAAACTGAAAAGTCATTAGTGCAAAGTTCATAAAAGGCCATGCATGGGACATGTAAAATGGAGGACAGGTGAATGGTGAAGCACACCACCCACGGCAGCAGCACCTTACGGCTGGATTCACACCTATGTACTTTTAGTGCTTTTTGCATATTTGCACTACAGAACGTGTTCCATAGGAAACCATGTTAAAATGGACTGTAGTGCAAAACTGCAGAATGCAAAAAGCACTAAAAGTACATAGGTGTGAATCCAGCCTTATGCCCCATACACACGATCGTTTTTCATGCTGTTAGAAATGATCGTGTGTAGGCTCCAGAGCATTTTTAACGACGTGAAAAACGGGCATTACAAATTTTGAACATGCTCTCTTTTTTCACGTCGTTTTTCATGTCGTTTTTTTTAACGACGTGAAAAACGATAGTGTGTATTAGTGATGAGCCGAACACCCCCGGGTTCGGTTCGCACCAGAACCCGCGAACGGACCGAAAGTTCGAACGAACATTAGAACCCTATTAAATAGAATGGATGCGAACGTTCGAATTCTAAAGTGCTAATTATAAAAACTATTATGCATGTTATTGTCCTAAAAAGGGTTTGGGAACCCGGGTTCTGCACCAGGGGACATGTATCAATGCAAAAATAAGTTTTAAAAACGGTCGTTTTCCGGGAGCAGTCATTTTAATGATGCATAAAGTGAAAAAAAAAAAGTCAAATATTCCTTTAAATATCGTACCTGGGGGGTGTCTAAAGTATGCCTGTGAAGTGCCACGTGTTTCCCGTGTTTAGAACTGTCCCTGCACAAAATGACACTTCTAAAGGAAAAAAAAGCCATTTAAAACTGCTTGCGGCTTTAATGTAATGTCTGGTCCCGGTAATATGGATGAAAATCTTTAAGAAAAATGGCATAGCTACCCCATGACCCCCCCCCTACCCCAGCCCATTACCAGCCCCTTTGGGTCTTGTATGGATATTAAGGGGAACCCCGCACATAAAATAAAAAAGGCCCTATATACTCTGAACAGCCGTATACAGGCGGTGCATACAAGACAGGGACTGTAGGTTTGTTCTTATGTAGAATCGGTTTGTAATTTTGAACAGGTACATTGTTGAAGTGTAGCTCCAGACCAAAAATCTATTTTTAAACTTTTTGGAAAACATAGGTAAGGGTTATCACCCCTGTAACATTTGTTTTGCTGTCTGTGCCCCTGTTCAGAACATTTCACCTCACTTTCCGTCCTAATGACAACTGTTTTTGAAATGTGGTGTTTTTCTTGAAACAAGGATTGCTGATAAAGCATCAGTACAGAGGAGACACCTTTCTCCCATATTTATTCTTACAGGAGAGAATTTTCCTTCCTAGTGGTAGATTTCCTCTCACTTCCTGTTGTCTTCTTGCGTTTGCAAGTAGGAGTCGTTTGTAAGTTGGATGTTTGAAAGTAGGGACCTGCCGTATATACTCTGCAGAAATAGGCCCCTTAGTTGTTGGTGTTGGCACAACACTGTAAGCACTCACAGTTACTCTTGGTTGGTGCTGGAACGCCCTGCTGTCAACTATTATATCAGGAATTTTAATTACATATAATTGTTGAACAGTGGTAGTAAAAATTGGGCCTTTGATGGTGGTGCTGGTGCCACAACACAGTAAGCCCTGACAGTTACTCTTGGTGGGTGCAGCAATGGGCCCTGCTGTGAATTATTAGATCAAGAATTGTAATTACATGCCCCTGTTGAACAGGGGCTGAAAAATTGGGCCTTAGGCACTGGTGGCACAACACTGCAACCCTTCACAGATACTGTACTTGGAGCACAGCAATGAGCCCTGTTGCAAAGTATTGCTTCAAAAATTGTAATGACACGCCCCTGTTAAACAGGGGCTGAAAAATTGGGCGTTAGGCACTGGTGGCGGCACCCATAAACAAAAATGATCTTCCAAGCTATCATCATCAATCGTATCATTGAGGACTCGGAGGAGGAGGATAGCCAGTCAACATAACAGCACAGGCACTCAGCATCAGCATCAGTCTTGAAGGGATGTGACATTTTAAAATCAATTAGTCTGTTATATCAGCATCAGGTGTGTGGTAGCTGGTGGTGATCCAAGACTGGTTCATCTTGATGAAAGTCAGTCGATCAACCGAGTCGGTGGACAGGCGCACCCTGTGATCCGTGACAAATCCTCCAGCAGCACTGAATGTGCGTTCCGAAAGAACGCTGGATGCAGGACAGGCCAGTAGCTCAATTGCATACTGTGCAAGCTCTGGCCAGTGATCCATCCTCAAGACCCAGTAAGCCAGAGGATTTTCGGTGGGGAAGGTGTCCAAGTCTGACCTTGCCCCTAGATATTCCTGCACCATGTTTATCAGACGCTGGCGATGGTTGCTGGAACCGATCATACTTTGGGGCTGCGGACTAAAGAATTGTCTGAACGCATCGGTCAGACGGCCACCTTCCCCACCGCTCCTTCTTTGACTGGCCGAAGCCTCAGCAACTCGTTGTCCAGGACCAGGAGTTTGCAACCTCCCAGTCTCTGGGAACGCGTTGCACAGACCTTTCTGCAAGGCCTCCCGGAGTTGTCTCATCCTCTGCTCCCTCTGCGACGGTAACATAAGGTCCGCAACCTTACCCTTGTACCGTGGATCAAGGAGAGTGGCCAGCCAGTAATGGTCCCTCTCCTTGATCCGAAGAATACGAGGATCCTTCCGCAGACTTTGCAGGATCAGGGAGGCCATGCAGCGTAGGTTTGCTGAGGCATTCGCTCCGGAGTCCTCTGGGTCACTAAGGACGACATGATCCGCAGCCACCTCCTCCCAGCCACGTACAAGTCCACTGGTTTCTTGGGACTGTAAATCATCCCTAAAAGACTGCTGCTGATGATGCTGAGTGCCAGCCTCCACCTCCATGCTGACACAATCCTCCTCCTCCTCCTCCTCCTCCTCCTCCTCCTCTTCCTGTGCGATGGGTGGGACAGAAGGAACACTGTCTGGGTAAAGGGGGCCTTGAGAGGCAAGGAAGTCCTCCTCTTCCTGCCTCTGTTCTGCCTCAAGTGCCCTGTCCATTATTCCACGCAGCGTGTGCTCCAACAGGTGGACAAGAGGTACAGTGTCACTGATGCATGCACTGTCACTGCTCACCATCCTCGTGGCCTCCTCAAATGGTGCCAGGACAGTGCATGCATCCCTGATCATGCCCCACTGGCGTGGAGAAAAAAAACCAAGCTCCCCTGACCCTGTCCTGGTGCCGTAGTCGCACAGGTACTCATTGATGGCCCTCTGCTGCGTGTGCAGCCGCTGCAGCATGGCCAACGTTGAGTTCCACCTGGTGGGCATGTCACATATAAGGCGGTTCTTGGGCAGGTTCAACTCCTTTTGCAGCTCAGCCAGGCGAGCACTGGCATTATAAGATCTGCGGAAATGCACACAGACTTTCCTGGCCTGCCTCAGGACATCCTGTAAGCCCGGGTACCTGCCCAAGAAGCGCTGCACCACCAGGTTAAGGACGTGAGCCACACAGGGCACATGGGTCAGTTGTCCCTGTCGGAGGGCGGAGAGGAGGTTGGTGCCATTGTCGCAAACCACCATTCCTGGCTTAAGCTGGCGTGGCGTCAACCACCTCTCGGCCTGGCCCTGCAGAGCAGACAGGACCTCTGCCCCAGTGTGGCTTCTGTCCCCCAAACACACCAGCGCAAGCACGGCATGGCATCTTTTTGCCTGCGTACTTGCGTAGCCCCGTGAACGGCTACGGAGCACCGCTGGTTCATAGGACAAACCACAGGAAGAGGCCATGGAGGAAGAAGAAGAGGAGGGGGTGGAGGAGAGAGGTGTGTCACAACCAGTAGTAGCATTTTGGAGGCGTGGCGGTGGGACAACCTCCAACACTACTGCACCTTGTCCTGAATCCTTCCCAGCTGCCAAAAGAGTGACCCAATGGGCCGTGAAAGAAAGGTAACGTCCCTGTCCATGCCTGCTGGACCATGAGTCAGCGGTAATATGCACCTTACCGCTGACCGCCCTGTCCAGCGAGGCCAAGACATTGCCTTCCACATGCCGGTAGAGAGCCGGAATAGCCTTCCGTGAGAAAAAGTGGCGTTTGGGAACCTGCCACTGAGGAACCGCACATTGCACAAACTCACGGAAGGGGGCCGAGTCTACCAACTGAAAAGGCAGCAGTTGAAGCGCTAGCAATTTAGCCAAGCTAGCATTCAACCGCTGGGCATGTGGATGGCTGGGAGTGAACTTCTTTCGACGGTCCAGCAGCTGGGGCAGGGAAATTTGCCTGCTAGAATCGGACGTCGGTGTACTGCTAGCAGAGTGGGCGCAAGTACTTGGCTGTGACACACCTAATTCTACACCTTCATTCCTCTCAGTGCATGTTTCAGAGAGGACTGAAGTTATAGTGGGGTTGGAGATCCCAGCTGATGCGGTGCAAGGAGAGGTCCGCTTGGTTCTTTGGTGTGGGTCTTTGAGGTAGGCTTGCCAACGAGCTGCATGGCAGGTCAACATATGTCTGGTCAGGCATGTGGTACCCAAGCGGCTGATGTTTTGGCCACGCGATATACGCTTGAGACATATGTTGCAAACAGCAGCTGTGCGATCTGATGCACTAGCCTCAAAAAAGGCCCACACCAAAGAACTTTTTGAATGACGGGCAGAGGCAGCGCCCTGCACAGGCGGAGCTCTGCGGTGTGATTCCGTCGGTGTACTGCCCTTACGCTGGCCACCAAAGGGCATCCTGCCTCGTTGGAGATGTGCCTCCTCCTCATCCTCCTCCTCCTCCTCTCTCCTATTAGGCACCCACGTGGAGTCATTGACCTCATCATCCCCTCCCTCCTCATCACTGGAGCCAATCTGGCAGTATGCTGCAGCTGCTGGAACATGACTGCCAGATTGGTGTCCTTCTTGAGCATCCCCTCTGTCTGCTCTCACGCTACTGCCTTCCTCTAGCTGGGTTTCATCATCAGACCCTTCGAAACGCTGGGCATCCTCCTGGAGCATGTACCCAACACTGTGCTGAAACAGTTCGGGGGACTCCTCAGGAGGAGGACATGGTGGGTCTAGGGAAGGAGTGACTGATGATTTGTCTGACATTGATACCAGGGAAGACGACGCTTTGGCAGCTGCTTTTCCAGTACCCTGAGCCTGGGTGAGAGAGGATGAGGAGGAGGAGGAGGGCTTGGTCATCCACTCTACCAAGTCTTCGGCATGATGTGGCTCAACATGTCCAGCTGCCGAAAAGAAGGACAAGCGTGTCCCATGGCCATGTGCTGATGACAATGCACCGCGTCCACGACCAGCACTGTTGCCCCCAGACACAGAGCCTGCTTGCCCTCTTTTATTGCCTCCTGACTGTCTGCCTCTCCTTGTTTGCCTTCCAGACATTCTAATAGATGGCCTGCAGGGAGATGGGAAAAAAGCAATAAGGGCTACCTTCAGGTGTCCTTCTCTGTCCCTTGAAACAAGGACTTTCACAGTGAAAGAAACTGACACTGTCCCTACCTAGAGTTTTCTGTCCCTAGAATAAATGTTTTTTTTAATCACAATATAGCACAAGGACAATTCACTCAATGTCTCTCCAGGTCCCTGGAAACAAGGACTTGCAGAGTGAAAGAAACTGACACTGTCCCTACCTACAGTTTTCTGTCCCTAGAAAAAATGTTTTTTTTAAGCACAATATAGCACAAGGACAATTAACTCACTGTCCTTACAGGTCCCTGGAAACAAGGACTTGCAGAGTGAAAGAAAAAAAACACTCTCCCTACCTACAGTTTTCTGTCCCTAGAAAAAATGTTTTTTTTAATCACAATATAGCACAAGGAAAATTAACTCACTGTCCTTACAGGTCCCTGGAAACAAGGACTTGCAGAGTGAAAGAAAAAAAACACTCTCCCTACCTACAGTTTTCTGTCCCTAGAAAAAATGTTTTTTTTAATCACAATATAGCACAAGGAAAATTAACTCACTGTCCTTACAGGTCCCTGGAAACAAGGACTTGCAGAGTGAAAGAAACTGACACTGTCCCTACCTAGAGTTTTCTGTCCCTAGAATAAATGTTTTTTTTAAGCACAATATAGCACAAGGACAATTAACTCACTGTCCTTACAGGTCCCTGGAAACAAGGACTTGCAGAGTGAAAAAAAAAAAACACTCTCCCTACCTAGAGTTTTCTGTCCCTAGAAAAAATGTTTTTTTTAAGCACAATATAGCACAAGGACAATTAACTCACTGTCCTTACAGGTCCCTGGAAACAAGGACTTGCAGAGTGAAAGAAAAAAAACACTCTCCCTACCTAGAGTTTTCTGTCCCTAGAAAAAATGTTTTTTTTAATCACAATATAGCACAAGGAAAATTAACTCACTGTCCTTACAGGTCCCTGGAAACAAGGACTTGCAGAGTGAAAGAAACTGACACTGTCCCTACCTAGAGTTTTCTGTCCCTAGAATAAATGTTTTTTTTAATCACAATATAGCACAAGGAAAATTAACTCACTGTCCTTACAGGTCCCTGGAAACAAGGACTTGCAGAGTGAAAGAAACTGACACTGTCCCTACCTAGAGTTTTCTGTCCCTAGAATAAATGTTTTTTTTAAGCACAATATAGCACAAGGACAATTAACTCACTGTCCTTACAGGTCCCTGGAAACAAGGACTTGCAGAGTGAAAGAAAAAAAACACTCTCCCTACCTACAGTTTTCTGTCCCTAGAAAAAATGTTTTTTTTAATCACAATATAGCACAAGGAAAATTAACTCACTGTCCTTACAGGTCCCTGGAAACAAGGACTTGCAGAGTGAAAGAAAAAAAACACTCTCCCTACCTACAGTTTTCTGTCCCTAGAAAAAATGTTTTTTTTAATCACAATATAGCACAAGGACAATTAACTCACTGTCCTTACAGGTCCCTGGAAACAAGGACTTGCAGAGTGAAAGAAACTGACACTGTCCCTACCTAGAGTTTTCTGTCCCTAGAATAAATGTTTTTTTTAAGCACAATATAGCACAAGGAAAATTAACTCACTGTCCTTACAGGTCCCTGGAAACAAGGACTTGCAGAGTGAAAGAAACTGACACTGTCCCTACCTAGAGTTTTCTGTCCCTAGAATAAATGTTTTTTTTAATCACAATATAGCACAAGGAAAATTAACTCACTGTCCTTACAGGTCCCTGGAAACAAGGACTTGCAGAGTGAAAGAAACTGACACTGTCCCTACCTAGAGTTTTCTGTCCCTAGAATAAATGTTTTTTTTAATCACAATATAGCACAAGGAAAATTAACTCACTGTCCTTACAGGTCCCTGGAAACAAGGACTTGCAGAGTGAAAGAAACTGACACTGTCCCTACCTAGAGTTTTCTGTCCCTAGAATAAATGTTTTTTTTAAGCACAATATAGCACAAGGACAATTAACTCACTGTCCTTACAGGTCCCTGGAAACAAGGACTTGCAGAGTGAAAGAAAAAAAACACTCTCCCTACCTACAGTTTTCTGTCCCTAGAAAAAATGTTTTTTTTAATCACAATATAGCACAAGGAAAATTAACTCACTGTCCTTACAGGTCCCTGGAAACAAGGACTTGCAGAGTGAAAGAAACTGACACTGTCCCTACCTAGAGTTTTCTGTCCCTAGAATAAATGTTTTTTTTAATCACAATATAGCACAAGGACAATTAACTCACTGTCCTTACAGGTCCCTGGAAACAAGGACTTGCAGAGTGAAAGAAACTGACACTGTCCCTACCTAGAGTTTTCTGTCCCTAGAATAAATGTTTTTTTTAAGCACAATATAGCACAAGGACAATTAACTCACTGTCCTTACAGGTCCCTGGAAACAAGGACTTGCAGAGTGAAAGAAAAAAAACACTCTCCCTACCTACAGTTTTCTGTCCCTAGAAAAAATGTTTTTTTTAATCACAATATAGCACAAGGAAAATTAACTCACTGTCCTTACAGGTCCCTGGAAACAAGGACTTGCAGAGTGAAAGAAACTGACACTGTCCCTACCTAGAGTTTTCTGTCCCTAGAATAAATGTTTTTTTTAATCACAATATAGCACAAGGACAATTAACTCACTGTCCTTACAGGTCCCTGGAAACAAGGACTTGCAGAGTGAAAGAAACTGACACTGTCCCTACCTAGAGTTTTCTGTCCCTAGAATAAATGTTTTTTTTAAGCACAATATAGCACAAGGACAATTAACTCACTGTCCTTACAGGTCCCTGGAAACAAGGACTTGCAGAGTGAAAGAAACTGACACTGTCCCTACCTAGAGTTTTCTGTCCCTAGAATAAATGTTTTTTTTAAGCACACTATAGCAGAAGCACAAAACACACTGACACTCTCCCTACCTATCCTTCTCTTTCCCTAAACTAAAGGAATCCAGGTTAAGCAAGAAAGAAATAACAGTCACTGTCCCTGCCTATGCTACTCTATCCCTGCTCCGGAACACACTACACTAGGCCGCCGTGCTGGCGGCCTTTTATAGTGTGGGGCGTGTATTAAACACCCTCAGCAATAATTGGCCACAGGCATCCTGCCTGTGGCCAATCATTGCTCTCCTCGCTGCCGGCGCTGTGATTGGCCAAGCATGCGGGGTCACAGTGCATGCTTGGCCAATCACAGCGCCTGGATGACACTGCGATGGCGTAGTGCATTGTGGGCCGTTCGCGTCACTCGAATTTGGCGCGAACGGCCCAAATCGTTCGATCTTCGTCGAACGATCGAACAGCCAATGTTCGAGTCGAACGTATGTTCGACTCGAACACGAAGCTCATCCCTAGTGTGTATGCTTTAACGACGTGAAAAAAAACACGCATGCTCAGAATCAAGTATGAGACGGGAGCGCTCGTTCTGGTAAAACTAGCGTTCGTAATGGAGATAGCACATTCGTCACGCTGTAACGGACTGAAAAGCACGAGGCTGAAAAGCGCGAATCGTTGCTCAACAAACTTTACTAACATGAAGGGTGGCGCCATTCGAGCGGAACTTCCCCTTTATAGTGCCGTCGTACGTGGTATACGTCACTGCGCTTTGCTTGATCGTTTTTTAAAATGATCGTGTGTACGCAAGACAGGCTTGAGAGGAAACATGAAAAAAAAAACGACGTGAAAAACGGCAAGAAAAAAAATGGCAAGAAAAACGATCCTGTGTATGGGGCATTAGAGTGAAGTAGATTGCAGGACCAGGGAAAAAACTAAAGTGACACGCCTTTCGTTTTCCCCTTTCCTACCATTGCACCTACCTTTCATGGAGCTGGATGTGAGGAGTGCATCTCTCTTTATAACAAAGTGCAGTTACACCTCTTAGAATTTTAGGGTTCTAACTAGAAGGTGGGCAGTGTGTGCATCTGTTTCACGAGGTGGATTTAGGAGAGCATGGGTTTTCACTTGTATGCCAACAAGAGGATTTGCTGTTTGTTTTGAACTTCCTGAACTTTGTATTCTGTTTGATTGAATGTTTCAGCTCACATGGGATAAGAAAGCTGACATTAGGTTCACACATATGCAGTGTGGCAAACGCAGTGATCCCTGCACATTTCCCGCAGCGCAATGCAATCGCACTGTATCTGCTGCGAATGCCAATACAGAGTTAGACGCCTAAAAAGGATCACAAATGCAGTCCGGTTTGCCCACACTGGATCGCATGGTACAAAACGCTCATGTGATGCAGTTTCGGTGCAGCCCAAAAACAGGTGCCTGCACTTTTGCGGTGCGATTTGAGCCCAGTCAAAATGAATGGACTCAAATCGCAATGCACTTTAATAGGTTGTAAACCACTGAAAAAAAAAAAAAAAATCCCCCCAAAAAAACCTGCAAGACAAAAAGGCATAATGAGCTAGTATACATCGCATACTAGCTCATTATGATATATAGTGGAACCTCGGATTGCGAGTAACGCGGTTAATGAGCATTTCGCAATACAAGCTTTTTTTTTTCTTCAAAATCCTGACTCAGTTTGCGAGTGTTGTGTCACAAAACGAGCAGGATTCAAGCCTCTGCAGTGTGCAGTACCGCATTTGACCAGAGGTACGGGGGCGCCGGTGACACTCATAGCCGTTCGGAAATACTTGGAAATACTCAGTTCCTGAGCCATTCTGAGGGTTTCCGACTGCATCCGAACGGTCTCCGTGTCTCTGTGGCGCCCGTCCACCTCTGTCCACATGCGATATTGCATGCAATAGAAGTCAATGCGGAACGAATTATCTTCGTTTCCAATGACTTCTATGGGGAAACTCGCTTTGATATGCGAGTGCTTTGGATTACAAGCATTCTCTTGGACTGGATTATGCTCATAATCCAAGGTTCCACTGTACTTGCCTTAGAACGATGCCCTGTAGTGCCGCCCGCACTCCGCTCCCACGGCCGACATCTTTCCCAAGAGTTACTTCTGGGTTCGCCGGTGGTGCTGGTCACAGCACTGGTCCTCAAGAAACAGCACGAGCGAGCCGTTGCTTTAGTGCGCATGCGCCGATGACGTCAGCGGCAGAGTATATAGTAAATATCTCCTAAACGGTGCAAGTTTAGGAGATATTTACAGTACCTACAGGTAAGCCTTACTATAGGTACAATTAAAGAGGAAGACTTTACTTCCTCTTTAATTACATGTGAATTGCACAGGAATGCAGTTCGATTCCTGCATGATTCACATGCGGGTTGTATTGTGAACCGGGGCTGAGGATTTGGACTCTTATTAATGGACACTTAATTTTCTAATTCTTACTTTTTAAGCTTGTTTATTATTTCGTGATTGATTTATGTTCGTGTATTGTATTATTATTATACACAAGTGCTGGAGATTTTTTTTTCTGAATAGCGCTGCACTAGTTTATGTATTTATACAAATAAATCAGGAATGTTTTTTACATAAATGTGTTTAATATATATTGTTTCCTGGGTGCTACTTCTGAAAGGACCCTTATTAAAAATAACAGGAAAGAGCAAGCATGTACAAACGTGAACAGTCATACCAAAAATTTCTGAAATAGTATCTCAAAATATGCACTCACTGAACTACACTATAATTCTCCTTTACGAGTCATAACTGTTTCCGATTTACAAAAGTAAATATACAAAAATGGAGAGCAGATACTTAACTCTGTAAGCTAAAGTCCACGTAAATGAAAAAACTCTGATCATGAACGACAAAAGTCTGTTTTGCACTCCCAACTACTTTTCAACTATACATATTAATAAACAAGGGCTGGTTTTGTATTTATTGAATTATAGGGAGTCTTCAAACTCCTCTCCACATCTCCTAAGCTCTTTACAAATCCTTTGTTGAATTAAGCCTTTAGTAGAAACATGAAAGGTTACCCCCCTTCTCCTCCTGCCTTAGCCACTGGCCCATAAATATAACCCTGGAGAGAGAAAAGTTTGCAAAAAAAAAAAAAAAAAAATTGCCTTTTTGAATCTGATATGTACAGTTTTTGTTTTTATTGGTATTAAAAAGACATATGCTAAAGCACTCAAATACATTTTGAATAAAGATCATAAAAAACAAAACCAAAAAAAAAAAAACGAACCATTTCAGTACGGAAACCCATTTCTCGTTCCAGCGTTGACAGGTGAGAAAAATGACGGTCATTCTCAAAGAGTGTAGATATGTAACTCCTATGGATAAAAAGGACACATGTAAACAAATTTACCATAAAGCGATTTAGATTTGTGACAAAGTAACAAACTAACAAATGTGGTTAACTGCTGTTTGACCTGTGACTCATGCCGCGTACACACGGCCGTTTTTAATGTCATTGAAAAAAACAACTTTTTTCTCAACACGATTCTTCTCAAGCCTGCCTTGCCTACACACGATCATGAAAAAAAATGCTCGAGCAAAGCACAGTGACATACAAAATGTACGACGGCACTATAAAGGGGGAAGTTCCATTCGGATGGCGCCACCCTTTGGGCTGCTTTTGCTGATCCTCGTGTTAGTAAAGTTTGGTGAGAGATGATTCGCGCTTTTCAGCCTCGTGCTCTTCAGTTCGTTACAGCGTGATGAATGTGCTATCTCCATTACAAACACTAGTTTTACCAGAACGAGCGCTCCCGTCTCATCACTTGCTTCTGAGCATGCGTGTTTTTTTCACGTCGTTAAAGCCTACACACAGCCGTTTTTCATGACGAGAAAAACGACAAACGTGAAAAACGGCGAGAAAAGTTAGAGCATGTTCCAAATTTTTAATGCCCATTTTTCACGTCGGGAAAAATGCTCTGGAGCCCACACACAATCGTTTTTAATGACCAAATAAAAAAAAATTGCATTTTTCTCGTCATGAAAAACGGTCGTGTGTACGCGGCATTAGGCTTCATGTACACGGGACGTTTTTACAACCTCTCATGAACGATTTAACTTGACAGATAGTAACCCACGTTTAAAACTTCCGTTTTGCCGCATTTACATGCCGCGTTTTGAAAAAAAAAAATAATAAAAAAAAAAATATAGCAAAAAACGCCTATAAACCCAACGCGGCTAAACGCGTTAAGCGCCGGAAACTTTGGCGTCTGAACAAATTTTTTTGCCTGCAAAGAAAGGCCTATAAAAACGCAACTGCCTAAAAACGACAGTAAACTAACCTGTGTACATGTTCACATAAGATAACATTGAATGAGTTCAGGGGCAGTAGAAAAAAAGTGTCCAACTGCCTCTGAACGTCCGTTTAACAGCAGCAGTGTACATGGGGCCTTAAAGCGCATCTAAACCCAAGACGTTGTGTGTGTGTGTGTGTGTGTGTGTGTGTGTGTGTGTGTATATAATCTCAATCAGCTTACCCATCTATAGGGAAGCAGTGTTGTCATGCTAGGTAAGTAATTGGTTTAGACCTACAGAGCACATCTCTCCTCTAGAATTTAGGAGTGTTTTGTAGTTCACCAAGAGTTTACTAGAGACAATGCCAACTGATGAGGTAGAAAATACAGGAAGTTATCAGCTTAAATGATTTATAGCAGAATCAACGGGCATTTTTTGCACCTATCAAACAGATATAAGAAAACACTTTCAATGCTATATCGAAGGGAGCAAACAAGTTCATTGTTATGGTTTACATATACTAGCTTCCAATCAGATTCAGGCACTTAAAGGCCAAGTTCACATTTAGAGAAAAAATAAATAAATGCACATATTTTTGCAGGAAAAATTTTTTTTAAAAAAAATTTTGATTTATTACTTTTTCCTGCAGGAGCCTGCAGGGAAAGAATCATACCCGCGATCAGTAGACTACGGGTACAATGTGGGCTCCTGCAGACATGTCCTCTGGCTTTCAACCTGCACCTGTGTTTGAAAGTCAGAGGACATCTCAGTGGACTACAAAAGCGCTCATCGGCAGCCACGCCCACAGCTCACTGAAACTACAAGTCCATCTGCAGCAGTGAAAGATGGTACTTGTAGTTTATTAATTCGCAGGAATCTGTGAGTGAATGATGCAGCTGTGTGGGCGGAGCCTCGCACAGCCATGCGGTTTTCAAAAAGTAACAAAGGGTGCAGAAAAACAACCCCCACCCACTGTCAGGGGTGGGTTGGGGGATCAGGGGGAGAGGTGCAGGAGCTGGAACATGTTACACCCTAAATACAGGTAGAACATGCAACATGTTCCAAAGGTGAACTTAGTCTTTAATCAGGGTATCCGTTGGCCAACCGTTTAATGTTATTAGTGATAAAGCTATATAAAAAAAAAAAAAAATGTTTATATATATATATATATATATATATATATATTGTGACAGCAGGAAGGTAAAGTCACCTGGTTGCATCCAGGGGGGTAGATATATTTCTCCCAGATTCAGGCTTTATGCCGACTTATACAACTAGGGAGGGAGTTGATGAAGCCCAGCTGAGGCTAGTGGGCTCATGGATGATTCATACCTCTAGGGAGAGTGCTGGGCGTCGTGCAGGCAGGGAGTTGATGAGACCAGCTGAAGCTTGTCAGCTCGTTTAAGGCCTCTATAAAAACTCCCAGCTTCATTAGGTGTTTGCTCATGCCTGGAACCAGACCTGTGTGGACTGTCTAGGGAGAGTGAACCCCTGTGCGTTGAGACAAAGCCTGTGTGGCTATTTGTTTGGACATTTACTAAACCAGGGACTTAGGGACTAGGACAGCACCAGGCTGATCCCAGTTGTTAGTTTAGGAAACCTGCATGTTTAGTCAGAGGTCAAGCTGACCAGGGTTTATTTTGTTTATGTTTCTTTTTGCTTTGCTGTGTTTTTGTCACTGTAAATAGAGAAATAAACCGCACCCTTTTGATCTTGAAAACCACAACCTCCGTCTGCTGGGCCTGTTTTTGTGTGGGGAGCCCATCCAGGGGGTCACACACACCCGCTGCCGAGCTAACCCCCTCACAGTTGGTGGAGAATGCAGGCAGTTTTTTTAAGCCAGCATGGAGGAGATACTGAAACAGCTGGCTCTAGCAAATGCCAATCAACAGCAGACAAATGCAGGTTTGCAAAAGAGCCTTGCAGCCCAGCAACAAGCCCAGCAGCAATCTGAGGCCCGCTTCATAGACCTGTTGCAGAAGCAAGAGCAGAGACTACAACAACAGATGGAAGCAGTAATGCAGCAACGTCCGCAGACCAGTGAGGAAAGCCGTCCCACTAATACCGCGTCATTTGGGGTGAGTCGTTTATTGACAAAAATGACTGGAGAAGATGATCCAGAGGTGTTTTTGACCACATTTGAAAGGACTGCTGAAAGGGAAAAGTGGCCGAAGGATCAGTGGGCTGGACTGCTGGCTCCTCTGTTAACTGGTGAATCGCAGAAAGCTTACTATGACCTAGAGCCTGACCAAGCAAAAGACTATGTGATGCTAAAAGCTGAAATATTGGCAAGGCTGGGTGTCACCCTGGCTGTCCGGGCTCAGCGTGTGCATAACTGGACTTTCCAGCTTGGAAAACCCCCCAGGTCTCAAATGTATGATCTCATTCACCTGAGCAGGAAGTGGCTACAGCCAGAGACTTTGTCCGCACCGGAGATTGTGGAACGTGTTGTGATGGATCGTTTCTTGAGAGCTCTTCCTACCGCCATTCAAAAGTGGGTAAGCCATGGAGACCCAGAAACGGCCGGTAAACTTGTGGATCGTGTAGAGAGATACTTGGCTGCAGAGAACCTGACGGCCTCTTCCAGAGACTCTCGGACTTTCCACCCTAAGACCAGACCATCCCCAGGGGCGGATAAGATGATTCCAAGGGGTGAGGGTGGAGAGAGTGAGAGGGTGGGAGCTCTGCCCAGGGTTTGGCGAGAACAGCCTGGGAAGTCGGGGGCTCAAGAGGCAGCCAAAAGGATTGTTTGCTACCGCTGCCGGCAAGCGGGACATATTGCAGCAAATTGCCCGGTTGTGGAGGAACCCATGCAATGTGACTTTCTGACGGACAGACGTCAGTCGCTGTGTGCGACAGTCGCATGCACTGCCATTCGGGGAACTGAGAAACATTTATGCAAAATGTGTATTAATGGTAGAAATGTTGTGGTATTACTGGATTCAGGTAGCCTTGTGACCCTGATAAAGGCTGAATTAGTTAAAACAGAGGTCTCTGGGAATAGCAAGGTAGCTGTTATTTGTGTGCATGGGGACACCCGAGAGTATCCAGTGACTACAGTGTGTTTCAAGACCCCCAAAGGTACCCTCTCTCATCCAGTGGGGTTAGTATCTCAATTACCGCATGATGCCATTGTGGGAAGGGATTTTCCGAAGTTCTGGGAACTGTGGGATGATCCTGAGCCCCCCACTGGTGCCCCTATGTACCAGGAAGGTGATAGCCAGAACTCCTCTGAGAGTGGTGAGGACTCTCCAGAATTTCCCTTGTCAGTATTGGCAGGCGAGACTCAAGAAACTGGAGAGGAGCCCACCTCCTCAGACGAAAACCTACCGTCTGTGGAGTTTTCTGATCTTGAGGTTCACAGGGAAAATTTTGCCACAGAACAGTTAAAAGACCCCGCCCTAATAAAGGCACGGGAAAACGTAGTGGAAATAGATGGCGAGTTAGTGAACCCAGATAATACCTGCACTTACCCATACTTCAGCGTAGAGAAGGACCTACTGTATCGGGTGGCAAAAAGGGCAGAAGAAACCGTTGAGCAGCTTGTGGTGCCCAAACCTTACAGGAAGTTGGTGTTGGAGTTGGCCCATGGGCACATTCTTGGAGGTCATCTGGGGACAGAGAAAACCCGAGAGAGGGTATTACAGAGATTCTATTGGCCTGGGGTGATGAAGGACATAGAAAATTATTGTTCCTCCTGCCCTGTGTGTCAGAGGTCGGCCCCGATGCCACATTTCCGTAGCCCGCTGGTCCCTCTACCCATCATTGAGGTCCCGTTTGAGAGGATCGCAATGGATTTGGTAGGTCCTATAATCAAGTCCGCTAGGGGGCACCAGTACATATTAGTTATAATGGACTATGCCACCCGTTATCCAGAAGCGATCCCTCTCCGAAATACCTCGGCCAAAACCATAGCCAAAGAGCTATCTCTTGTTTTTAGCCGGGTGGGTATTTGTAAAGAACTGCTTACGGACCAAGGTACACCCTTTATGTCCCGGGTTATGAAAGAGCTGTGTAAATTGTTCAAAGGGACGCAATTGCGTACGTCTGTGTATCACCCCCAAACCGATGGGCTGGTTGAAAGATTCAACAAAACCCTAAAACAAATGTTGAAGAAAGTGGTGGATAGAGATGGAAAGGATTGGGACTGTCTACTTCCTTATTTGATGTTTGCTATTAGGGAGGTGCCCCAATCCTCTACGGGATTCTCCCCCTTTGAGTTACTGTATGGGAGACACCCAAGAGGGCTGTTGGATATTGCCAAGGAAACTTGGGAAAGTGAGAGTTCTCCCCACAGGAGTGTGATTGAGCATATCGCCCTGATGCAAGATCGAATTGCACAGGTAATGCCCATCGTGAAGGAACATTTGGCCCAAGCGCAGTTGGCACAGCAGAGAGTGTACAACCGTGGAGCCAAGAGCCGTACCTTTTCCCCGGGGGATAGGATATTGGTACTTGTCCCTACGGTTGAAAGTAAATTCCTTGCCAAATGGCAAGGCCCCTACGAGATAATGGAAAAAGTGAGCGAAGTGAATTACAAGGTCAGACAACCAGGAAGGCGAAAGCCCGAACAGATCTATCACGTTAATCTGTTGAAAGCCTGGAGGGATAGAGAGTCCCTAGTCGCAGAAACTTGGTCACCAGCTCAAACTGGTTGCGTGATTCCGGAGGTTGGAATAGCAGCCACCTTGTCACAACCCCAACAACAGGAGGTTAAGGAGTTTGTGCTTCGCAACAAGGAGGTGTTCTCTGAGCTGCCGGGACAAACATCTGGGGTAGAGCATGATATTATTACCCCGCCCGGTGAAAGGGTGAAGTTAAAACCCTATCGGATCCCAGAGGCCCGACGGGAGGCAATACGGGAGGAAGTACAGAAAATGCTGAACTTAGGGGTGATAGAGGAGTCCCAAAGTGATTGGTCTAGTCCCATTGTGTTGGTGCCTAAACCGGATGGGAGCTGGCGATTTTGTAACGATTTTCGTCAGTTGAACAAAGTTACAAAATTTGACACCTACCCCATGCCACATATAGATGAGTTGATCGACCGGCTGGGAACAGCCCGATACATGACGACTCTTGACCTCACAAAAGGGTATTGGCAAATTCCCCTGGCCAAGTCGGCCAAAGAGAAAACCGCATTTGTAACCCCAGACGGGGCGTTCCAATATAAGAGAATGCCGTTCGGGTTACAGAATGCGCCGGCCACATTCCAGCGGAAAATGGACCAGATACTGAGGCCCCATCGGAAGTATGCTGCGGCTTACCTGGATGACGTAATTGTCCATAGCACAGATTGGGCCTCACATCTGCCAAAAGTGCAAGCAGTCCTAGACTCTATCCGGGAAGCGGGGTTTACGGCTAACCCCAAGAAGTGTACCATTGGGCAGGAGGAGGCCAAATATCTTGGGTACACCATTGGCAGGGGAGTAATAAAACCCCAACTCAACAAAGTCGAGGCCATCCAGAGTTGGCCACGTCCCAACAGCAAGAAGCAGGTACGAGCCTTTCTGGGAATCGCGGGTTATTATCGGCGCTTCATTCCCCACTTTGCTTCTAAGGCTGTGCCCCTAACCAACCTGACGAAAGGGAAAGGGTCGGTCATGATTAAATGGACCCCCGAGGCTGAGGCAGCATTCCAATTCTTGAAACAAGCCTTATGTAGCCAGCCAGTGTTGTACTCACCCGACTTCTCTAAAGACTTTGTCGTACAAAGTGATGCGTCAGATGTGGGGTTAGGAGCAGTATCGTCCCAGGTCTGGAACGGGGAAGAGCACCCAGTCATTTACCTCAGCAGGAAGTTGAAGTCCCATGAGGTAAATTACGCCACGGTTGAAAAGGAGTGTTTAGCGGTGAAGTGGGCTCTAGATTCCCTTCGGTACTACCTGCTAGGTAGGCACTTTGACATGGTTACGGATCACGCTCCGTTAAAGTGGATGGCTCAAAACAAGGAGACAAATAGAAGAGTAAATAGGTGGTTCCTGGCCCTACAGGAATTCAACTTCACAGTAAAGCATCGCCCTGGCTTTCAAATGGGGAATGTGGATGCTTTGTCTCGAGTACATGAATGCCTGATTGCTGGTGTTCCAACCCCAAGGTTAAAACAAGAGGGGGGGGGGTATGTGACAGCAGGAAGGTAAAGTCACCTGGTTGCATCCAGGGGGGTAGATATATTTCTCCCAGATTCAGGCTTTATGCCGACTTATACAACTAGGGAGGGAGTTGATGAAGCCCAGCTGAGGCTAGTGGGCTCATGGATGATTCATACCTCTAGGGAGAGTGCTGGGCGTCGTGCAGGCAGGGAGTTGATGAGACCAGCTGAAGCTTGTCAGCTCGTTTAAGGCCTCTATAAAAACTCCCAGCTTCATTAGGTGTTTGCTCATGCCTGGAACCAGACCTGTGTGGACTGTCTAGGGAGAGTGAACCCCTGTGCGGTGAGACAAAGCCTGTGTGGCTATTTGTTTGGACATTTACTAAACCAGGGACTTAGGGACTAGGACAGCACCAGGCTGATCCCAGTTGTTAGTTTAGGAAACCTGCATGTTTAGTCAGAGGTCAAGCTGACCAGGGTTTATTTTGTTTATGTTTCTTTTTGCTTTGCTGTGTTTTTGTCACTGTAAATAGAGAAATAAACCGCACCCTTTTGATCTTGAAAACCACAACCTCCGTCTGCTGGGCCTGTTTTTGTGTGGGGAGCCCATCCAGGGGGTCACACACACCCGCTGCCGAGCTAACCCCCTCACAATATATATATATATATATATATATATATATATATATATATATATATATATATATACACATACACACACATTTTATTTATATTATCAAAATCTAGGTATTTGATTCAAATTCAAACTTTTTTTTTTTAAGTAACAGCAGGCATCCAACATCCATAAAAAATTTAAAATATCTTAGGTTAAAGCAGAGCTTCACCCAAAAGAGGAAGTTCTTCTTTAAATCCTCCTCTTCCTTTCTCTACCACATTTAGCTGGTCATTTTCGGTTTCGGCCAAGTGCAAAATTTCCATTCGGTGCACATCTACTTTTAATTTTTTTTTCTTTCTCGAGTAGAAAACCTCTGTTTAATATAATTACACAATCAGTCCCAGTGGTTTAATGATTAAAAGAAAAAAAAGCTGCAGTTTTGGCATCCCTTTATGTTTGAGGGAAGGGGATTTCCGAAATTTGGATTCTCAGCCCACTTCTAAAGGCAGCCTTGCAATCATCTATGTATGTGTCTTTTTATTTATGACATTTATTCCCTAGACCTCCAGGAATAAAGCCTTTTTTTTAAATCAGTTGCTTAATTATATATCTTATGACCAAGTTATTGGCACAGAGATAGCGCTGTAGTGTATTGTGTTTTGTATCCCTTTATGTTTGCAAGCTGTCTCAAATGACACTATATTGTCTAAAGAGAATTGGGACGCCTGCCTTTACATGCGTCATTCATTCACTCTGTGAATTAATAACACGGCTTTAAGGGTGAAGCCCTGCCCTGCACAGCCGCGCGGTTTTAAAATTCTGACAGCGTGTGCAGGTTGAGATTCCCCGCCTGCTGCAACAACGGCGGATTGGGAGAGGGTGCAGGGCTGCCCTTTACTAACATGTTACACCCTAAACAAACATACACACACTAAGCGTTTATAAATTAAGCCCTTTTAACCACTTGCTTACTGGGCACATATACCCCCTTCCTGCCCAGGTGAAATTTCAGCTTTCGGCACTGTCACGCTTTGAATGACAATTGCGCGGTAGTGAGACGTGGCTCCCAAACAAAATTGATGTCCTTTTTTTCCCACAAATAGAGCTTTCTTTTGGTGGTATTTGATCACCTCTGCGGTTTTTATTTTTTGCGCTATAAAACAAAAAGAGCGACAATTTTGAAAAAAAAAAAAAAAAAAAAAAACACAATATTTTTTGATTTTTGCTATAATAAATATCCCCATTTTTAATTTTTTTATTTTTTTTCCTTAGTTTAGGCCGATACGTATTCTTCTACATATTTTTGTTAAAAAAAAAATAAAAAAAATAAAAAAAAAAAAAATCGCAAATCGGCGTTTGGTTTGCGCAAAAGTTATAGCGTTTACAAAATAGGGGGTAGTTTTATGGCATTTTTATAAAAAAAAAAAAATTTTTTTTTTTAATAGTAATGGCGGCGATCAGTGATTTTTTTCGTGACTGCGACATTATGGCGGACACAGCAGACACTTTTGACACTATTTTGGGACCATTCACATTTATACAGCGATTAGTGCTATAAATATGCACTGATTACTGTATAAATGTGACTGGCAAAGAAGGGGTTAACACTAGGGGGCAAGGAAGAGGTAAATGTATGGCCTGGGAGTGATTACTACTGTGGGGGGAGGGGACTGACTGGGGGGAGGTGACCAATCTGTGTCCCTATGTACAAGGGACACAGCATCGGTCTCCTCTCCCTGACAGGACGTGGATCTCTGTGTTTACACACAGAGATCCACGTCCTTGTCTGTGTACCGGCCGATCGCGGGTACCTGGCGGACGTCGCGGAAGCCAGGCACGCGCATCGGCATTACAGTGACGCGCTGGACACGTGCGTGTGCCGCCAGCGGCGCTCGCACGCCCGCCAGTGGCCAGAGGAGCGGAGGCCGTAAAAAGACGGCCTCCCGGCATTTAAGAGCCACCTTGCGGCCGTACATAGTCGTACGGCGGGCGCGAGGTAGTTAAATTCTGTATGGAATATAGTTTAAAAGAAGGCATAATACTGCCAATTGCACCACATTCCAGAAGTCACTTAGTGTGGCCTAGAAAACAAAATAATAACATTACTGCTTGCAGCTTGTAACATTTCTTTTTGCTCGGTTTTTCTGAATGTAGTGCCTAAAATTTGTTTTGTACATGGGAAGCCAAGACAATAATTGCCATTGAAACTGATGTATGCAAGTAATCAAGATAATCAGACTACTTAATTGGAGGGCTAAACACATCTACTGAATGCAGTCTACATGGCTGGCATTGAATATAGAGAAGAGCAAAGACTAGCTAACGCAGGTGGTACAAAAGATCATGCTCCACACAATTCTATTATTTTCTTTAGGTGGGTGTAGACAATGGACAGTACGTTTGAAATAAAAATCCTGTTTAACTCTTATGCCGTGTACACACGATCGGAAATTCCGACAACAAATGTTCGATGTGAGCTTTTTAAATCGAAAATTCCGACTGTGTATAGGCTCCATCGGACATTTGCTGTCGGAATTTCCGGCAACAAAAATTTTCCAACAAGAAAAGTTCTTGTCAGAAATTCCGATTGTCTGTATGCAATTCCGACGCACAAAAAAAACCACGCATGCTCAGAATCAAGCAGAAGAGCCGAACTGCCTATTGAACTTCATTGATCTCGGCTCGTCGTACGTCTTGTATGTCACCGCGTTCTTGACGTTTGGAATTTCCGACAACATTTGTGTGACCGTGTGTATCCAACACAAGTTTGAGCCAACATTCCGTCGGAAAAAAATCCACGGTTTTGTTGTCGGAATTTCCGATCGTGTGTACGCGGCATTAGATGTAAATTGCTGAGCTCTTGGAGAACTTAAAGAAAACCTGTCATGAGAGAAAAATGCGGGGGTCAGCCTCCATGTTTCTCTTATGATAGGAACACATACACCAATCATGTGTAAGAAGGCAAGTAAACAGTGTTTTGGGATCCCCATGCATTGAAACTTGGGCACATGTAGCATTTTGAACCAGAACAAAGTGGTTATGGGTGGTCATCAGTCCGATCACTCAACCATTTACCCCACTAGGATGAGGGCCTCCTTATCAAAATGCCCATCTCTGGTCCCACCACCGCTTCTGCATTCCACCACAATCTTCACATTGTAACATAAATTAAAAAATATCCAGTCATAGCTCCCTCATAGTGGTCATGGCAAGTGGGAAGAATCTGAGACTTTGTTAGAGCGTAATCCAAACTGACAGAACTGAAATAACAGTTAAGCAAGAAAAAAGATAAACTGTACCCCAATAAAGAAGAAAAAAATCTTACCAGTGCAAAAGACCAAATAAAGCAGCTGAAAAGGAAACATAGCAAAATTGAGAACCATTCATTATTATACAGGATTTCTATAGTGCCAACAGTTTGTGCAGCACTTTACAAAATCAAGGCAGACATTACAGTTACAATACAGTTCACTACAAGAGGAATCAGAGGGCCCTGCTTGTTAGGAGGAAGGGTCAAGTGATACAAAATTACTGTGCGGGATGAGATGATGAATAAAAGTTTAATCTTTTAGGTAAAAAGGCAGGATAGGCTTCTCTAAGGAGAAGGGTTTTCAGGAATCGCCCAAAGGTGGATAGAGTAGGAGATAGACAGATTGTGTAAGGAGTTCCAGAGGATGGGCGAGGCTCTGGAGAAGTCCTGAAGGAGAGTATGGGAAGAGGTGACATGGGAGTTGGACAGCAGGAGGTCAGAACATTTATAAGCTGGCATGACACATTTTCTGAAGTTGATTAACTTAGGTGAGTTAAATAATATTCAATCATTAGAAATGTTCCTTATAAACATTCCTATGCGCATGATTCGGTGTTCAAAACCATACGCCTTTTGAAAATCACCCTCAATAGGTCTAGTAGCCAAAGCGCTTCACAGTGATGCTGAAAGGCATTCTCAAGGCGATCCTGCCGCCTCCTGTCCTGAATATCTGCTTTTCTTGCTACTGAACGGCAGATTATATCTGGGCTAATCATCTACCAAAATTGCAAGCAAAGCATTTGGCTTTCAGTTGGGGGTTAGACCCCAGTGACTTGAATGGCCACAGCTGACAAGTGCTGCCACCAGTCAACTAGGCATGTTGTGTTAAATTTAACCTTATTTCCAATGGGTCTCTATCACATCCATGCATTTTTTGGAAAGGTGCAAGGACATTTTTTTTTTCTTTTTTGCAGCACGGTGCATTTTTGGCTCCATAGACTTTAATGGAATTGCAATAAAAATGCATGTAGATGTGTTTTTTGGTGCAGTTTCTTGCATGACAACAGACAACTCCACTTAGCAATAGCAACACTTCCCAAAAAATGCATCAAAAACACACATGAAAAAATGCAAAACATGCTAGAAAATGCATCAACCACATATGCATAGATGTGCACCTAGCCTTAGGTGGCCCTTCTTGTCACTCAAAAAAGTTCAAGAAATAAGCTTCAAGTTTAGACTGTCTCTCAAAACCCTAATATGTGAGGAAATAAGCCAACATATAAAGGCCCTTTCATCTGAAGGCCCTTTTTTTTCCCCGGAAACATACCATATTGTAGTGCGTTACCGGGCATTGCTTCAGCACAGTAGCTTCCAAATTGCGGCCCTTTGCTAGACTTGATCCGACCCTTGGGGCACTATTCTTCCCACTGATTTGAGGCACTATTCTTAACACCGACACCAGCAGTGGGGCATAATGCCCCCAACTGACACCAACAATGGGGCACTATTGCTTCCGCTAACATCAATGACGGGGCACTATTGCTTCCGCTAACATCAATGACGGGCACTATTGCTTCCGCTAACATCAATGACGGGGCACTATTGCTTCCGCTAACATCAATGACGGGGCACTATTGCTTCCCGCTGACATCAATGGTGGGGCACTATTCCTCCCGAAGACATCAATGGTGGGGCACTATTCTTCCCGCTGACAGCAGCGACGGGACACTATTCCTCCCACTGATAGCAGCGATGGGGCACTATTCCTCCTCCTACTGAGGACAGGTACTATATGCAACTGAGCACCACATGAGGCATTGTTTTCTCCCACTGATGCCGGATGTGGGACATTTTCTACCCCAACTGCCCACAATTCAGCCCCACTAAAGTCTTAAGGAGGGTAAACTGGCCCTTTAGAGGCCCCTGCTTTAGTGTGTTGGGATTCCATTCAAAAACAAAAAAGGCACCACACCAATGTGTGCATTGTGTGTTACTGCAATGTAAAAGATGTGAAGCCAGCCTTAGAAAGATCAAGAAATGAACAACTATGTAATTAAAACAGCTGTCTATGAGTAAGGATGAGCTCCGGCGTGTTCACACACCCCACGTGCAGAGCCCGCCAGGAAGTCGGCACTGCGCTAATCATAGACAGTGAGACATTGTCCCGATTGCTCGGCTGCAGAGATTGGGAAATGTCTCACTGCCTGCGATTAGCGCAGAGCTGACTTCCTGGCGGTCTCTGCGCGTGAAATGTGCGAACACGCCGGAGCTCATCCTCATCTATGAGCATTCCATCTTACTTTTCTGGTCAGTGCACTGTGGGGAAATCTTTGCAATCTGAGAAGTATTTTTCTGAACACGTTAGACAAAGCAGTCATCAAACATGAGCATGTATACATAGCAAAGCATTACATGAGCCAAAGTACACTACAAAAGTAAATACCGGTACATTGCTAAATGGGAAGCTAAAAATCAGCAGCTAACAGACCTTAATAGAAATGGGTTGGTGGCTGAATAGGCAAAGTAACAGAATCACTTTACAATTGCTGGAAAAAATGAAGCAAACAAAATATAAGAGAATATTGCAAAGGGCTTTGACTGGAGTATAAGTCCTTGTGCACACTGGACATTTTGCCAAGTCTCTTGGAAGGCATTCCTCCTGGTAGAAAAAATGCTTGTAAAACGCAAGTAACACGTTTAGGCTCATCAAGAGCTTATACATGAACTTATTCTGGCCATTGAAAATAATTAACGCTCAAGCGCTAAATAGGCCTAGCGTTAATGTGCGTTTTCACACATAAAGTTTTTTTTTCTGCCTAAACACCGCTGCTGCTGGATGGGCTGGCAGCGTTTTATTTTTTTTCTGCCTCTAAACGCCCATGTGTGCATGGACACATAGGCTAACATCTAGGGAGTTTAGAGGCAGAACCCCCCCCCCCCCCCCCAAAAAACAAACAAAAAAAAAAAAAAAACAGCCATGTTAAAAACGTTGAGTGTGCATGGGACTTAAAGTGGAAGTAAACTTCCATCACTAACTTTTACCTATAGGTATAATAAGGCTTACCTATAGGTAGTGTAAATATCTCCCAAAACAGTTTAGTAGATAGTTACTGTACATGCAACCGCTTTAACTAAGGCCTTGTTCGTACAAGAGGCTTCTTTTTTTTTTCAGCCCTGAAAAGTGATCCACAGTGGATTGCTTATGAAAGTTTAATGACTGGTGACTCGAAGGGGGTGTGTAAGCCAAGGGGAAAAAAAAAACAGTGGGCAACCAGAGTTTTCACGGTGTCTATGGGGAAGGAGGGCAGAGCACCTACAGCCAGTTGCTGCTTAATCAACTGGAGAGATTTAATTGCACCTGTTTGATGCTGCTGGAGCAGACAGAGTGTGTAGAACAGGGATATGCAATTAGCGGACCTCCAGCTGTTGCAGAACTACAAGTCCCATGAGGCATAGCAAGATTCTGACAGCCACAATGTCATGGCGATCCTGCCAGAAACAGGCAGCCCCGGACTTCCTGGTCTCCGTTCGCGCGTGCGTCCAGCGGGTGGCGCCAGAGAGACTATTTAAACCTGTCAATTACAGACAGTCCCTGCTGTCTGCTCTACAGCGTTGTGTGCTTAACCCTGATCTGAGACCATACCTGTGCTAAAAGACCCGGCTTACCTTGACCAACCTGTTATTTGCCTGCACCCGACCCCGGCTTGTTGTGACTACCCTTTGCCTGCACCCTGTACTTCTGCTGCCCGCCTGATATCTGACCCGGCCTGTTTACTACCCTGTTCCTGGTTCCGATCCAGTTTGCTTAACCGATCCAGTCTGCTGAGCTGTCCCAGATCCAGCCTGCTAAGCTGAACCTGCCTGCTAGCTGATCCTGTCTGCTGTGCTTCTTCCGATCCAGTCTGCGAGACCGATCCAGTCTGCTGAGCTGTCCCAGATCCAGCCTGCTAAGCCAAACCTGCCTGCTAGCTGATCCTGTCTGCTGTGCTTCTTCCGATCCAGTCTGCAAGACTGATCCAGTCTGCTGTGCTACTTCCGATCCAGCCTGCTAGCCGTTCCAGTTCCGGTATTCTGCAAGGAAGCTTCCCGGTGTTTGAATCACCACCTCACCACAGTTGATCCTGCCAGGCACCCGTGCCACCCCTTACTCCTGTGCCAACTGTCACCTTACCAGGGGGCCGGGAGTGGGGGCCGTAAGGGAGGCCGTCCCCTGCAATTCGGGCTCACTATCATCAGGTACGTGACACACAAGCATGACACCCAGAGGCAGAGGCATTATGGGACTTGTAGTTTTTCAACAGCTGGAGGTCCGCTAATTGCATATCCCTGGTGTAGAAGATGGTGCAAACAGAGTGGGTAGAAGATGGTGCAGACAGAGTGGATGGAGGCTGGAGAGGACAGAGTCGGGGAGATTGAGCAGACAATATGTGACAAGTTATTTTTCAGTGCACATTTTTCTACAGTCACTGTAAACAGACAGGACATTCTGACACCATGCTCACAGGAGATGGGGTGGTAGCAAAAGCGCTGTGCTTGAGCTCCACAAAAGGGAACACCCACAAATAGGGCATCATGCAGGCTCCGCCTGATGAAGGAGGTGGGGGCTTGGAAACATGTTACAGCCCGCCCCCTCTGAACTCTGTGTCGGTCTCCTGCTAGCCCTGTCAGAAGCGGCTGTAAGAGCTGGAGACACTGCCGATGTAACATTCCTGAGCTGTGGGTCTGAGCTTGCTTTCTACAACAGTCTTCTCTTCCATTGTGATGGCTGCTTGCCTGAACGGCACCCCACATCACCCCTGTATGCAACTTGCAAGGATACCATTATGTAAGTGTTTTTGAAATAAAGTGCTACTGATTTTATACTTATACTGACCTGGCACCCTACCTCTGTTGTTTTTAATTTATCCTTCAAGGCTGTCAGCAGATCAGCCTCTACAACTTTGGCAATGTCTAAAAATAGAGAGCAACGGAGCATGTGCAGAGCAGGGTGAGACAGTGTATTACTGAATTTTAAACAGTATAGTGACTTATTTTTAATGTTTTATACCTGCAGAAGGGGCCTGAAGAGATCTAGCAGGACATCATTTTCTTACCAAAGTTTCACTTTAAGTATCCTGTGCACCAATGATTTAAGGTGCTCCCCAAGCAGAAAGAGGATAGTGGCAACCAGAAACTACCAGAATTTCAAAATAATTATTTGTTTAGGCACAATATTGCGATGCTCGCAATATAGAAATATCTAAACGGTGATTCTAGCATAGGAAGAACACTGTTCAGTCTCACGTGGCTCAAGAGGACATGTGGCCCCTCAATGAAGTTGGACAAAAAGTGGTTTAACCTTAAACTGCATAAGAGGTTATTTACTGTTAGAAAGGTAAGGATGTGTAACTCCCTTCCACAATTGGTGGTGTCAGCGGGAAGTGTTAACGATTTCAAAAAAACTTTTAGATAGGCATCTTGGCGTAACCAGTACACAGGGATATGGGAAGAGTTAGACATAAATGCATACACACACCCACATGGGTTGAACTGGATGGACTGATGTCGTTATTCAACTTTACCAACTATGTATTATAATTGATAGTTACCGTATATACGCGAGTATAAGCCGAGTTTTTCAGCACATTTTTTTTTTGCTGAAAATGCCCCCCTTGGCTTATACTTGAGTCACCTTTTTGCGCCTGATCTCCCGGACTTTGGGGACCCGGTACCGGCCGACCCTAGGTCCCCTGGACCCCACACATATAGCCCCACTCTTCCTCTACAAGTGTGCTAAGTTTGTTGTCCGGGGACCTACGGCCGGGGAGCACCGATTTTTCAAAGCCGGGAACCCCTTCCGTATGTTAAACCAAAGTCTAGTCATGGGCACAGTGAGGCATGCAGATGGACACCCTAGGCTCATACTCGAGTCAAAATATTTTCCCAGTTTTTTGTGGTAAAATTAGGTGCCTCGGCTTATATTCGGGTCGGCTTATACTCGGGTATATACGGTACTTGAAAACTATCAAGTACAAACCAAAAATTAAATATAGCTGGCTAAACTCTACTACACCCGAGTGCCATAAAGCCTAGTGACCATGTTATGTACAGTATGAGCTGGTATATTCACTAAACTCCCGCACACAGGAAAGTCTTTTATAGGGTTCCCAAAGCAATTTAATATTTCTTTGGGACACACACACTACATTATACAATGCAATTTTGTGACCCAATTGATGGCTTCATTCACGTCACTAAAGTACAGAAATATGTTAGAAAGTATGAGGTTCTCTTTGATTCCGATCATTGTGTAGCCAATAGTAGTTAGTCGCATCGAATTGGACTTGTTCAAAATGAGCTGAGGATGAGTGGTGAAATGTCTTCACCATTACAGAACAAGTTCAGTTGAATGTGACTAACTATAGTGATGTTGGATGGTAAGTGAGAAAGAAGGATATGGATCCAAAACAGAATGCACAAGGGAGAAAGTTGACTAGTTACCTATCAGCACTTTGTTAAGCCTTGTATAGGACGGCCATAAGTATAATAATATTAGACAACAGGGAAAGCTTACCAATCACCAGGTTGAGCCCAACCTTTGCATTGGCCAGGCTGAGGTAAGAGAAGAGGCGCTCCTTGGCTCCCTTATTATTCCTGTGATGGGAGGTCTCGGTCGGGTGGTGGCTCCTAGTTCTCCCCTTAGGGGAAGTGACCCCCCGATGACGATGTCTCACTTGACCATCCGCCACTCCACTCTGCTCACCAGACTTGTTTGGGGAATCTCTGAGCCGGGGCCTGCCCTCCACGGCCATGATATGGACCACTTGCAAATCAAAACTCCTGAAAAAGAGATATACAACTGAACCATCACAACTAGAATCTCCATTCTTTTCTGTTATTTCTATACAATACTGTGTGGCTCTCAATATCCACTTCAGATTCTACATCCTTCAAGACCAGGCCATTTTTTGCTATTTAGCACTGGGCTACTTTAACTGGTAATTGCGCAGGCATACCTAAACAATTTTTTTTTTATTTATTTATTCTTTCTTTACACAAAGAGCTTTCTTTTGTTGGTATTTGATCACCACTGCCGTTTTTATTTTCTGCGAAATAAAAAAAATAAAAAAAATAAAATCATAATAACACACACACACACACACACACACACACACACACACACACACATATATATATATATATATATATATATATATATATATATATATATACACACACACACACACATACACACACACACACACACACACACATATACATACATACATACATACACACATATAAAAACAGTGGTACTCTGTGTCAGTGTGTTTGATATACTACTTTTTATTACTTTTAAATTTAAACAGCTGGTTAGAGTTTCCTCTGTTATATACTAAGGAATTCTTTTTGCTGGTCATTATCTTTGATCCTTGTTATTGTACCCATTGCTCCGATTGGCAAAGTAATCAGTCTTTGGCGCTGAGTGGTGTATTGGAGGCCTTTATTATACACCCTTGCTTTGATATATATACATATACACACACACACACACACACACACACACACACATAGTTTTTACTTTCTGCTATAAAACATCCAATAAAAAAAAATCTAATTTCTTCATAAATTTCAGTAAAAATGTATTTTGCTACATGTCTTTGATTAATCAAAATCCCAATAAGTGTATATTGATTGGTTTGCGTGAAAGTTTTAGCACCTGCAAACTATGGGATATACACTGGAATTTTGGATTTCCTTTTTAATACTAGTATTGGTGATCAGCAGCTTATAGCGGGACTGCGATAGTGCGGCGCACAATCTGACAATAACCCCACATTCACATCGGGCCGTTTTGACATGTCAAATTGCCCTTCAATGGCACTGTCCGACTTTGCGGCGCCGCACTGATTCCCAAAAGTAGTTCCTGTACTACTTTTGATGACTTCGGGGGCGATGTGAATAGACATTTGTGCAGGAACCCGCACAGATGTCTGTCAAATCGCCCCCCGAAGTCGGACTGCATTGCCGGTTTGAAATCATGCGACTTCAGCTGAACTCGCACGATTTCTTTTTTTCATAAAGTTTTATTAGGTGATCAAGAGATTAACAAAGGAACAGTAGAATAATACAGTACAAAATTGCATATGTTTACAAAAGTATAAGCTGTATAATGTACAATATGTTAGATTGTTGAGATCTATCTGGTCATCGTAATAATAGTAAAGCAAGGGTTGGAAATGAAATAGACATTTAACAAGTATAACACCGTAGTCTTTTTTTTTTTTTTGCAATGGGTATTTTAATTATTGAAGTAAATATATTTTCCAGGGGGACTGGGATGGGATGGAGGTATGAGGGGGTGGGTAATGGGAGGGGGAGGGGGAGCCTGATGTATTTGATTGGGACTGAAGTGAACTAAGTGAGTAGACTTTCCTATTACCTTATCTGTTTTTTATCCAATTATAATTTTTTTTTTTTTCCTCATTTCTTTTACTTTTGTCTGACCTCAGAGTGGGGTTTTGGTTCTTACTTAATGGTAGTTTTATATGTCTGGGATTCTTTGAATAGTGTCCAGTTATACCATGTTGCAGAGAAATTCGATAATCTTTCCTGAGAGATACTTTTCTTGTTCATACATCACGGGACACAGAGCAGCATAGTCATTACTATGTGGGTTATATAGAATTACCTTCAGGTGCTGGCACTGGCAACTTCCAAAACAGGAAGTACCCTCCCCTATATAAGCCCCTCCCATCCGGGAGTACCTCAGTTTTTTGCCAGTGTCTAAGGTGTTGGCCAAGGTTAACATGTATTCATCTGGGCTTGTGTACAGGTTCTCTGGGCCTTAGCAAGCTATTCCGGATCCGACCAAAAAAGCTTCATAGCTAAACGGTCGGTACCCGGGCCTTGCAGAGAAGAGCAAGGTTTTGCCTGTAATGCCTCTCTTAGGAGGGCTGGACCCTGGGATCCAGAGCTCTGGTCATACCCAAAACCAAGAGGCTATCTGTGCAGGGTGCTATACAGGTCCAGGGGAGTGGAATCCTTGGGAACCCGGTCCCTGAAGGTCTAGTACAATGCCTGCCGTGAAAGGTGAAGTTTGGGCTTCTGTGGACCAAACAAAGTCCTGCGGCGGGGAAAAGGTAAGTGGGGGCCCCTCAGGAACTTGGTTCTATTGAGGGGACCCCCAAGCCTAATATGTCTTTCTGCCTGTTACCTAAAAGGTATTCCCGCTAATAGCTGTATATGCCTAAGAAATCCTAGAAATGTTTTTTCATAAAGGAAGTTTTAAAAACTGTAAACCTGGAAATGTTTTTCATAAAGGAGGTTTTAAAAAAAAAAACAAAAGACAAAAAAAAAAAAGACAAAAGTGCGGTACCTGTGTTTGTCCACTAGAGGCCGCTGTGGAATGTCTTTTTTTCTTGGGACTATTCCTTCCATGGTGAAAGTCCAGGCAGATGAGTGAGCTCTCTATCAGGGAAGCTGCATTCCTCTGTCATGCTGCCAAGTAGTTTCCTTCCATCCCCGAGTCCTGGTGAAACAGGGACCCTGGCTCCTCTCCCTACAGGGCGCCAAGAGCACACACGTGCGCGCGCGCACACACACGCTTTCTTTTTATAGATTTAGCTTCAAAAAGTGGGCGGAGCCTGGCGGATGACGCGCTCTGTGCGCCCAGCGCTTCTGCGCATGTGCGGGCGTCCCAGCAAGATAAAAGGACTCAGTCCACGCTGCTTGCTATGGACACAGAGCATGAAAAGGAGCTGGTAGCATGGTATAGGGGCTTACAGCGGGCGGTTGATACAGGCATCCCCAGAAAGACGCATTAGTAGACACCCACTGATGTACATAGCAGCAGATTGCATTAGACTATTTCAGTAAGGGGTGTATTGCGGCTGGAATACCTCAGCTTTGAACTAAGGAATATGCCGCCTAAAAAACTCCGAGATATACCTCTCAGGAAGTGTAGGGGGTCTCCATCGGGCTCTGAGGATCTTGAGCAGTCATCTGCACCCTCCTCCCCTGAGAAATCAGAGGTTAAAACCCATAAGGAACCCCCGGGAGTGCCAGGTACTGCGGCTGTCCTCAGTCCACCTGCTCCTGCATATATAACAGAGGAGGTTTTTTCCTCAACTCTGGAGGGATTGGAGCAGAGATTGGCAGCATTGATCGCTTCTTCTCTACAGGAAAGAAAGCGCGCCAGATCTCCATCACCTCCATTAGAGTGCCTGTTGGCAGAGCAACAGTCCCAGGAAGGGACCGACCTACCTGAAGGGGATCAGGAGGAGGTTAACTCTGTTTTTGAGGAATCGACAGTAGATGAACCATTTTCAGCATCACAGACTGAAAGATTGTGGGTCCAGACCCTAACTGACATGGTTCGATCTGCATTTAAAATGCCTCTTGTTGAACCATCAACTACTGCTGTCTCCTCATTGGGGTCGCTAAAAGCTCCCCAGGTTAATTGCTCCTTTCCAATACATCCATTATTGGAAGGACTTATATACCAGGACTGGGAACATCCTGATAAACTATTTGTTCCGCCTAAGAAATTTCCGGTGATCTATCCCATGGAGGAAAAGTTCACCCAGAGATGGAATGTTCCTACGGTGGATGCAGCCATCTCTTCTGTGAACAAATCACTGACATGTCCAGTAGATAATGTTCAAATGTTCAAAGATCCAGTAGATAAAAAAATTGGAATCTTTATTAAAATCTGCTTTTTCCACAGCAGGGGCTGTTACACAGCCAGCAGTGGCAGCTATTGGGGTCTGCCAAGCTTTAAAGGATCAAATGAAAATGGTCCTGAGGGATTTGCCAGACCAGCAGGCCCAGGCTCTGGCTGATCTGCCTAGAGCATTATGCTTTGCGGTTGACGCCATCAAGGATTCTATCCATCAGGCCTCCCGCCTCACGCTGTCTTTGGTACATATGCGTAGGCTTCTGTGGCTCAAAAACTGGTCTGCTGAAGCTCCCTGTAAGAAGCTCTTAGTTAGCTTCCCATTTCATGGGGAACGCCTTTTTGGCGAGGACCTGGATAAGTATATCCAGAAGATTTCCAGTGGTAAAAGTACTCTCTTACCGAGTAAGAAGAGGTCTAGGGGTCCATCTTTTAAGAGGACTACCTCTCCTATCCCTGCAACGTCTGCTACTAAGCAGTTCCGACGGCCTCCTCGGTCAAACCCAGGGGGTAAAAATCAGGGACAGTCACAGGGTAATAAGAAACCCTGGATCCGAAGGGGTACTAAACCAGCCTCCAAGTCAAGCCTATGAAGGGCTGCCCCCACTCAAACGGGTGGGGGGAAGACTTCAGTTGTTCGCAGAGACCTGGCGGGAGACGATCAAAGACAGATGGGTGCTCTCCGCAGTAACTCTGGGATACAAGTTGGAGTTAAAAGAGTCTCCTCCTTCCCATTTTATGTGGTCAGGCATGCCAAGAGACCCTCTGAAAAGAGGGTCTCTCCTATTGGCGTTAGAACAACTATTGCTCCAAGGAGTAATTATGGAGGTTCCTATGGAAGAGTGGGGGTTGGGTTTCTACTCAAACCTTTTCACAGTCCCGAAACCAAACAGGGACGTAAGACCCATATTGGACCTAAAGAGTCTAAACAAATTTCTAAACGTCCGGTCTTTCCGGATGGAGTCGATCCGATCGGTCACCGCTGCCCTACAAGGGGAGGAATGGTTAGCCTCGATCGACATCAAAGATGCTTACTTGCATGTTCCCATCTTTCCAGGTCATCAAAAATTTCTACGCTTTGCAGTAGAAGGGCGCCATTTTCAGTTCAGAGCCTTACCATTCGGTCTGGCCACAGCACCACGAGTGTTCACAAAAATTCTGGCCCCACTGTTGGCCGATCTAAGAACACGAGGTGTAACGATAATGGCATACCTAGACGACCTGTTGTTGATGGACCACTCAGTTGCCAAGCTAGAAGTGGTAATTGTCGATACAATCAAGTATCTAGAATCTCACGGTTGGGTCATCAACCTGGACAAGTCAGCCCTACAGCCAGTGAAAAACCTGGTATATCTAGGGCTACGGCTAGATTCAGACCAGAGGAAGATTTTCTTACCTCTAGACAAGGTATCCTCTTTGAGGGGCTTGGTCCGTCTGCTTTGTGCAAAAAGACAGCCGTCCATACGCCTGTGCATGAGGCTGCTAGGAAAGATGGTAGCATCATTCGAAGCTGTGCCATACGCCCAATTCCACTCAAGGAATTTACAGAGGGCCATATTGTCAGCCTGGAACGGAAAAATTCAGGCTCTAGACTTCCCGATGGCTTTGTCCCCTTCCGTTCGGAAGAGTCTCTGCTGGTGGTTGATCCCCCAGAATCTCCAGAAGGGAAAACCCTTCAGTCCGATATCTTGGAAGGTGGTCACTACAGATGCCAGCCTTATAGGCTGGGGGGCAGTACTGGAGCAATGGTCTCTCCAGGGCAGATGGTCAAATGTAGTAAAAACCCTGCCCATCAATCTCTTAGAGATACGAGCAGCCCGGTATGCCCTAGTAGCCTGGACATCCAGACTCCAAGGGTCCCCTGTCAGAATTCAATCAGACAATGCCACAGCAGTGGCATATATCAATCATCAGGGAGGCACCAGGAGTCGTGCAGCCCAGAGGGAAGTAAGTCACATCCTGGAATGGGCAGAAAAGCATGTCCCATGTATATCAGCTGTCTTCATTCCAGGGGTGGAGAATTGGAAGGCGGACTTTCTGAGTCGCCAACAGGTATGCCCAGGGGAATGGTCCCTTCATCCCGAGGTCTTCCGAGCAATATGTCAGCGGTGGGGAACACCGGATGTAGATCTGCTAGCATCCAGATTCAACGCAAAGGTGGACAGATTTGTCTCCCGGACAAGGGATCCCCTCGCTTGCGGCTCGGATGCTCTGGTGTTCCCTTGGGATCAGTTCAGACTGATATATGCATTCCCTCCGCTACAATTGTTGCCTCGACTCCTTCGCAGAGTCAGGTTGGAGAAGAAGCCGGTGATCCTGGTGGCTCCAGCGTGGCCCCGAAGGGCCTGGTACGCGGAGATCATCAAAATGTCTGTGGGGAGTCCTTGGACCCTTCCACGTCGTCCGGACCTGCTTTCGCAAGGACCGATATACCACCCTTCCTTACTAACTCTAAGTTTAACAGCCTGGCTATTGAATCCCACATCCTAAAGAAGAGAGGTCTCTCTAACTCTGTGGCATCAACTATAATCAATGCCAGGAAGCCTGTATCCAGGCAGATCTACTATAGAGTTTGGAAGGCGTACATCACTTGGTGCGAGGCCAGAAAATGGCATCCACGTAAGTACGTTATAGGCAGAATTCTGGACTTCCTGCAGTGGGCTGTAGACAGGAAGTTTGCCTTAAGTACTATCAAGGGCCAGGTTTCGGCCTTATCAATACTATTTCAAAGGCCCCTGGCTATGCATTCACTTGTCAAATCCTTTATGCAAGGGGTGACTCGTATTATTCCACCGATTAAAGCTCCCATATGCCCATGGGATCTAAATTTGGTTCTGTCGGTTCTGCAGAAGCAGCCGTTTGAACCTTTGCGGCACATTTCCTTGGTTCTACTCACCAGAAAATTGATATTTTTAGTAGCCATATGCTCGGCTAGAAGAGTGTCGGAATTAGCCGCCATGTCCTGTAAAGAGCCATATCTGGTTATCCATAAGGACAGAGTAGTATTACGCCCTCACCCAGCCTTTCTTCCTAAGGTGGTATCGAGGTTTCACTTGAACCAGGATGTGGTTCTTCCTTCTTTTTTCCCCAAACCAAGCTCGGTAGAGGAAAAGTTATTGCATTCTTTGGATGTAGTAAGAGCAGTTAAAGCTTATCTAAAAGCCACTGCTCAGATTCGTAGAACGGATTCTTTGTTTGTTCTGCCGGAAGGCCCCAGAAAGGGTCAGGCAGCATCAAAATCTACTTTAGCCAAGTGGATTCGACAGGTCATAATACAAGCCTATGGCTTGAGAAGTAGACCGCCTCCGTTCAAAGTTAGGGCGCACTCCACGAGAGCAGTTGGAACTTCATGGGCAGTGCATCACCAGGCCTCCCTGGCTCAAATTTGTAAGGCCGCAACATGGTCTTCAGTACACACGTTTACTAGGTTCTACCAGGTGGACGTTAGAAGTCAGGAGGATGTCGCCTTTGGGCGCAGTGTGTTGCAGGCCGCAAAAGATCCTCATGCCTGATGGCGCCCAGCTTATGTATGGTGTATCCCCCCCTCATTTGGCATTGCTTTGGGACGTCCCACATAGTAATGACTATGCTGCTCTGTGTCCCGTGATGTATGAACAAGAAAGTAGGATTTTTAAAACAGCTTACCTGTAAAATCCTTTTCTTGGAGTACATCACGGGACACAGAGCTCCCACCCCTCTTTTGGGGACACGTATTGCTTTGCTACAAAACTGAGGTACTCCCGGATGGGAGGGGCTTATATAGGGGAGGGTACTTCCTGTTTTGGAAGTTGCCAGTGCCAGCACCTGAAGGTAATTCTATATAACCCACATAGTAATGACTATGCTGCTCTGTGTCCCGTGATGTACTCCAAGAAAAGGATTTTACAGGTAAGCTGTTTTAAAAATCCTACTATGAGCTCCTCTATCCTTTCAGTGTTATTGATTCTCCTAAACCATTCCGCTGTGGAAGGCACTGTTGACGTGCGCCAATGTGGCGGAATGCATTGGCGAGCTGCGTTGATCAGGAACATAGCTAGTGATTTTAAATATTGTTTCCTTGGGATAGAGTTTAGGTGTAGTAGGTATTGTGCTGGATCATAGCTTATGTTTTCTGCTGTGATAGTGTTAATGATATTATGAACTGTTTTCCAAAACCCTTGAATCAGTTGGCAGGCCCACCATAAATGGAGCATCGTGCCCTCATCTTGTTTGCATCTCCAACAGCGGTCAGAGATTAGTGGAGAAAATTTATGCAAGATTGAAGGGGTCCTGTACCATCTGGTAATGATTTTGTAAGCGCATTCTTGTGTGGCTACGTTTAAGGAGCCTTTGTGAGCATACATATAAATCTTTTCCCAGGTTTTTTCAGTTATAGTGATGTCTAGGTCTTTTTCCCAGTTCCGACATGACACGCTGGAGAAGTCCGTCAGATCCCCAAAGAGAGAGTTGTAAAGTGTTGAAATAATGTGTCTGTGTGGGGTTTTTTTCGTACAAAGTTTCTCTAATTCCGTAAGGGGTTTTGTCCATGCAAAAGCCGTTTCTTTTCTAGATAGAAAATGTCTGATTTGAATGTAGTTCCAGTGTGGGATTTGGTATGGTTCTATGACTTTATTCAGTTCTTCTCTAGATAATATTTCCCCATTTTTGAAGAAATGTTTGGTCAGCATTTTCTTATGTGGCCAGTTGTGTATTAAGAAATTCCTTTCCTGTCCCGGGGGGAACTCTGGGTTATTTCTCAGTGAAGTTAGGGGGCTTAGCCAGGGGGTTGAATTGGAAGGTTTGAAAGTGTTGAGGAATATTCTTAATGTGGGGCCTATAAGAGGGTGTGATTTGATAGATTTTGGATGGAATTTAGGGTGAGTCCATGGTAAAGTGTCGAGCTCTTGGGGAAACTGAATTTGTTCTAGTGATACCCAGTCTTTAACTGAGTGGTGTAAATTCCAATCAACTATTCGTGTCAATAGGGTCGCTTGATGATATTTTTTCAAATCGGGTAACGCTATTCCACCCTTGTTCTTGGGTAGGTTTAATCTTGAAAATTTAATTCTTGGAGGTTTGCCTCTCCAGATAAAGGTGGAGCAAGCTTTGCGGAACGAGTTGAAAAATGTAGAGGGTAAATTGATGGGTATGGTCTGCATGACATATAGAAATCTGGGTAAGATTGTCATCTTGATTAGGGATGCTCTCCCAAACCAAGATACATTTAGAGAATTCCATCTTTTTAAGTCATCCTGTGTTTCTTTAAGTATAGGTATGTAGTTTAGTTTGAAGAGATCGTCTAAGTTCGAGGGTATTTCAATCCCTAGATAGGTTATACTATGATTAGCCCATGTAAATGGAAAATTCAATTTGCATAGATCTATTGAGCTAGGGGGTAACGAGATGTTAAGGGCCACCGACTTTGTGTGGTTGATTTTCAGGTTGGAAAGCATGTTGTAATGCTCTAGGTCCTGTAGTAGATTGGGTATGGAGATATGGGGTTCGGAGAGAAAGAGAAGCATGTCGTCGGCAAACACAGCGATTTTGTAAGTATTTTTTTGAATTTCTATCCCCTTGATGTTTTGGTTGCTTCTAATTTTATTTAGCAGTGGTTCTAGGGTTAGAACAAAGAGAAGAGGGGATAAGGGACAGCCCTGTCTAGTACCGTTGCGTAAGTTGAAGGCATTCGATAGGTGGCCATTGACTTTAACTCGTGCTGTGGGATTGGTGTACAAAGCTTTGATATAAGATCTCATTTGTGGCAGGATGCCTATGTGTTTCAAAACTGCATCAATGAAGTCCCAGGCCACTCTATCGAATGCCTTTTCAGCGTCTAAGGATAAAAAAAATCCTTTTTGTTTATTGGTTGTTAGCCAGTGACTTATATTTAGGGCTTTAGTTGTGTTGTCTCGGCCCTCTCTACCTGGGATGAATCCTACCTGATCTAATGCTATAAGTGAGTTTAGTAACGGTAGCAATCTATTGGCTAGTATTTTAGCATATATCTTTACATCTACGTTTATTAGGGATATGGGTCTATAATTTGTAACTTGTGTTGTGTCCTTGCCTTCTTTAGGTATCACTGTGATGTGGGCTTCTAATAGTTGTCTGGGGGATTGTTGGATGGAATTTAGAGATTGGAAAGTATTCAAGAATCTTGGTTTCAATATGTCGTTGAATGTTTTATAGTATTGTAGGGGTAGGCCATCGGGGCCGGGAGCTTTGCCTGGTTTCATCTCTTTGATTGCCCTGTCAAATTCAGGACCTGAAATCGGGGCTTCAAGTTCTTGGGCTTTGTCTTTTGCTAGTTGAGGAGGACTATATTTCTCTAAAAATTCTTGGATGAGTTTCGCCCTTTTATCTGAGTTAGGGGGGCATCTTGGGTTGGATGGGATGTTGTATAGGGATTGGTAATATTCTTCAAACTGCTTTGCTATTTCCTCGTTTGAAGAAAATGACTTGCCTTGTTTGTCTCTTAATTGGTGGATTGTCGAAGCTATTTTTTTACTTTGGACTGCTTTAGCAAGCAGTTTCCCACTTTTATTTCCCTGTTCGTAGAATATCTTGTGTCTCAGTATGTATTGTCTTTTAATTTTAATGTTCAGTTCTTCTGCTAGTAATGTTCTTGCTCTAGTAAGTTCATCAAGGGTAGAAACCGCCACTGTTCTTTTATGTGTTATTTCTAATCTATGAATTTGGTCCACTAGGGTTTTTATTTTGGATTGTTGGTCTTTTTTTAATTTAGCTAGTTTTGTGATAAATTCCTCCCTAATGACGCATTTATGGGCCTCCCATTGAGTGGTGGACGAAGTCTCATTATTTTCATTTCTTAAAAAATAGTCTTGTAGTTTTTCTTTGAACTCAAGAACATCTACGGGGTCTTTAAGTAGGACTGTGTTGAGTCTCCAGGTTTTAGTCACATTTTTTTTCTCAGGGAAGGTCAGTGTTAGGGTGATTGGATGATGGTCTGATATCGTCATGGGTTCAATCGTTGAGTTTTGTAAATAGGGCAGGTCTGGTTGTGTTAAAAAAAAGTAGTCGATTCTAGAGTACTTCTGATGGACAGTGGAAAAGAAAGTATAGTCCTTGGTTTGAGGAAAGAGGGTTCTCCAGGCGTCATGCAGCATTAAGTCTTTTATCTGGGTTTTAATTTGCTTCAGCGCTCTGTACGGAAGGCTCGACGCTCCATTCGAGGTGTCTATTAGTGGGTTCATGGGGGTGTTGAAGTCGCCTCCTAGGATTAAAATGCCTGAGGCAAAGGTCATTAGTAGTTCTTTGATTTTACGAAAAAAAGTTACTTGTCTCGAGTTCGGAGCATATATGTTTGCAACTGTTATTGGGTGATTGTCTAGTTTTCCTTTTATGAATATGAATCTCCCACTGGGGTCTATCAGAGTGTCGTGTATCTGGAGAGGAGTCTGGTTAGAAATCAGTATAGAAACACCCTTCGTTTTCCCTTCCGGGTTGGTGGAGTGGAATGCTGTAGGAAATCTCCTGTCATGTAATTTCGGGGTTTTGTCAGACTTAAAGTGGGTTTCTTGTACGAAGATAATGTTTGCTTTTTGTCTACGGCCTTCATTTAAAAGTTTAGTTCTTTTTTCAGGTATATCTAAACCTTTAGCGTTAAGAGAGAGTATCTTTATAGATAATGGTATGGATTGTCGTGTATTGGCAGACATCTCGTCTTGTGTGTGTATTCCTTATCCCAATAGACTGTCTTTAGGGGTTTGGAAATATGCTTGGTTCAGTCCGTTTTTTCTTCTTTCCCTCCTCCCTCTGTCAGAGAGAAAAAGGGAAAAATACAAGAGAGAGTGGTAGTAAGACAAGGAAAATATAGTGTAGGGGAAAGGAGGGGGGGGAAAGGGTGGGGGGGGGGGAGGGGGAGGATAATCCGGGGGTAGAAATAGACCAGCTAGTCTACCCAAATTGTGAAGTGCCGGATAGTTCAAGGGACAAAAATTCACAAATAGTCAATTCCCGTCCCTTGTGTGGGTTTGTGGTCCAAGTGGGTCGCGAGATGAGTTCTACTAGTCTTTTTCGTTATTTTTTTTTTTTTTTAGTATATATTATTAATATATATAATTTTTTTTTTATTTGTATTCTTTTTCTTTACTTTGCGATCCAGCACTCCGGAGAAGCTATCTAAGTAGAATAATTGGAAGGTTCAGGGCTTTAAATAAAAATTAATGAGCGTACTGAGGGAAGAAAAGGTTATGGCTTGTAAATGTAAGTCACTATTGTTGAAATGGAATCATTAAAGTTGTCCGCTGTGGGGCGGTGTCTATAAGGAATCCATGTAACCACTTAGTATGTAAAAGTTGTAACTTAGAAGGGGGAATAGCTATTCCGATTGGGTTCCGTGATGTAAAAAACCTATAGCAAAACGGAAGATTTTATGATGGTAATAATGTTAAACTACCCCTAGATGGAGTCTTTGTGTTGGTAAAATAAGGATTGTTTGATAAGCATCTGCTTCCTGGGTTTCACATATGAAAATGTACATTTGAAGAGAGAAAAAAACATGTTAACAATAGGAGAACACTAGGAAAACGATTAGGCTGTTAAACAGAGATTAGTTGAGATGTAGATCGACTTGAACAGCTCTCTGATGCATATTATCTATAAGGTATCATCAAATTCAGCTTTGAGTCTCCAATTGGATTCTGAAAAGAATGCGAGACTTCCTGATAATCAGGGGCGCATACAAATTGTTTAACTTGTGCGAGGAACACATCTAGAATTAAGGGTACCTCCACCCCAAACACCTGAGTATTAAACAGCCTAGATAATTAGGGATGATAGAAGCTAATTTTCACGATATCTGTTATAGCTAATCTGCAGAAGGAGTGGAAGGGCGTTGGTTGCCGCTCTCCCTAATTATGCTACATCTAAGAGTGTGTAAGATGAATTACTTCTCTTAGCCCTTTTTTTTTTTTTTCCCCTTCTCTTTTCATTTTTCACTTTCAAGAGGAAGAGGTAGCTTCATTCCTTCGCAGCGTGACCATAGTTGGGGAATGATCCCCTAAAAAACCGAAAACTGTTAACTTGGTCTAAAGGCCAATCACAAAAAAGAAACAACAAAAACAAAAGGGAGAGAAGACCCTATGTAAACAGACATCAACTTAACTGAGTTGTAAGCGGTTCTGTGAACAAGCTGTGTAGATCTTACTAGCCGCCTCAAGAAACACATTTAGTCTTGTGTGGTTCATGGGTCGGATCTCAAGCAGAAGGCCGTAAGAAAATAGCTCCTCACAATTCTGTATCACAGGGATCAATCAGTCTCAAAATGACAACATTATGTTGATTGTTTTCAACATGAGAAGGTCACAGCCCCTTGTGTAGTGGGATAAAGGTGTCAGTACTTACATACATCGGGAGGGGTCCAATCTTGTGTGAACATATCTGTATGCTGTGGGAGAGGACATGTGTTATTCACATTTATGTTTACGCATGGAGGCAAATTAGTTCGAGCTCATTCTTAGGAAGACGAAGCCGATTTTTCAGGTGTCCATTCGATCCTGATGATCCAAGCGATCTCTGCGTCTAGGTGGAGAATTGCTTGGTCCTCCCAGGACATCTTCTCTCCTACCGTGTTGAGGTGAAGGTGATCTACGGCGTCGGTCTCTCTGCCTCTGGGCTCTAGGAGTGAGGTTATTGGAAACTGCAATCCATGGTTCATTAAGCGTAAATGATTCATACCACTCTGGAACTTCAGTCCTGGGGATGTTCATGGATTCGCAGAATGAGCGTAAGTCATCAGGTGTTCGAAGTAGTGCCGTGTGTGCCCTCCATGAAGCTGAAAGGCAGAACGGAAACTTCCACCTATAGGGGATTCCTCTCGACCGTAGTTGTTCTGTGATGGGACGCAGTGCCCTGCGTTGTTGCAAAGTTATGTTGGAAAGGTCCTGATATAGTTTAATTTCAGTACCGTTGAATATTATTCTGTTTTTTTCCCTCGCCTTCTTCAAAATAGCTTCTTTTAGTGGGAAGTTCACCAGGCAACAGATGATATCTCTGGGGGGTTCGTTATCTCTTCCTCTTGGTCTGAGGGCTCTGTGAACCCTCTCAAACTCAATGGGGGAATCAGGGGGTCTGTCCAGTATATCGTTGAAGATAGCTTCCGCTGTGCGTTCTACTGGAATCTGTTCAGGCATTTCCGGGACCCCTCTAATCCTCACATTATGGCGCCTCCCCCTATTGTCTAAATCTTCCAAATGGCGCTTTATTTCAATCAGATGGGTTAGATGTAGGGTTGTCCCGATACCGATACTAGTATCGGTATCGGGACCGATACCAAGCATTTGCGCGAGTACTTGTACTCGCGCAAATGCTCCCGATGCCCAGTCCGATACTTTTTTTTTTTTTTCCAGAGCGGACACAGAGAGGGGGTGGAGAGCGGGGGGCGGAGAGCAGGGCGGAGAGCGTGGCGGGGGGCGGAGACCAGGGCAGAGAGCGGGACAGAGAGTGCGGCGGGGGTCGGGGAGTGGGGCGGGGGGTGGAGACCAAGGCGGAGAGCGGGACGGAGAGTGCGGCGGGGGGCGGAGACCAGGGCGGAGAGCGAGTCCCTCACCTGCAGTTGAAACTGGTAAGCTGGCAGGGGTGCAGGGCGCAGCCGCATCAGGATCGGTGACCGGTGATGTCGCATTCGGTCGCCGTCAGTGGCTGAACGTCCCCACACCCATCTTGGTACACCCTGCACTTGGCTGCAGTAAGCAGCAGACATCTTGTTACACCCAGCCCGAGCTATATGGGCTGGGTGTAACAAGATGTCTGCTGCTGCTTACTTCAGCCGGGTGCAGGGTGTACCAAGATGGGCGTTGCAGCAGTTTTTTTTATTTTAAATCCTGTGTCATTTTTTTTTTCCGCAGCATTTCAGTGCCAGCCACCTATCAGTACCCACAAGTGCTACCTATCAGTGCAATCAGTGCCATCTACCAGTGCCACCTATCAGGTGGCACTGGTAGATGGCACTGATTGCACTGATAGGTGGCACTTGGTGGCACTGATATGTGGCACTTGTGGGCACTGATATGTGGCACTTGTGGGCACTGATAGGTGGCACTTGTGGGCACTGATAGATGGCACTGATTGCACTGAAAGGTGGCACTTGTGGGCACTGATATGTGGCACTTGTGGGCACTGATATGTAGAGGTCGACCGATATGGGTTTTTCTCTGGCCGATGCCGATATTTTGAAATTGGGGCGGCCGATGGCCGATATATGATGCCGATTTTTGTGGCCGATATTTTAGGCCGATTAAAAAAAAAAAAACCCCTCACCCACTCTATTCCTTCCTGCTTACTCCTGTCACTCTAGCACACACTTGATGTCCTCAGTACAGATGGCACTGGTTTGGAACTGACAGATGGCACTGGTTTGGAACTGACAGATGGCACTGGCAGGTGGCACTGGCTTGGAACTGACAGATGGCTCTATTGGCACTGGCAGGTGGCACTGGTTTGGAACTGACAGATGGCACTGGCAGGTGGTACTGGTTCGGAACTGACAGATGGCACCGATTGGCAGCAGGGGGCACTGGTTTGGAACGGACAGATGGCACTAGTTTGGGACAGATGGCACTGATTGGCAGTGGCACTTGCAATTGGAACTGGGTGGCACTGGCGTGTGACACTGGTTGGCACTGGCTGGTGGCACTGACAGATGGCACCGATTGGCACTGGCTTGTGGCACTGACAGATGGCACTGGCTGGTGGCACTGATTGGTACTGGCTGGGGGCACTGACAGATGGCACTGGCTGTGGCACTGATAGATGGCACCGATTGGCGGTGGCACTGATTTGGGTGGCACTGACAGATGGCCCTGATTGACACTGGCTGGTGGCACTGACAGATGGCACCGATTGGCGGTGACACTGATTGACACTGGTGGCACTGATTGACACTGGCTGGTGGCACTGACAGATGGCACTGACAGATGGCACTGACAGATGGCACTGGCTGGGGCACTGGCTTGGGCACTGACAGATGGCACTGGCTTGGGCACTGACAGATGGCACTGGCTTGGGCACTGACAGATGGCACTGGCTGGGGGCACTGACAGATGGCACTGGCTGGGGGCACTGACAGATGGCACTGGCTGTGGCACTGATAGATGGCACCGATTGGCGGTGGCACTGATTTGGGTGGCACTGACAGATGGCCCTGATTGACACTGGCTGGTGGCACTGACAGATGGCACCGATTGGCGGTGACACTGATTGACACTGGCTGGTGGCACTGATTGACACTGGCTGGTGGCACTGACAGATGGCACTGACAGATGGCACTGGCTGGGGGCACTGACAGATGGCACTGGCTGGGGGCACTGACAGATGGCACTGGCTGGGGGCACTGACAGATGGCACTGGCTGGGGGCACTGACAGATGGCACTGGCTGGGGGCACTGACAGATGGCACTGGCTGGGGGCACTGGCTTGGGCACTGACAGATGGCACTGGCTTGGGGCACTGGCAGGTTTCACACTAAGCCGAGTGTAATGTGTGAAACTGACAGAGAGGAGAGAGAGAGAGGGAGAGAGCTGTTAGAATTGAGCTCGATGTGGGGGTGGGCGGGCCAGCAGCTAAATTACACCAGCCAATGATTGGGCTGCTTTAGACGTAGTGGCCCGCCCAGATACCATCCCATTGGCTGGTGTAATATCTGCTGGGTCCCGCCCACCCCCGACATCAAGCTGACACATCCTCTCTCTCTCCTCTTACTTTCAGTTTCACACACACACACACAGCACGGCGCTTGATGCTGCTGAGTGTGGAGAAGTGTGGAGGAGGGAGGAGGAGGGGGGAGGAAGTGCAGCCAGTGAATAATATCGGCCAGTTTTGATATTAATCGGCCAAAGCCGATTTATCAAAAATGCCTAAATATCGGCCGATATATCGGCCAGCCGATATATCGGTCGACCTCTACTGATATGTGGCACTTGTGGGCACTGATAGCACTGAAAGGTGGCACTTGTGGGCACTGATAGGTGGCACTGATAGATGGCACTTGTGGGCACTGACAGCACTGATAGTGCAATCAGTGCCACCAAGTGCCACCTATCAGTGCTGTCAGTGCCCACAAGTGCCATCAGTGCCACCTATCAGTGCCCACAAGTGCCACCTTTCAGTGCTATCAGTGCCCACAATTGCCACATATCAGTGCCCACAAGTGCCACATATCAGTGCCACATATCAGTGCCCACAAGTGCCACCTTTCAGTGCAATCAGTGCCATCTATCAGTGCCCATAAGTGCCACCTATCAGTGCAATCAGTGCCATCTATCAGTGCCAGCCACCTATTAGTGCCCATCAGAGCCAGTCACCAGTCAGTGCCCATAAGTGCCACCTGTCAGTGCCACCTATCAGTCCCCATCTTTCAAACTGTCACATGACATTGAAAAAAAAGTATCGGTAATCGGTATCGGCGAGTACTTGGAAAAAAGTATCGGTACTTGTACTCGGTCCTAAAAAAGTGGTATCGGGACAACCCTAGTTAGATGGGAGTCAGCATTCTTCTGGATTTGTTTTATGGCATCTGAGTGATGAGCTGTGGCCTGTTCTATTGCTCCAGTCCTCACTGCTATCCCCTGAATGTCCGCCCTGATCTCTGTGATGGCTGCTGTAAAAGATGATTTTATGTCCATCGCCATTGCCTGGAGGTTAGCCTGTAGGTCTGCCAGGCTTAGGGTATGGGATGGCTGTGTTGGTGGGGACGCTGTGCTAATGGCGTTGTTTCCGCCGTCCGCGAGTGGGCTGGAGCCGCCGGGCGGGATGAGGGGCTTAGGCGAGGCCGCGGCTTTGAGGCCTTCTCCCTGCGCCGCCCGAAACATAGCGGGGATGATGGGGCCTGCCTGCTGATTGGGCTCCATACAAATCCCGGGTTTGTGGGGAGCCTTGGGGACTTACTTTGCCGCTCGTTTAGGGTGAATTCAGCCCTGAAGCTCAAGTTAGCTTCTCCTTTGTGCCGGAGGAAGGGGATCAGGCATCCATCTCGGTCCGGAGTTAGGCCACGCCCCCACGATTTCTAACCCACCCTCAATGTGAACCTGGCTAACTGATTAACTGCCATTGACATTACCAGTGATAATAACATACACTGTCACTGTACTAATGACACTGGCTGGGAAGGGGTTAAGATTTAGGACGATCAAAGGGTTAAATGTGTGCCTGTGTGTAAAGTGTGCTGCTTCTACTAAAAGATCTCCATGTTTCTCATCCTTGCATAGAGATCAGAGCTCTGTGTTAAAATTGTCAATTGTTAATAGGACCGCGCAACAACAGTGCGTCACATACCTGTCATATGGTTGTGGCGTGGTATTTCAATGTAAAATACCTATTGGAACTAAAAAAAAATAAAAAAATTAAAACACGCTGGTATTCAGGAGGCGGCAGCATTGCCATCTAAATACCTGCAAACTGCCACCTAACCATCTCTGAAAAGCAACACACAGTGAATCTCTTTTTAGGGGTGAAAGAAGCCCAAGGGCTCGTTTACAGTACAAAGTGGATCCCTTTTCTGAGGGCAAAAAGCAGCACCTTCCAAGAGGTGATCCTGCCTCCTTCTGAACCTCCTTTTTTTTTCTAGCTGAAGATGAATTTAGTAGAGAAATACCATGCCGCAAGAGCCAGCCAAGAATTTGGATCATGGTTGTGGCATAGTTCAACTAGGAAATTTGACAAACGCTTCCGCCTGTCAAACTCAACAAACTAAGTAAAAGTGGTTGTAAACCCTCACATATACCTAGTGAAGTGACTGGCCTCAGGTGATACACAGAGGTGAAACAACCCCTCCTACATAAGTAGTACCTCTCTATCTGCAGTCTTCTCTTCATCCATTCAAAGTGCTGAATTTATGCAGCTTGTCTGGGACATCAGAAAAAAAGGGGGTGAAGAGCTAAAATTACACACTGCGGAGCTCAGCGAGGAGAGCTCTGAGAGCTGATTGGAGGGAAGGGACACGCCCCCCTCCACACAGGCTGTCAATCAGCTGAAGGTCCCTCCCGTCATCTTTTTTTCTTTTGACTCCAGGAAAACTTGTCACCAGCGACTCATACTGATAGCAGAAGAGAAAAACAGCAGACAGACATGACACTTAGAACTCCTAATTGAGACAAGTACACACTATAGAGGGATATGCTTGGTTCATATTTCATGTGTGAGGTTTACAACCACTTTAAATTTGTAAGAACACACTATGAGTTAAATCCAAGGCCATCTCCTGGGCTTATCTCTATTAATTGCATTTCACCGATTTACTGTTCTGTTGGCGTGGGATCTGAGTGAAGAGAAACACATAGAACAGTTATGCCCACCCCTCCCCCTCTGCTGCCCATTCACAGAAGCCTTTGTAATTTGTGAATAGATTCCCATAATACCAAGGCTTCTGTGATTGGGCAGGAGGAGAGGAGGGGCAGGCATAACAGCAGAAGCAACTCTCTTGTTCAAGATGTAGAGCTCAGAAGGATCAGTGTTGCTCTCCCAGAACTACAGTGATAGCGGTCTTCTGGGAATACTAAAAAATTGTCAGATGTTAATACAGGCATACCCCACTTTTAAGTACACAATGGGGACCAGAGCATGTATGTAAAACGAAAATGTACTTAAAGTGAAACAATACCTTTTTTCACTTCTAGGGTGTAGTGGGGGGTCAGGGGGTCTCAGGAGCTGTAGTGGGGGTGTCATGGGCTGTAGTGGGGGTGTCAGGGGCACACTGGAACAGGGCGGGCTATGCTCTCGGAGCTTCAGCTCCTTCTACTGCGGCTGCAAAATGTCTGTACAGTACTTGTGAGGCATTTTACATACACTCGCGGGTATGTCCTTACTTGCGAGTGTATGTAAAGTGAGTGTACTTAAAGCGGGGTATGCCTGTAATAGAGATAAGCCCATCAGATGTCATGCACCTCCTTGGACTTTAAGTGAAACTTGAGTCAGAAAATTAGGTCCTGCTAGATCACTTCAGGCTGGCCCCTTCTGCAGGTATAGCTATGTAAACCACCTTACATGGGCTATGCGTAGCCCTTGTTCTTTACACATGGTTACCTTATTGGGTATTCATACTTTTGTACTCTGAATATTACATAAGCTCCTATTGATATCTGCAATTTCATGTTGGAAAATTCAAAATAAACACCTTTCAAAAAAAAAAAAAAAAAGTCTATATTGTTTAAAATCCAGTAATACGCTGTCTCAACCTTCCCCTGCACATGCTCAGTTGCTCTCTATTTTTAGGCACTGCGGAATTTGTAGAAGCCGATCTGCTGACAGCCTTAAAACTGAACTAAACCCTCTTATCCTTAAGGCCCCTTTCACACTGGGGCGGGAGGTGCGGGTGGCGGTAAAGTGCCGCTTTATCGTCTGAATTGCGGCGGTATTCGGCCGCTAGCGGTGCGATTTTAACCCCCGCTAGCGGCCGAAAAAGGGTTAAAAACCACAGCAAAGCGCCTCTACAGAGGAGCATTGCCGGCGGTATAGCCGCGCTGTCCCATTGATTTCAATGGGCAGGAGCGGTAGAGGAGCAGTAAACACACCGCTCCTTCACCACTCTAAAGATGCGGCTAGCAGGACTTTTGGAGCGGTCCTTCTAGCGCACCGCTCCAGTGAGAAAGCCCTCGGGCCTTCAGACTGGAGAAACAGCAGCCGCTGTTTAGGGTCGGTTTGCAGGCGCTATTTTTAGCGCAATAGCGCCTGCAAACCGCCCCAGTGTAAAAGGGGTCTTACAGCCAAGGAAGCTGCTTCTGTTTGATCTGGAACTGCCATGGTGCTGCACATGTGATGAGTTATAAAACCAGCCATTTGATGGCTTGACAGTTTGGTTGAGGACACAAGCAAATGTGACAGTTAGCAATCCCGGCATTCCAGGAATGCAACTGTTTTTTGAAACCATTAAATCAATGGGTTTAGTTCTATTCTATGATTTACTGCTGTTTGGGGGCTCTGGGCTTCAAGAGGAACTGCAGTCTGCTCACATGATTTGTAATAAAAACATCTTTGCCATTCTGAAGCTTCCCTCCAACCACTTTGCATATTATTTTACATTTACTGTGATTCTGTACTTGCCAAATATGCTGCAGAAATCTCCCTCCACTAAGTCTGGCTGCATCCATTTTAACTGTGGGCAGCTGAAGCTGCTGCCTGTTCACTTCCTGGATTTACACAGAGGCACACCACCAGCTCTGAAGCTCTCATTGGCCCTCTTATGACTCATTTCCCCTGCCTTCCTGGCAAACTCTCACGAGAGAGAGAGAGAGAGAGAGAGAGAGAGAGAGAGAGAGAGAGAGAGAGAGAGAGAGAGAGAGAGAGAGAGCTGTGGATGTCATAAACCCAGGCTTTTCTCCAGACAAAAAACAGGAAGTGGGCTGTATAAAGTATTTACTGGCAAAAAAATATGTTTTTCTATCCAAAGCTTAAACAACAAAATGGCAGAAGATTTAATAGATGGGAAGATGAAAAAATGACTGAAGTTCCGCTTTCAGCAAAATGGCACCCTCCAGCAAGAAGCAATTTGTTATGGGTTTTAGTTCCGCTTTATGATTTACTGCTGCTCAGGGGCTTCAGCAAATTGGCCGCCTCCAACAAGAAGAAACAGGAGCAATGCTGGAGGCAATTTATAGCACACACTCATTTTGGTAGAATAATTATTAATGTGGAATGTAGAGCTGCACGATTAATCGTGAATAATCGAAATTGCGATCTTTCTCCCTTCCCCATCTTCAAAACAGCATGTCACGGTTCTCTCTAAATGTCCTTTCACACTGAGGCCTTTTTACCGCGTTTTCGCTGTAAAAACAGCGCTGTAAAAATGCCTGAAATAATCCTGCCCCATCATTCTCAATGTGAAAGCCCTGAGGGCTTTCACACTGAGGCGTTTTGCTGGCTGTGCGTTGGAGAAAATCCTGCAAAAAGCTTTTTTGAAACATCTTTGGGGCGCATAAAATAGCGCTGTAAAAACGCCTATCCCCATTGAAATGAATGAGTACCGCTGTAAAAACGCGGTAAAAAACACCCAGAAGCTGTGGGAAGGTCACATGACCGCAGTAGAGTGGAGGATTGTGGGATACAAAATAATCCTTTTTACCGCAAAAACGCGGTAAAAACGCATATGCGTTAGCGCTATTTTTACCGCGAACGCGGTAAAAAAAAACCTCATATTTTTTTAGCGTTTTTTCAACGCCTAGAGAGTTCTCACAGCTGGATAAACAAAATCCAGGCAGCCTGCCAAGTTTTATAACAACAGCTAAAAAGTGGAAACAAAGTATCTCTTCGTTCCTTTATCAATGGAAAGAACTCCCTGCAGATGAAGGAAGTTTAACCATTTAGGCTGGTTTCACACTGGGGCGGTGGCGGTATAGCGCCGCTATTTTTAGCGGCGCTATAACGTCGGGATTGTTGAGCTATTCGGCCGCTAGCGGTGCGGTTTTAACCCCCGCTAGCGGCCAAGGGTTAATACCACCCGCAAACCGCGGCTACAGCCAAGGTTTGCGGGCGGTATTACCGCGGTATCCCATGCATTTCAATGGGAAGGAGCGGTGGAGGAGCGGTGGAGGAGCGGTAAACACACCGCTCCTCTCACCGCTCCAAAGATGCGGCTAGCAGGACTTTTTTTACCGTCCTGCTAGCGCACCGCTCCAGTGTGAAAGCCCTCGGGCTTTCACATTGGAGAGACGGCAGCCGCTGTTTAGGCTCGGTTTGCAGGCGCTATTTTTAGCTAAATAGCGCCTGCAAACCGCCCCAGTGTGAAAGGGGCCAAGACCAAACCTTTTCTGACATTTGTTGCTTACAAGTAAAAAAAAATATTATTTTCTGATAGAAAATTACTTGGAACACCCAAACATGATATATTTTTATTAAGCAGAGACCCTAGAGAATAAAATGGTGGTTGTTGCAATATTTTATGTCACACCGTATTTGCGCAGCAGTTTTTCAAACGCAATTTTTTTAAATACACTTTAAAATCTGAGTTTCACCCAAAAATTGAACTTCTGCTTTTCGGAACCCCCCCCCCCCCCTCCAGTGTCACATTTGGCACCTTTCTGGGGGGAGGGGGGTGCAGATACCGGTCTAATACAGGTATATGCACCCACTTCCGGGCATAGACTCCCGTGGGAGTCACACCACTTCCCATCACCCCCCCCCCCCCGCTGTCTCCTGGGAAACACACAGGTCCCAGGAGATAGCGGGGACCAGTAAGTGTGCGCCGCACTACTCACGCATGCGCAGTAGGGAACCGGAAATTGAAGCCGCAACGCTTCACTTCCTGATTCCCTCACCGAGGATGGCGGTGGGGGCAGCCGAGAGACGAGCGATTGCTCAGCTTCGGCTGGCGACATCGCTGGACTCCAGGACAGGTAAGTGTCCATTTTTTTTTAAAAGTCAGCAGCTGCAGTATTTGTAGCTGCTGGCTTTAAAAAAAAAAAAAAAAAAAAAAAAAAAAAAAAAAAAATCAGGTGGACCTCCGCTTTATTGAATTAAAAAAAAAAAAAAACAAACATCAAAGTTAGCCCAATTGTTTTGTAGAATGTGAAAGAAAATATTACACCGCGAGAATCGGGATCTTTATTCTAAGCAAAAAAACAAATTGTGATTCTCATTTTAGCCAGAATCGTGCAGCTCTAGTGGATTGTATGAACATTCTTTTTTTGTATCACGTCGTTATGGGTAAAGTTCCACTTTGACTTATGACATGCCTTCATTTTTTACAAAGGATAGAAAGGAGCTGAATTCCTGGAATTTGCCTTTAAAGCTGAACTCTGGGACAAGCAAATATTATCTAAGTACAAGAGTGACGTGTATTATGACATAAGTCTTGGGTGTGCTTTGTGTATTTCTTCCAGATCTGTGCAGTAATCCAGTGTGAATAAAGACCAGTCACTGCTGCGCTCTGCCCTTGTGTAGGGTGACTGGTCCTGACTCCGCCCACTCCTGTCGTTTTCTTCAGGCAGTCTGTAGTGGGTGGGACCTAGTAGCCCCTCCCACATGGGATGATGTCACGGCTACTTTAACAATAAGTAATATCTGGGTTTGTAAAGGCAATCAGTGCACACAAAGTGAATTTTATCCTTTGTGGCTATTTAGGAGATACAATTCAATGAAAGTTTTTGTAGCCTGGAGTTCAGCTTTAATCAAGTCCCTCAGATGAGATGTAAAGCAGTTTTCAGATGTATTTTCAATGGAATGTAAATGAATGTATGAAAATCAGCAAACCCCGGCATGGCAGTGCCCAGTAATAAGGGCATGCATGGATGATCACATGGCACAGGACTAGCAAGCCGTTATACACCGAGCTGAGAACAATTCCATCCCCTGCCTGTGTACGGCGCTGTACCCGGCATCCCGCCTCACAAGGTCACATGACCCCCCTTCCACTCTCCTCATCATCCAAATCCCCTCAGTATTATCATCACACAAATACCATTACCTCCTGCTCGCTGTGCTGCCAGTCCACAGTAACACCCACTCCAGGAGGACTCTGCCACTACTAGGGCTCCCTTCCTCCTCCCCCTCCGGGCTACAACAAAATGGCCGCCGCTGGTCTTTTGCGCCCATTATTTTTCGGTCTAGCATTTGAATGACACTTCACTCGTTTATAACATGAAGTAAACGTATTAATCACTGTGCTACGAGAAAATGGCCGCCGCTCCCAAAGCGGTTTTTCCTTGCTGTTTGTGTGCGCACGCGCGTAACTATGGAAACGGGAAGTCGCTGGGCAGCCGTGGAACGCACAGGGGGACTCGGTGTAAGGTGGGTGGAACGCAGGCCGGCTTTACAGGGTACCATATACATGACATTGGGGGAGAGCAGGCCTATGAATGAAGTGGGGGGCTGTGTGTGTTCACATGAACTGGGGACAAGCAGCGGAGGGATGGAAAGGCTGTGAGTGGCTGAATGGGAAGAGGGGGCGGGGGTCTGTCAGCCTGACGTCATCAGCTCGTCTGTGAATGGACGGGAGGTGATGAGCCTGCGGGTGACAATAAACTGTCCTGTCCAGGCACACACAGGGGAGCAGGTAGGTGGCTGTACTTTGTGTATACCTGGCCCGATCGTGTGCCTGTATGGAGGTGACAGCTGATCCTGCCTGTCATTAGAGGTAGATGTCCCTGGATGTCAGCCCTGTGTGTCTCCCCATTACAGTCCACTCATAGCAATCACTGAGCTTCCCTGGGGATCTAAAGTATCTAGAAATGTATATCCAGGTAGGTGATGAGTGGATGGTACATCTCTATGGGGACTTTCCTGATCACTGGGATCTCTATATGTATGGAGGTGACAGCTGATCCTGGATGTCATTAGAGGTAGATGTCCCTGGATGTTAGCCCTGTGTGTCTCCCTATTACAGTCCACTCATAGCAATCACTGAGCTTCCCTGGGGATCTATATATAAAGTATCTAGAAATGTATATCCAGGTAGGTGATGAGTGGATGGTACATCTCTATGGGGACTTTCCTGATCACTGGGATCTCTATATGTATGGAGGTGATACTGAACTCTGCCAGGTGACAGTTGGAATTGCTGGCTGTAATTCCAACTTAGGACAGTTACAGGATGTGGAAATTGTTTAGGTTACCTTTATAACGGAACTTTCAGTTCAAATCAGCTAAACACATTCCAGAGGCATCAAAAGAAAAGGTGTGCAAAGGATTAGAGTCAGCGTACTACTTCACCATGCACACTAGATTTACTAAAACAATTTAATACAAGGACCTACCTAATCTATCCAATCAGGAAGGCTCTTGTACTGCATAGTTATTGGTAGATCTAAAGCAGATTGTACAATCAGCATGTGCGGTAAGCTTTAGGCCCTGTCCTCACTTTCACATTGTGGGAATGTGCCTACCCTGAATGCATTACCGCAGCACAAAATGTCGCACGCTACTTGCCATGGTGTGATGTGATGCCATTCATTCTGAGTGTCACCTTAAAGCCTCATACACACGATCGGATTTTCCGACTACAAATGTGTGATGGCAGAGTTTTTTCAGAAAATCCGACCGTTTGTACGCTTCATCGGACAATTGTTGTCGGATTTTCCGACAACAAATGTTTTATAGCATGCTTTAAAACTGTGCGACAACAAATGTGTCTCGTCCGATTATCCGATCGTGTGTACACAAGTCTGTCGGAAAAAAATCCAAAGTACAAACACGCTTGCTCAGAAGCAATGCTCACCATAAGACTACATTAGCAGAAGTTGCCCAAAGGGTGGCGCTAAAGAGCAGAAAGACCGCGTAGTTTCATGTATGTTGGCTGAAAAAGTTCTGCCGTCTGTATACAGAAAAAGTTCACGGCCAACGCTCTTCGGACAAAATTCCACGGATTTGTCCGATGGAAATCCGATCGTGTGTATGAGGCTTAACACACCCTGCCTACAGAGGTGAACTGCGCAGCTAAAAAACATGCCTTGTGGTGCGCTTTCAAAACCGTTGCAGGTCTGATTTCTGCGTTGCCGAGCCATTAGCTATTTTAAATAGGCTGATTAAGGCGGAGCACATAAATAATTGCACAGAGTGGCGTAGGGGTTAGCACAGGGGTGGCAAACTTATTTCATTGAGGGTCACATCAGCATTATGGTTGCCCTCTTAATGCCAGTTGTATCTGTAAGACTATATACATTTACCCAGGGCTTTTTATCTCAGAGATTAGGTGCAGGAACTCAATTATGCTTCCCAGACGAAATGCATCGAACAGTGGGTGAGGCCAAATTGCACTAGTAGGAGGAGCTTAAAGGGACAATAAATACCAGGAGTGCGTTATGTGTGCAGTTTCAGGGGTGCCCTATGCACAGAGTGCAGTTTCAGGGGTGCCCTATGTGCAGAGTAGAGGCGTGCCCTATGTACAGAGTGCAAAGTTTAGGAATGCACTTTTGTACTGAGTGTAGGGTTCAGGGGTACACTATGTAAAGAGTGTAGAGTGCAGGAATGTGCTACGTACAGAGTGAAGAGTTCAGGGGTACAATATGGTACAGAGTGCAGAGTTTAGGGATGCACTTTTTACTGAGTGTAGGGTTCAGGGGTACACTATGTAAAGAGTGTAGAGTTCAGGAATGTGCTATGTACAGAGTGAAGAGTTCAGGCGTGCGCTATGTACAGAGTGCAGAGTTTAGGGATGCACTTTTTACTGAGTGTAGGGTTCAGGGGTACACTATGTAAAGAGTGTAGAGTGCAGGAATGTGCTACGTACAGAGTGAAGAGTTCAGGGGTGCGCTACAGACAGAATGCAGTGTTTAGTGGTGCGCTATGCACAGTGTGCAGGGTTTCACCACCTCCGGCTGATATAAAATCCTGGGTGCAAGGGCCACAAGAAATGGTCTGGCAGGCTGGATTCAGCCCACAGGCCTTGTGTTAGACACATGTTGGTTAGCACATCTGCTTGGCAGCACTAGGCTCATCGGTTCAAATCCCAACACGGCACTATGTGCCTGGAGTTCTCCCTGTGCCTGCATGGGTTTCCTCCGGGTACTCCAGTTTCCTCCCACGCTCCAAAGACATGCTGGTAGGTTAATTGTCTCCTGTATAAATTGTCCCTAGTATGTGTATGTATGAATGTGAGTTGGAGACCTTGGATTGTAAGCTCCTTTAGGGGAGGGACTGATGTGAATGTACAGTATGAATGTAAACTGCTGCATAAATTGTCGGCGCTATGTGTTTGTTTTGTTTATATCCCCAGTGGTTGGTGTGAGCCTAACTTTAGGATCCATTCACACCAGGTGCTGTGGGACTGCCCTCGGCAGCCTTGCCCAGCACAGTCCCAAGGCAAAATACCTTGTTTCCTATCAGGCTAGTTCACACCATTGTGTTGTAATAGTACGCACTGAAGTAAGGTATGGCATTCTTTTTTTTTTTTTTGAGCATGGTGTCAATGGTCAATAGAACCTAAAAGAGATGGTAATAGCTTAAGAGCTGGGGGAAAAAAGAGGTCACAGACCTCGGGACTTTTGGGCTGTCAATAGGGTAGCAACTAGAAAATACTGATCAACCAAAATGAAAGTTTAAATGATTTTATTACAAAAAGGAGATAAAAACATGAGAGCAAAACACATCCTGTATTATTTTGTTCCTCAAATGTAGCAGTTGAACAGACAATACCAATTTCCTCTACATGTTTCGCTCAGAAGAGCTTCTTCAGGAGATTAAATCATGGCGTCTATTATGCTACAGGCAACCAAAAGAAAAGAGAATGAATACTCACATAGAACATTAAAAATAGTATATAATTTATCTGATGATCTGAGATCTTTAACAAATGAATTGTAATGTTTTTTTTTTTTGGCTTACGAGTTGAAGCAAACTGATTATTTCCCCCCCCTTTTTTTTTTTTTGTCTTTGTTTGTCTTTTTTCTTCCTTTTTTTTTATTTTCAACATAACCATATAAGTGACTTGATCTATTTTAAGTTACATACCATCTTGGTTATGATTATCTATACAATATTATTTAGAAACTGTATATGTAATATCATATTTACTAATTCATGATTAGACAACCCAGTAACATGTATGTTGTATTATATGAATTTTATTGCATGTTCCATTTTTCCTTTTCTGTATAAATTATTTTGCGTTACCAATAATTCAAATAATAATAAAAATATTGAAACAAAAAATAGTATATAATGTTACATGTTGGCATACATGAGGTGAATATGCAGTTTTCCTTTTTTTCACTATGGTAAAAGTTTGTTTTGCTATACTTTTCATGTGGGTCACGTATTTCTGCACTCCTGTGACCCAGAATCAGCCGACAGCAGGCTAAAGTCTACTGTCAGCTGATGTCACAGACCGGCTCCAGTCTCTAAAATGATCCCAACAATGATGTCGGGATCCATCCAGATTCCTGACCAGCAGCTGGCTCAGTGTGTCCTCTATCCACTCCCAGCCTGCTGATTGGACAGTGATAGAGCAGTAGGAAACTGATGAGGTCATCTCTGAGGTCTTTCCTCCTATCAGCATGTTCTGTGTCATCATACTTGCACGGTCTTGTTGCTTCGACTAGTTAATGAAACTTGTATAGCATATGTTTCTAATATATTTGTTTATATCTATTTGTGCAATAATATTGTTTCCTTGTCTTTTGTTTAGAATTACTTGGATCTTGGAAACGTATTGAGAACACAATGACGGGTTTTGCATAATCCATTTTATCCTGGAATAACCAAGTGCCACAGAAATACTACTTTTTCTGCTTCATTCTCATTGGCAGTGGTAAGTCCCTCTGAAACTGATGATTATTCATGGTTTAGGCTCATTCTTCTCAGTCTTTGGAATGCTATTGCCTAAAAATGGTCCAGTGACGTTTTTAATGCTCAACTCCAGACACATATAATAAACACCCCCCAGATTAAAGTGGTTGTAAACCCCAGACATGACATGAAATATGAACAAAGCATAACCCTCTATAGCATGGGTCTTCAAACTACGGCCCTTCCAGTTGTTCAGGAACTACAATTCCCATCATGCCTAGTCATGTCTGTGAATGTCAGAATTTTGCAATGCCTCATGGGATGTGTAGTTCCGCAACAGCTGGAGGGCCTTAGTTTGAGGATTCCTGCTCTATAGTGTGTACTTGTCTCAATCCAGAACACTAAAGCCCTGTACACACGATCGGATATCCTATGGATTCTAATCCGATGTTTTTTTCCATCGGAAATCCAATGAAACTGTCTTCCATCAGTCTTGCCCACACACCATCAGTCAAAAAACCGACTGTTCCAAACGCGGGTGACGTAAAACACTCAGATGAACCAAGAAAAATGAAGTTCAATGCTTCTGAGCATACGTCGACTTGATTCTGAGCATGCGTGGGTTTTTTATCCGATGGAGTTCCCCACAGACGATAGTAATTTGCTATCGGTTTTTTAACCATCGGATAAATTCAAAACATGTTCTATTTTTAAACACCGATGGAAAAAAGACCGATGGGGCCCATACACGATCGTTTTGTCCGATGAAAACAGTCCATCGAAATGTTTTCATCGGTAAAACCGATTATGTGTACACGGCTTAAGTGTGACTTTTGTCTGCTGATTTGTTCCTCTGTCAGCATGAATCACTTTTGACAAGTTTTCCTGACACCAAGAGAAAAAAAGGTGAAAGGGGAGGGAGCTCCAGCACACAGCCTGTGATTGACAGCCTCCGCTCTGTTCTTGTGTGCTGTGTGAAGGGGGTGTGTTCCTTCCAATCAGGTCTCAGAGCTCTGCTCAGTGAGCTCTGCAGAGTGCAACTTCAGCTCTTCACCCCCTGTTTTCTGACAGGTGAGACAGGCTTTATAAATGTTGTACTTTGAATGGAAGTAGAGAAGAAAAGACTGCAGATAATCAGGTACAACTTATAAAGGAGGATTTGTTTCATCTTTGTGCATCACCTGAGGCCAGTCACTTCACTGGGTATAGGTAACGGTTTACAACCACTTTAAAGTGGAACTAAAGCCCCACTGTGAAACATTGCAGGGTGCTAGAGTTTTCTGGCACAGCAGACATACAAATTTGCTTTTGCTAAAAACCTTTGCTCCACGCTTCTAGCAACGTTTTTTATGTACGTTGCATTGCACAAGCAGTGTGCATCCTGGCTCATTCTTGGCATGCAGAGAATAGATACTGTACAAAAGAAGAAAAAGGTGCCACAACCTGATCAAATCGCTTTTAGGCTAAAGCCCTGCATACACGGCTGGGAATCCCGTCAGGAAAAAAACGTTGGTTTTCCTGGCGGGATTCCTGGCAAGCTTTTCTTGCTCGCTGAGTGTACACACGGCACATTCAAAAGAACCGCCGTTCTTTTTAATGGCAAGAACGCGGTGACGTCATCGACTACTACGAGCATGCGCTCGTCACATTCGATGCCGTCGCCGCCATCTTGCTTCACCCTACACTACCCTTGTATGCTACCGCGCATGCGTCGCTGTCTTTTCGAGAATGCGCGGGTTTACCTGGAGACAGGTAAGCATATACGACGCACGGTTTTCCCATCGGGAAACGGGCCGACGAGAATCCCGACGAGAAAATAGAGAGCAGGTTCTCTATTTTTCTCGTCGAGATTCCCGGCAGTTTTTCCCGACGAGAAAGCATACACACGACCAGTTTTCTCGGCAAAAAGCTCTCCCAGCAGTTTTCTTGGTGAGAAAACCGGCTGTGTGTATGAGGCTTGAGACTCAAATATCACCGTGCCAGACTAGCAGTCTCCATCTGCTTGTGTATAGACATCCAAATCACGACGTGTCGGCAACAAGGTGAGAATAAAACCTTCTTCTTTATTACTTCCAAGTAGTAAAATATTCCATAGAGCAACCAAAGCTAATGCGTTACAGTCAAAAGATGACTTTACTCGTAGCTAATAAGTTAGGTCATTTTTTTTTTGCCTGAAACGCGTTAATGCCCCATACACACGATCGTTTTTCATGCCGTTAAAAATGCCATTTTTAAAATGGCCATTAAAAATGATCGTGTGTATGCTCCAGAGCATTTTTAATGACGTGGAAAACGGCCATTAAAAATTTCGAACATGCTCTCTTTTTTCACGTCGTTTTTCATGTCGTTTTTTTTCAACAACGTGAAAAACGATAGTGTGTATGCTTTAACGACGTGAAAAAAACGCGCATGCTCAGAATCAAGTATGAGACGGGAGCGCTCGTTCTGGTAAAACTAGCGTTCGTAATGGAGATAGCACATTCGTCACGCAGTAACGGACTGAAAAGCACGAGGCTGAAAAGCGCGAATCGTTGCTCAACAAACTTTACTAACATGAAGGGTGGCGCCATTCGAGCGGAACTTCCCCTTTATAGTGCTGTCGTACGTGGTATACGTCACTGCGCTTTGCTTGATCGTTTTTTAAAATGATCGTGTGTACGCAAGACAGGCTTGAGAGGAAACATGAAAAAAAACGACGTGAAAAACGGCAAGAAAAAAAATGGCAAGAAAAACGATCGTGTGTATGGGGCATTAGTGTTGGTTGCTCTATGGAATATTTTACTACTTGGAAGTAATAAAGAAGAAGGTTTTATTCTCACCTTGTTGTCGGCACGTCGTGATTTGGATGCAGAGAATAGAGCCAGGTGTCATGCGATGCTTGTGCGAATATGCAGGAATTGCATTGTCAGCGGCTGTCTGGTGGCCAAAGAGGATTGTCGCAGGACTAGGAAGGAGCCGCAAGGGAGATGGTCGTTTTGGAGAGAGAAACTGCTGGAGGTTGGACCTGTCAGTGTTGGAGGAGGGCACTGTGAGGTTAGTTACATTGCGTAGTTCGCCGCACAAGATTGCGGCAATCTTTCCCCAGAAGTGGGAGCAGATACCGCCCCCCCCCCCCCCCCCCGAAAGGTGCCAAATGTGGCACTGAAGGGAGGGAGGAATCCCACCGTGGAAGTTAAATTTCTGGGTGGAACTCCGCTTTAATGCATTCCTTTCATTAAGGTAAAAAATGTTTCGGTGTCAGCATACTCCCTCACCCCCCCCCTTTTACTTACCTGAGCCCTCATTCGATCCAGCACTGTACACTTCTGCATCTCTTCTCTCCCCTCACTTCTGGGTCACGCTGGCTTTGCTGGGGCACCGGGAGCCATCGGCTCCCCCTGCTGTCAATCAAAGTCCGTGACAGGGGAGGGGCCAAGTTCCGCTGTTTCGTGTCAATGGACCCAGCAGCAGGGCTCGGGTGCGAACACGCACGAGTGCCCCCATGGGAAGCGGCCTCCCATGTGGGGGCACTGAACAAAGGGGAGGGGCCAGGAGCTCTGGCGGGGGATCCGAAAATAGGAGGTTCGCAGCCGCTCTGTTCTATTCCATTGCACAGAACAGGTAAGCATAGACATGTTTTGTTATTTATTGTTTTTATTTTTTTAAATTTACCTTTGTAATCACTTTAATATAAATACATGTAAAAACATAAATTTTTTATGCTTATAAAGTGTTGCTAGCACCTAAATTGGTCTTGATATCAGCTTCCTGATATAACCCCCTGTAAGCCAATCAGGAGTGTGTGGCAGGGGACATAGGCATTTATTTATTACAGGTCTATACACTCGCTGGCCTCTTTATTAGGTACACCTGTTCAATTGCTTGTTCACCCAAATTGCTACTCAGCAAATCACATGGCAGCAACTCAATGCATTCAAGCATCTAGATGTGGTGAAGACGACTTGCTGAAGTTCAAACTGAGCATCAGAACGGGGAAAAAAGGGGATTTAAGTGACTTTGAACGTGGCATGGTTGTTGGTGCCAGACGGGCTGGTCTGAGTATTTCAAAAACTGCTGATCTACTGGGATTTTCACGCACAACCATCTCTGTGGTTTACAGAGAATGGTCCGAAAAAGAGAAAATATCCAGTGAGCGGGAAGTTGTGTGGATGAAAATGGCTTGTTGATGTCAGAGGTCAGAGGAGAATGGACAGACTGGTTCGAGATGATAGAAAGGCAACAGTAACTCAATTAACCACTCGTTACAGCCAAGATATGCAGAATACCATCTCTGAATGCACAACACATCGAACGTTGAAGCAGATGGGCTACAGCAGCAGAAGAACAAACCAGGTGCCACTCCTGTCAGCTAAGAACAGGAAACTGAGGCTACAATTCGCACATGCTCATCAAAATTGGACAATAGAAGATTGGAAAAATGTTGCCCAGTCTGATGAGTCTTGATTTCAGCTGTGACATTCAGATGGCAGGGTCAGCATTTGGCATAAACAACATAAAAGCATGGATCCATCCAGCATTGTATCAATGGCTCAGGCTGGTGGTGGTTTAATGGTGTAGGGGACATTTTCTTGGCACACTTTGGACCCCTTAGTACCAATTGAGCACAATTTAAACACAATGGCATACCTGAGTGTTGTTGCTGACCATGTCCATCCCTTTATGACTACAGTGTACCCATCTTCTGATGGCTACTTCCAGCAGGATAATTCACCATGTCACAAAGCTCAAATCATCTCACCACTGATTTCTTCAACATGACAATGAGGTCACTATACTCCAATTGCCTCCACAGTCACCAGAGCTCATCCAATAGAGCACCTTTTGGGATGTGGTGGAATCGAATCATGGATATGCAGCTTACAAATCTGCAGGAACTGTGTGATGCTATCATGTTAATATGGACCAAAATCTCTGAGGAATGTTTCCAACACCTTGTTGAATCTATGCTATCAAGAATTAGGGCAGTTCTGTAGGCAAAAGGGGGTCCAACCCGATACTAGCAAGGTGTACCTAATAATAAAGTGTCTGATGAGTGTATAAAAAGCTGGCGTCACGTCCTCTGGTCACCTTGAGTTAGAATATTGTGGTCTCAGTTACTCTGTTGCATTCTGACTTGCCTAATTTGTGGATAAGTGTACCTATTGTGCAGCTGCATCTGCGAATGCTCTGTTCTGTTTTTTTATTTTATTTTCTTTTTGCTTACCCACCTCTATCTTGTCTTCAATAAACTTATAATAAATGTTAAAAAGCTGGCAATTTATGTAGCACTTTACATCCTTTATACTTACATCAGTTCCTGCCTTCAAGGATCGGCCTGTCCATTAAGGGTGCACCGGTGCCCCCCTCCCCCCTATCCATGCCACAGGATGCCGGGCACATGAATTATAGTGGTGGGGATGTTTTTTTTGAAGCACCTGATTAGAGCCAGAGGCTCTAATCAGGAGTACCTATCAGTGGAGTACAGGAGTGCCCACCAGTGCCGCCTTATCGGTGCCCACCAGTGCAGCCCATCGGTGCCCATCAGTGCAGCCTCATCAGCGTACATCAATGAAGGAGAAAAATTACCTGTTTACAACATTTTACATTTTATAACAAAAAATATATATATATATATATATATATATATATATATATATATATATATATATATATATATATATATATATATATTTATATTTATATATATTTTTTTAAATCAGTCTTTTTATTTATATTTTAACAATTGTCATTCAAAGTGCATCAGCGCTGAAAGCTGAAATTTTGGTCTGGGCAGGAGCAGGGTTTAAGTGCCCAGTAAGCAAGTGGTTAAACCCTGGAAGGTACTGTATATACTCGAGTATAAGCCGACCCAAGTATAAGCCGAGGTACCTAATAATATTACCCCAATTAACTGGGAAAACTTATTGACTCAAGTATAAGCCTAGGGGGGGGAAATGCAGCAGCTACTGTAAGCGGAAAAGAGGGTCAACAATGCCCATTTGCACGCCTCACTGTGCCCAACCTCACTGTGCCCATTGCCAGCTTACTGTGCCCAACCTCACTGTGCCCATTGCCAGCTTACTGTGCCCATTGCCACCTCACTGTGCCCATTGCCAGCTTACTGTGCCCAACCTCACTGTGCCCATTGCCACCTCACTGTGCCCAACCTCACTGTGCCCATTGCCACCTCACTGTGCCCATTGCCACCTCACTGTGCTCATTGCCAGCTTACCGTGCCCATTGCCAGCTTACTGTGTCCCTTGCAGCCTCCCTGTGCCCGAGTCAGTGTACCTGAAAATCTTCTTAGACTGCGAGCGGCGTCCATTGTTTAAATATCGTGGCTTCCTCCTGGTCTTGTTCCGTGATAGGCGTTTTCAGCAAACACTGTGTTGAGTGTTCCGCCTATCACGGAGGTCTTCTCATTCTTGGACTCCGTTTCCCAGCAGGCACTGTGTTCAGTGTTCCGCCAATCAAAGACATCTTTTCATCCTCGGACAAGAGAACGTCCATGATTGGCGGAACACTGAACACAGTGTCTGCTGGGAAACGGAGTCCAAGAATGAGAAGACCTCCGTGATAGGCGGAACACTCAACACAGTGTTTGCTGGAAACGCCTATCACGGAACGGGACCAGGAAGAAGCCACGATATTTAAACAATGGACGCCGCAGTCTAAGAAGATTTTCAGGTACACTGACTCAAGTATAAGCCGAGGGGGTGTATTTTCAGCCCTAAAAAAAGGGCTGAAAAACTCGGCTTATACTCAAGTATATACGGTAAGTAAAATATATAAAATCTCAGTCTATACATGTCATCGACAAAAAACTGTGATTTTGTGGCAAGACCACTGCTTAGGTCCTGTGACAATACCTTTTTAACCACTTAAGGACTGGCTCCTGTACATATACGTCGGCATTTTAAAGATGGATATCTCGTTAACGGCAGCAGCTGCTGCCACAACCGAGGTATTCATCTTTTCAGTGGGCGGTCCTGTTTACGATAATGGTGGTCTCTGCGGCAGATGCCCCGCGAGATCACCGTTATCGGTGGCGGGAGAGGAGCCCCACTCCCGCTGCTCTCCCGCGCCCTCCGCCGCTTACAGGAGGCATCAGTAGCGACGGAGGCGATCGGGTCCTGTGTCCTGTTAGGTATGGATACGAGTGAGGGCAAGATGGCCCCCCACCCGTCTCCATACCATAGCAGGGCAGAAGCAACGTCAAAACGTCACTTCCGCCCATACGTCTTTAAGGGTCTGATCAGGCCAATAGAAGGAGCAGTGGCTCCGAGCGCATCCCAACCTATGTGAGCTATCATGTATTTGCGCTGACAGTTACTTTTACCTAAGCCTAGATTAAGGCTTACCTGTAGGTGCTATAAATATCTCCTAAACCTCCACTGTTTAGGAGATATTTACAATCGAGACGAGCGCCGGCGCACGTGTACTTTAGAAACGGTGATCGTGCCGTTTCTAAAGGAAGGTCATGTCGTGACTGGCGGCTCCTGCACGTATGCGCGGGAGTGACGTCATGCGACTTCGGCCAGTCACAAAGCCAGAGTTTGTGGCCCCGGAAGGAAGCGGGGTGATGAATGGACGCTTCCTGCAACACGGGACAGCGGTGACATCGCAGGCTTCGGTTTCAGGTAAGTGACACATACTGGGCTACTATGCGATGCATACTAGCCCATTATGCTTTACCTTTGCAGGTAAATAAAGAGGAAATAAAACCCATCAGGGTTTACTTCCTCTTTAAGCCTAGGCTTTTTTCCAGACAACAGGAAGTGGGCTGTATAAGGTATTTACTGGCAGAAAAAATATGTTTTACTATTCAAAGTTAAAACAAGGGCAGAGGAATAAAAGAAGGAAAGATGAAAAAAATTACTGAAGTTCAGCTGATTCATAAAGCTTTGCCATAAACTGAGAAAGCACATTTTTAGCATTAAGGCTCCATTCACACCTAGGCGTTTCAAATCACGGCAAGCGTTTGCAATGCCATTAGGCCCGGTTCACACTTGTGCGAGTTCATAACGAATGCGATGCGTCAAAAACACTTTGAATTCGCATGTCATCCCTAAAGTCATTGTTTTCAATGACGGTCGTTCACATACATGCATTGCGATGCAATAAAAAAAAGGGTCTTGTCCGACTTTTCTGCGTTGCGAATTTAGTCTCCATAGACATGAGTGTAAATCGTTCTGGAATCGCAATGATGGTTCACATATGTGCGAATTCCACCACGCGATTTTCCACAAAAAACAGGAAGTTAACACCTTTTTTTTTTTTTTTTACACTATGATTCTATTGGCTAGAACATTAATCGCAGCTATGTCCCACTCCTGAAATTCGCGTTAAAATCGCAGTAAAATTCGCACCTCAGAATGGACAAAAAACGAACCAAATTCACAGCGCATCAGTGTGAACCGGGCCAAGGCCAAAGCTTTATTTTAAAGCGGACCTTCAGTAATTTTTTCATCTTTCCATCAAATCTTCTGCCCTTGTTGTTTTAACTTTGGATAGTAAAGCATTTTTTTTCTGCCAGTAAATACCTTATACAGCCCACTGTCTGGTCATTAGCCTAGGCTTATGATATCATGCAACAACAAGGCCTGGGGAATGCCATGGAAAAACCCAAGCCTACTTACCGACCAGCTCGCAGACAACCAAATAAACCTGTCTAACAGTATGTGTTATGATATCATGCACAGCTCTCTCTCTCTCTCACCCTCGTGAGAGTTTGCCAGGAAGGGAGGGGGGATGAGTCATAAGAGGGCCAATGAGAGCTACAGAGCTGGAGATTTAAATCCAGGAAGTGAACAGGCAGCAGCTTCAGCTGCCCACAGTTAAAATGGTTGCAACCAGACTCAGTGGAGGGAGATTTCTGCAGCATATTTGGCAAGTACAGAATCACAGTATATATAAAATAATATGCAAAGTGGTTGGAGGGAAGCTTCAGAATGGCAAATATGTTTTTATTACAAATTATGTGAGCAGAATGCAGTTCCTCTTTAACATCTCCAACTTAAACAAATTGTAGGTATTAATGTCTAAAGATCTTCACTATTTGATAAATCAAGCAATATTATTTAATGTGACCATTTTGCTAGAAATGACAGTTTTAGCATCTGATAAATGGTGTTGCAGCACAACACTCAAGCTGAATATGAATTTTATACTTATTGCGCATATTCTTTTATTACTTTTAATAAGGCTGATTGTATCAAATGAAGTGTTTTTGTCTTCGGTGATTAAAAGTGCCATCTTTCTTACTGGTGTCTTCCCTCTTTGTCAGCAGAAGGTAATGTTGTAAAGAGGATTGGCTGACATGTTGAGCAGCCTTAAGTAGATTATTGTTCTGCTACTAGTAGGAGTATTCCGATCGCTGCATGCAAGGACATTCATGACGTGCTTTAACCATTTGTGTTCCCAGTGTCAGAGATATGCCGTGTATTGCCAGATGACAACCAGTGGAATTGTGACTGGTTTATGAATAATGCATTACTCTAGGATTGGTTTGTTAAGGCCAATACATAACCTTGAACAATGGCAGATTTGTGCATTTAGTGTTTTTTTTCTCCTAATCCTCCTTTATATTCCATCCCTTTCATCCTTTCCACTCCAGCACTGGCTGCTGACACAAATGATTTCTCAGTTTCTCCTACCTGGAGCTTTGATATTGCTTGAGATTGGGCAGAGCTTGTGCAAAGACAACGCTCACAAGGTCGAGGGTGGGTGAGATGTGTTTGGGGGCAGAGTTGAGGCTTTCTAAAGAAATACAGATATTGTGAGTCTTACATTTTATATCTAAGGAAAATTTTAAAAACATATTCACCTCATGCCTGCAATACATGCACACGTAGAAAAGAAGGGAGGGTGCACCGACCTTGTGTATTAGCAAAAGTTTTTTAATAAAAGTAAAACGGCAATGGTTATACATAGAAACGTAGTATACAAGTGTGACGGGAGTCACTTTGGGTGGGGGGGTTTGTGCAACTCAGCTTACATTGGAGAGCCCTGGTAAATCTGTGTCCAGCTTCCCCGGCCCCTCTTATGTGTAAATCACCCTGTGTCCATTAGGGGCACAGGCTGACTGAGAACCCCACTATGATCTGTGCTAGTCAAACTTGCTGTACAGCCACACTGGAATGTTGTATATATTGTGTGTTGTCTTATGCTGTTGTGGACTCTTTGCTGGGATCGTTTGGGGTGTGATTGTATTCCATGGTTTTATTGTGTCTGTCTGCTTGGGAAGAAAAGTATATTATGGGATGGATGTTTTGTATTTGTGTTCCTGGCATGTGAACTGGGGGCAGGGTGGAGGGGTAGATTTCCCAAACAGCTCTCCCTGCTGTTTAGACTGTTTACTGATGAGAAGTTTGAATACACCTGACCTGTGTCTCTATTGTTATTGGACAATTTACCCTGCCCTGAATCCAAGGGTGGGGGGGGAGTGTCTCTGAGTTATATGTCTGTAGCGAAACCCTCAGCTTAAGAAGGCTGCTTGTTTGTTTGGGCCCTGTAATGCACTGCTACCAACCCCTGGCAATCGGCTCTGACTTCTCTCGTGACACAGTTAGAAAGAGGGAAAATAGTGGTATAACTGTATTATCTCTATACATATATATATTGCACAGTACAACCTCCCCTTGTATACCAGCACAATAATGGACACTCACAACCAAGTTACTTAACTATAACGGTTTACTGTAAGCAACAATATAAAAGTAATTTGAGTACAATATCTTATGCAGATCCCTGCAATAAAGGTGTACACATTATATGCATATGACATTCAGTTAGGCAATAAAATTGGTATTAACCCCGCTGCAGCTATCCTCCCTCGTGAGCATAGAAATGGCACCCAGCAATGTCCTAACTACCCAGTCAGGCCTGACTATAACTGTGGGTATAGTTGGGTGAGGAATCTTCGCTAGCAACTGTCGGTGGTGCACATTGAGAAACAAATTGTAATCCAATAAGGGGGGTATGTGAATAACCGCTAACTTGGCAAACTGGAGAGACTGGCAAACTCAGTTCAGGACAACAGTCTCTCCAAAGTATAACTGTGTTCAATAGAAGGCCTAAGCAAAGTTATTGATTTAAGGTTCCGAGCAGGCGCTCTCTCACCCAAACCGGACCGACTCCTGTCCGGTTCCTCCGCTACTGTGAGCGGCGTCACAGTGGTCCGCGATGCACCGAGTCTTTGGTCCTTCAGAAGAAGATGGCACCTCAGGTGGATCGGATGCCTCGCAGACTCCCTAGCGGAATGGAAGCCCTCTGGAACAGGAACGCGAGACCCAGCTTAGGCCTAGCGCGCGCGCAGCAGGTGAGTGCAGGGGATCCTCTTGCAAGGAGGGCGGCGTTCCAAAAGAAAGAAGCGAGCCCCGCCTCTCCCTTTTTAAAGTCTACCCCAGCAGTCCTTGCGCGGGGAATGGCACCCTGGGTGCCGCAAAGCATCCCAGGAAATGTAGTCCTGTGGGTAAAACGACACCCCGCTACACACTCCCCCCCACTTGAAATCTTTGGTCCCTCAAAGACGGTATCAACAGTAGGAAAACACAAACTCATTAAGGACAGCTAGAGAAGTTGGCAGAGGAAACTCCCATCAGAATGGGGAAGGGAGTTTGTCCTGCCCACTGGTTACATCAAAGGGGTTGACCTGTCTAACTGTGCCAGAGAGAGAGCTGGGGTTGCCTTCCACCAAATGCACAGCGGAAGGATCAAGTGTTGGCAAAGTCCTTCTAGCAGTGGTTACTGTATCCTCAGAACTTTCCCCCATCTGGGTGTAGGTTAACTTCCGAGGAGGACGAATAACTCTTTTGGCCCTTTGTTCTCTTGGGGTGACTGTTACATCCCTCACTGCGTCTTCCTCTAAAGTGGGTACACTGGGCTCCAATACTTCTGGTACATCCAAGTCAGGTGTAGGCAGATGCGAGGAGTAATCTTGATGATCAGCAGAAGGTGACAATGTGGCATCTTCCCACTCTTCAGCCGGAGGACTAGACGGAACAAACTCAGTGGCTTCCACGTTCAATGTACTATCCACAGTACCTTCAGATGGTGGAAGATCTATAGGCATGGGTTCTGGGGTCTGAGAAGGCCACAACCATCCAAGCTCTTCATCTAAACTCTGATCCGAGGCATCCACTTCTCTAGACTGAGAAACCTGAGACCGAATGTTTGGCCTAGGTGTCTCCAAACTTGAGTATGGTTCAGGGGAACCTTCTACAGATGGTATCCGGACCGCTTCTGAAAGTGGGAGTAAATGGTTCCTGTGCCATGTCTTCAGTGGCCCTATCTTCCCTTCTGGCTTTAGCTGATACACCGGCAAATCTGGCAACTTCTTACAGATCATATAGGGTTCAGGTCTCCATCTGTCTGCTAACTTATGTTTCCGTGGAACTCCTAGGTTGCGCAGCAGCACTCGGTCTCCTGGCTGGAGGTCCTGGATTCGAACCTTGAGGTCAAAGTTCCTCTTGTTCCGAGCTCCTCTTTGCTCTGAGGCCACTTGGGCCTGTTCAAAAGCCAGCTTCAAACTCTTCCTCAGTCTGTCTACATAGCCCTTGTGTGAGGTGGCTGAAGTGCGATCCATGGATATGCCGAATGCCAGATCCACAGGCAGTCTTGCTTCCCTGCCAAACATAAGGCGATATGGAGAGTACCCTGTGGCATCGCTAGTGGTGCTGTTGTAGGCGTGCACGATGGCCGCTATATGCTTGCTCCAATGCTGCTTCTGCTCACTACTCAGAGTCCCCAACATATTTAATAGAGTCCTGTTGAACCTCTCCGGCTAAGCGTCACCCTGAGGGTGATGAGGGGTGGTGCGGGTCTTCTTGATACCCAAAGAGTCCAACAGTTTCTTGATCAATTGACTCTCAAAGTCTCTCCCTTGGTCAGAGTGCAAACGTTGTGGCAGTCCGTAGTGCACAAAGTATTTCTCTACTAAGATTTTAGCTACAGTGGAGGCCTTCTGGTCTTTGGCTGGAAAAGCTTGGGCATAACGGGTGAAATGGTCGGTTATCACCAGAACATTTCCTTGTCCACTTAAGTCAGGTTCAAGACAGAGAAAGTCAATGCACACCAAGTCAAAGGGTCCTTGACTCTGCAGATAGCCCATTGGGGCAGCTTGACGTGGCAATGTCTTTCTCTGGATACAACGTGCACAGGAGTGGCAGTATTCCTCCACTTCAGCCCGCATACAAGGCCAATAGAACCTATCCCTTACAAGCTGGAATGTTCGTTCAGCCCCCAGGTGGCCATGATCATCATGTTAGGCAGCCAAGATGGTTCGTCTGTACTTTTCCGGCAGAAATAGCTGCCACTTCTCTTCCAGGCCATCAGAGGGGCCCCTTCGGTAGACCACCCCTTGATGAACCTGCAACCTGTCCCATTCCTTGTGAACCAACCGGGCCACCTTTGATGGGTTCTTCAGAAGTCTGTTTGGATACTGGTCTTCCAAGGTCTCCAGTGCTAATCTTCCCCAAGGGACTTCCAGCTGGTCCTTCCTCAAGTCCTTCTTGGACAGTTTGGGTAGGTCATCCTCTCCTACTTGGGTCACATTGCAGTAACACTTAGGCACCCCCACAGCAGAAACACCGATCTCTTCAGCCCTCGACCCACTACTAGCTTGAAGTTGTACTCCTTGACACAGGGCCCGTACCCCATCTGGGGTTACCTGGGTCCAATCTTCTGGATGGTGGATGGGTGCATGGCCTCTTCTGGACAGCACGTCCGCATCACGGTTTCCTGCTCCCGGCCTATACTTCAGGCTGAAGTTGAACCCGGCTAGGGCGGCCAACCAACGGTGACCAGTGGCATCCAGCTGGGCCGTGGTGAAGAGATAGGTGAGTGTATTATTGTCAGTCTTTACCGTGAAGTCCGCTCCATACAGGTAATCTCTGAGTTTATCCACGACTGCCCACTTTAGGGCCAGGAACTCAAACTTGTGGGTGGGGTAGTTCTTCTCAGTGGGTGCCAAACTTCTGCTAACGTAGGCAACTGGGCGCAACTGCCCTTCATACCCTTGGTATAGCACCCCTCCTAGGCCATCATGGCTGGCATCTACATGCAGCTCATAAGGCTTCTTTGGATCAGCATAGGCCAGGACTGGTGCAGTGGTAAGACTCTTCTTTAACATCTGGAAGGCTTCCTCACACTCCCCTGTCCACTGGTCTTCCACAGACTCTCCAGGCTTCCTCGGACCAGTATCACCTTCCTCTCCTTCCGTCTTCAGTAACTCATTTAGGGGTCTGGCAATTTTTGCAAATCCCTCCACAAATTTACGGTAGTAGGAACAGAAACCTAAAAAGGACCTGAGCTCAGTCACTGTAGTTGGTCGGGGCCAGGAGGTGACTGCCTCCAGTTTATCCGGGTCTGTAGACACTCCTTCAGCAGATACTATGTGCCCCAGATAGTGGACTGAGGATTGATAGAACTGGCATTTTTCTCTGGAAAGTTTCAGTCCCTCCTCACTGAGTCGTTTCAGGACCTTCTCCAATCTTTCTTCATGCTCTTCCAGAGTCTTCCCGAAGACAATGATGTCGTCTAGGTATACTAGGACTTCAATCAGATTCATGTCCCCAACGGTCTTCTCCATCAACCTCTGGAAGGTAGCAGGGGCTCCCGACAGACCTTGGGGCATCCTATTAAACTCATAGAACCCCACCGGGGTGATGAAGGCCGTCTTCTCCTTATCTTCAGGGTGCATGGGGATTTGATAATACCCACTCTTCAGGTCCATGACACTGAACCACTTGGCCCCAGACAGGCTCTGCAAAGCATTTTCTATCCTGGGGGTAGTATACTGGTCAAGAATGGTCCTCCGGTTAAGAGTCCTATAGTCTATGCAGAGTCTCAGCGACCCGTTTTTCTTCCTTACCACCACAATGGGGGAGGCATATGGACCTCTGGACTCTTTAATGACCCCCTGTCCTCTTTAGCTCTGCCAACTGCTCCCGCAAATCTTCCAGATCAGCCAGTGTAACTCTTCGAACCCTCTCCCGGAAGGGCTTGTCTTCTTGAAGAAGGATTTTATGGGTGGCACTCCTCGCACACCCCACATGAAACTCATCTTTGGAGAATATTCTCCTCCACCGAGTCAGTTGAGCCTTGGCTCTCTCCTTCCATTTCTGTGGCAAGGCTGTATCTTCAGGACAAAGGTCTTCCAAGGTGGCCTCTTCATCTTTTGACTTCAATTCAGACAGGGTCACTGGGGTGGCAGGGTTTACCTTGCCCAATAGCACCCGGGCTGGGATCTTCACAGGAGAATTTGTGACATTCCTGACACTTACTGTAATCTGTCCCTTGGCTTTCTTCAGTGCCCTCAACGGGACCACTTCAGGGAGTACTTCCAATCCTTGGTGAGTATTGGAGGGGGCTGGTTCCACGACCACAAAGGGACCTGGTTGCTCCCAGGAGAGTTTTACTGTAGCCTGAAGACTGGTCACTTTACCAGGCTGTAGTATCTTCTCTCTCCTAGACAGTCTCCAGACTCTTCCCACCCCCTCTTCCGGGGCCTTTTGCTCCAGGATCATCTTCTGGTAGACCTGTTGCAGCATGGGGTGAATCTTCTGTCTGGGAGAACTCCGTTCTTGCACCAACGAGGTCAGCAGTCTCCGGACCAAGTCAGTGTTGGTCCCTATCAACATGGACATCGTGTTGGCTCCTGGTGGGCGAGGGCAAACCACCGCCAAAGTGTCAAAAGCTTCGGCCTTCCCGGTCACCGAGGGGTCAAAGGCCAGCCTGATAGAAACATAGCCATCGTAGGGGAAACTGCGAGTGCCAATCCCCCCTATCTTCAGGTCTTCCAGCTTCTGCAAGGATACGTGACTTAAATGCTTCTGATAAAAGTCTTGGTATAAGAGAGTCACTTGGGCTCCTGTGTCTAAGAGTTCCTTTGCGTAGACTCCCTCCACTTGAACGGAGACTAGAGGGGAGGGTCCAACTAATTTATCCGGGAACTTCTTTGGAGGTATTTTCTCCTTTTGGATTTTTTGACTTTTCCAATGTTTTTTTTCTTCTTTTTCCATTTCTCCCTGGATCTCAACCCTTTTTGAACCTAGTATGCATTGATCTTTTTCTGGTTGTCAAATTGCAACTCCCGACAGACAGTATGGGAGTTTTTAGGAGAGACATGGTTGCCTTTCTTTTTTCCCTCTGCTTGTCTCTGAACCTTCTTGGAGCTTTCTGTAGGTAGCGGGCGCCCGGCTGACTCCTTCACCGGGGCCCTCCTGAAGTTTTCCGCTGGCTGGTATTGAGTGCCCCTGTTCTTCCTTGGACTGGGGCACCTTCTATCAGGGTGGCCAACTCCTCCACAATTTAAGCAGACAATTTCCTTCCTGATCTTTGGTGATGCTGGAGTAGGGACCCTTCGGTCCGGCTCCTTCCGGATCTCGTCTTTCTCCTTGACTCCAGAGTTCTTGGACAATAAAGAGGTCAATATGTCCAGTACTTGGGCCATTTGAGACTTCAAAGTTTCTACCTCTGGGTCACGTTCTGTAACTACTGTCGTTCTGACTCCTACCGAAACAGGTGGGGCGGTTTTCTCAAACCCCTCTTGATCCTTCATCAAGGCCTCCGTCAGAGGTCTTCAGGTGGAGCCAAACTGGATCCGACCGTAAGGCTCCCCTAAGGATCTGTTTCATCCTGGTAGCATCTATGACCTGTGGCTGCATTCCTTTTCTCAGTACAATCTGGCGCAGCATTCTATTCAGTCTCCGGACATACTCGAACAACTTTTCCTTTGGCTGTTGGAAGGTATGTTCAAATTTATACATCAAGTCTGACACCTTCTCCAGCTGGCCAAACTCTTCCTGCAACATAGACAAATAATCCATTGCTGTACACACAGTATTGCTGCACCTAAGGTTTTTCACCGCCTCAGCAGCAGGGCCTTTCAAGCTCTCACTGAGGTGCTGCTTCTTCTGTGCTTCTGGGACTTTCCAACCTTCTTCTGCCTGCATTGCCTGCTCGATCCAAGTATTGAAATCTTCCTCCCCGGGTGGTACAGGTTGTGTTCCTGAAAACACCCGGAGTTTCCGGTACCCAGCTTCCACATGCACCGTGTTATTTTTTGGCATTTAACGACAAAGTCTACCAAAGCAGTCAACAGTTCAGGTCCTATGGCGGTCAGGGGTGACTTTGGTGCTTTCGTTTCGCTACTGCCTCCCATTTTGGAGAAGAGTGACGGAGATAACTGCGGGGAGGTCCCTGGGGACTCTTTCTTCACAGCCCCTGTATGCACTAAGCGATACGTTCTGTCATTTATGTCTTTTATACTTTGCCCTTTGAACTCCTCCGGGACTCCTCTCGTCCACTCTATTAGCGCATATGTCCCCGAGGCATTTGTCTTCACATCTACCGGCCATGCTTTCCATTTTGGAGATATTAACATTATTAATTGCGTTATCTCTTCTTTCTCCCGGATCTCTCCCGGGAGTTCAATTGCTACCGCCTGGAGTGGATCTACGCCCTCCTCTGCGCACCATTCTATTACTGCCTGCGGGTTCATGCTGGTATTTCAGGCCGACCTTGCTCGCAGCGTGCAATATACGCGGGTCCCGGACCGAGCCCCCACGTGTAGCGAAACCCTCAGCTTAAGAGGGCTGCTTGTTTGTTTGGGCCCTGTAATGCACTGCTACCAACCCCTGGCAATCGGCTCTGACTTCTCTCGTGACACAGTTAGAAAGAGGGAAAGTAGTGGTATAACTGTATTATCTCTATACATATATATATATATTACACCGTACAACCCCCTTTGTATACCAGCACAATAATGGACACTCGCAACCAAGTTACTTAACTATAACGGTTTACTGTAAGCAACGATATAAAAGAGTAATTTGAGTACAATATTTTATGCAGATCCCTGCAATAAAGGTGTACACATTATATGCATATGACATTCAGTTAGGCAATAAAATTGGTATTAACCCCGCTGCAGCTATCCTCCCTCGTGAGCAAAGAAATGGCGCCCAGCAATGTCCTAACTACCCAGTCAGGCCTGACTATAACTGTGGGTATAGTTGGGTGAGGAATCTTCGCTAGCAACTGTCGGTGGTGCACATTGAGAAACAAATTGTAATCCAATAAGGGGGGTATGTGAATAACCGCTAACTTGGCAAACTGAAGAGACTGGCAAACTCAGTTCAGGACAACAGTCTCTCCAAAGTATAACAGTGTTCAATAGAAGGCTTAAGCAAAGTTATTGATTTTAAGGTTCCGAGCAGGCGCTCTCTCACCCAAACCAGACCGACTCCTGTCCGGTTCCTCCGCTACTGTGAGCGGCGTCACAGTGGTCCGATGCACCGAGTCTTTGGTCCTTCAGAAGAAGATGGCACCTCAGGTGGATCGGATGCTCTGCAGACTCCCCAGTAGAATGGAAGCCCTCTGGAACAGGAACGTGAGACCCAGCTTAGGCCTAGCGCGCGCAGCAGGTGAGTGCAGGGGATCCTCTTGCAAGGAGGGTGGCGTTCCAAGAGAAAGAAGCGAGCCCCGCCTCTCCCTTTTTAAAGTCCACCCCAGCAGTCCTTGCGTGGGGAATGGCACCCAGGGTGCCGCAAAGCATCCCGGGAAATGTAGTCCTGCGAGTAAAACGACACCCCGCTACATATCTGTTGTAACATGTGCTTGAATATAGAGTCTGCTGCTTGGGTCTATAGTTGAAACCAAAGAAGTTGGAGGACCAGACGATATTGCAGGGTGGCTAACACGTTTCGAGAAAGGACCCTCTTCCTCAGAGCCAAAACGATTTCATAGCCACCCTGCAATACCCGTCTGGTCCTCCAACATCTTTGGTCAAAGCTTCTAAATACCTCTGTATCTTAGGCCGGGCACGTAACTCCCGGCCGGTCTCCTACTCTGATCCAGTGCTTCTGTGGGTGGGGCCGAGATCTCTCTTGCTGATTAGTAACTTTCTTCCAAAGCCTCAGTACGATTGTTGGCAGGGGATTGCCTGTTGACAGACTGTTGTCCTAAAATCTGACCATTGGTACGCTCCTTTTGACAATTGTTGTCCAATTTTCCGCCAACAATTGTTGGATGACAGGCTACTAAATTTTCGGCGGACAACGGTTTGAAGTCAGATTTTCATATGGTCCTAGTACACAAATCCTTCACACAAAAGTCGAAAGTACAAACACGCATGCTCGAAATCAATGCTCACCAAACACTAAATTAGCAGAAGGGGCCCAAAGGGTGGCGCTCAAGAGTTGAAATTCCTCGTAGTACGTCACTACGTTCATGTTTGCGACACGGCAATTGTGTACTGTTAGTATGCAAGACAAGATCCTGGCACACGCCCTTTTGACAAAAATCAGACAACGGTTGGCCAACAATCGTACCGTGTGTATGAGGCTCAAGCCTGAAGTGCACAAGACTTACTAAGCAATGGACTGAAAAACACACAGGACTCTTTTTTTAATTTGCACCGCAACCGCATATATGTGAACCAGCTCCATTGAAAGCCGGTCTGGTTAACGTTATGTGAATCGGATGTGGTTCAAAATGCATCCGATTCGCATGTATGTTAACCGAGCCTGCGTTTTGTGGTTTTAAAACAATTTTGCAAAGAACAGAGAATGACCTGTTTGAACCCACTCAGGACCACCATCCTACTCCCACTATGGGTATTGTTGGGCTACGCACATGGGCTATGCCATAGGTAACATATAAATTACTGGTTCCTGCTCTCTCCTTCAGAAAGCATGGCATATTATCCGAGACTTTATTTACTTATTCATTTATTTATTCCACTTTGTAGCCAAAATTCATGCATCCTACTCCTGATGATTTGACTGTAAACGCCATGAAACGCGTCAAGTCTACACTCAAGGTTGCCAAGTCAAGCTTGCCTAAAATCATTAATTCTGCCAATAATATTTATTTGTTTACATCCATCATGATTATTTTGTTTATTTGATTTGTATGTTTATTTAATTTATCAATTGTCATTGCTTGTATCACGTTTATCCATTATTAATATTAAATATGTTTATATGATTATTATTATATTTATTATGCCTTTTTTGCCTACCCCAGGTATTATATATTATATAATGCCTTATATTTTATATTTATTATTATATTTATTAATTGAATTAAATTTATTGGATTTGTTAATTATTAATTTATTATGGGTACATGGATCTCCATATGGTGATTGTGACATCTAATGTATTTAGAATTAGGTATCCTACATAACATCATACACATATTCATGCCTCATCTAAAGTCCCAAAACCCATTCTCCTTCTCACGATTTTGATGCATTTCGCTTTTTTTGTTTTGTTGGGCTTATGGGAAAGTATGACAATTCTGTTTATGGAGTGCGACTTTGATGTGACAAAGTAGTTCAGGAACCTTTTATGTGTCCAAAGTCGCATGTTAGGGTTAAGGGTTAGAGCTTTTCACATCCAATGCAGTTGGATACATTTTGAACTGCACTCCAACTGCGCAGACGCCCCAAAATCAAGCTAATCCTTTGGGCATAGGGGTTGATTTACTAAAACTGGAAAGTGCAAAATCTGGTGCAGCACAGCATAGAAACCAATCAGTTTCCATTTTTTTTTTTTTGTCAAAGCTTAATTGAGCAAGCTGAAGTTAGAAGCTAATTGGCTACCATGCAAAACTGCACCAGATTTTTTCACTCTCCAGTTTTAGTAAATCAATGCCATAGTTCACATCATTGCAGTGCAGTTTAGCGCAGTTAAAAAAAAAGAAAAAAGAAGAGCATGCTGTATTCTTCTGCACCGTAAATGCAGGGAACACGCTTTAAAATGCACCACACCCACACAGTGCTTCTTTAAGCCAAGAAAGCCAAGCCCAAAAACATATAGAAAAATGCACTGCAAACACAGTTTCTAAACGCAATGCAAAACACATTCAAGCATGCTTCACACGCTCTTCAAATGCATGTAAACCTGCAGTCAAAAATGCACAGTTATGTGCAGTTTCTGGTGTGAATGGGCCCTGAGAGTTATGCCCTGTACACACGATCGGAATTTCGATGGTCTAAAATCCGATGGAATTTTCCGTCAGAATTCCGATGAAGCTGACTTCCATCAGTCTTGCCTACACACCATGAGACAAAATTCCGACCGTCCAGAACGCGGTGATGTAAAACACCACGACGAGCCGAGAAAAATGAAGTTCAATGCTTCCGAGCATGCGTCGACTTGATTCTGAGCATGCGTGGATTTTTCTCCGATGGAGATCCACACAGACGATTGGAATTTCCCATCTGATTTTTTTCCATTGGAAAAATTTAAAACATGTTCTATTTTTTTACACCGATGGAAAAAAGTCAGATGGGGCCCGCAAACGATCGGAATTTCCGATGAAAAAAGTCCATCGGACTTTTTTCATCGTAAAAACCCCAATCGTGTGTACAAGGCATTATGGTTAGAGTTAGGGTTAGAGTTAGGGTTAGCAGTAATCATTAGGGTTAGGATTAGTATAAATCATTAGGGATAGGTTTAGTAGTAATTGTTAGCGGTAATTGTTAGGGTTATAACGCTAACCCTAACAATTACCGCTAATTCTAACCATAGCCTTAACCCTAACTTGTGACTTGGGACACATAAAAGTTCCTGCTCTACTTTGATGTGACTTGAGCATAAGAGAGTGTAAAGTTGCATCCAAGTCGCACTATATTAACAGAGTTGTCATACTTTTTTTATTAGCCAAAACCCCCCAGCAAAACGCATTAAAATGCAACACTTTCGATTTTGGTGCTGGTTTATTGAAGTCTACAGTCCCGACCCTTTCCAAAAAATGCAGCGGCTCAAAACGCAGAGTTGTAAACTAGATCCATAGGAAGCTATGTTAAATAGACTGTAGGGAGTTTCTGCAAAATACACAAAAAAAAACTCATAGGTGTGGACCAAGGTTAAGGGATAACGGCTGAGCTACTGAGAAAGAGAAGGGATTGTATCTGTAGAGGTTTAATCTGAATTCTTTAGTTCAGAATTCTTCAGGTTTTTTTTAATTTTTGTTAAATTTTCAGGTTTCTGTGATGTAAATAAATTGGACACCTCCACCTTCTATAAACTGTATAACTCACTTGAAAAATGAACTGCAATCTTTTAGGACGGGGGGGGGGGGGGGTAAAAATAAAAAAATAAAATAATGTGGTTACATAAGTGTGCACACCCTCTTATAACTGGGGATGTAGCTGCATTCAGAATTAAGCCATCACAAGATCATTTTATATAGGAGTCAGTACACACCTGCCATCATTTAAAGTACCTTTGATTATCTCCAAATGAAGTTCAGCACTTCTAGTAAGTTTTTCCTGACATTTTCTTAGTCGCATCCTACAGCAAAAGCCGTGGTCCGCAGAGAGCTTCCAAAGCATCAGAGGGATCTCATTGTTAAAAGGTATCAGCCAGGAGAAGGATACAAAAGAATTTCCAAGGCATTAGATATACCATGGAGCACAGTAAAGACAGTCATCATCAAGTGGAGAAAAGATGGCACAAAAGTGACATTACCAAGAACTGGACGTCCCTCCAAAATTGATTAAATTACGAGAAGAAAACTGTTCAGGAAGGCTGCCAAGAGGCCTACAGCAACATTAAAGTGGTTGTAAACCCACTTTATAAACAAAGACCTACAGGTAAGCCTAGATTAAGGCTTACCTGTAGGTGCATGAAATATCTCCTTTAACCTACACGGTTAAGGAGATATTTGCATTTAAATGCGGCGACGCTGACGTCACGCGCATGCGCATGGGGTTAACCCCATTCACAAATTCGGCTAGGTCGCAACATTCGACGACGTAGCTGAATTCGACGGCTCACGCGCGCATGCGCAGAGTCACGTCTTCGCCGCTCCGGCCAATCACAGCGCCGGAGCGGCGCTGTGATTGGCTGCAGCGGCGATACCCGGAAGTAACCTTCCAGCTATCACTGCAGCGATGGATGCGGCTGAAGAGGGAGACGAGGACGGCTTCGGGGGCCCCGATCTAAGGTAAGTGATGCATAATGAGCTATTATGCTAGTCATAATAGCTCATTATGCCTTTCTCTTACAGCTAGTTAAAAAAATTTAGGAGGGTTTACAACCACTTTAAAGGAGCTACAGGAAAATCTGGTAAGTACTGGCTGTGTGGTACATGTGACAACAATCTCTTGTTTTCTTCATATGTCGGGGCTATGGGGTAGAGTGGCAAAACATGAAGAAAAACATACAAGGCCGGCTAAATTTAGCAAAAACTCATCTGAAGTCTCAAAAGCATTTGGGAAAATGTGTTCTGGTCTGATGAAACCAAGGTTGAACTTTTAGGCCATAATTCCAAAAGATATGTTTGGCGCAAAAACAACACTGCACATCACCAAAAGAATATCACACCCACTGTGAAGCATGGTGGTGGCAGCATCATGCTTTGGGGCTGTTTTTCGGCAGCTGGAACAGGGGCCTTAGTCAAGGTAGAGGAAATTATGAACAGTTCCAAAGTCAATATTGGCACAAAACTTTCAGGCTTCTGCTAAAAAGGTGAATATGAAGAGGAACGTCATCTTTCAGCATAACAACAACCCAAGGCATACATCCAAATCAACAAAGGAATGGCTTCACCAGAAGAGGATTAAAGTTTTGGAATGGTCTAGCCAGAGTCCAGACCTGATTCCGATTTGAAAATATGTGGGGTGATCTGAAGAGGGCTGTGCACAGGAGATGCCCTCGCAATCTGACAAATTTGGAGTGTTTTTGCAAAGAAGAGTGGGTAAATATTGCCAAGTCAAGATGCTGATAGACTCATACCCTAAAAGACAGTGCTGTAATAAAATCAAAAGGTGCTTCAACATAGTATTAGTTTAAGGGTGTGCACACTTATGCAACCATATTATTTAATTTTTTTATTTTTACTTTCCTCCACCTAAAAGATTTCAGTTTCTTGTTCAACTGAGTTGTACAGTTTATAGGTCACATTAAAGGTGGAAAAAGTTCTGAAATGATTTATCTTTGTCTCATTTTTTTACATCACAGAAACCTGACATTTTAACAGGGGTGTGTAGACTTTTTGTAACTGCGTATGGAAAGAAATTCTTCCTATTTCATCTTTGTAAACTGTACATTTTACTTTCTAGAGAGCGCAGACATGTCACTGTTTAAAGCTCGAGATTGGTGGTCCGCGTCACTGGGAGAAAATGAGGAGTTTGACCAAGGATGTCTGTCAGTGGCTGATGTTGACAACAGTGAGTCTGGACAAGGTAAACACATCTGGGATTCATAAAACTGTTCTTTTTAATATGGCTTTGTGTGGTGTAATTCTTTCAATCTTTCATCAAATGTTCATGATTTTTTGTGATACTCTTGATCTCAGGATGCAGTATATAAACAAAAAATGAGACTTGTTACCTGTAGTCCCAAGGACAGCTCTGCTGTGTGCTGCCTCCCAGGCATGGGTCGGTGAGGCAAATCACTTGGCTGTCAGACTTTATTCAACCCTTGCTACATTCCATCACATCATCGTAAAATCCAGCATGGAAGTATAACGGTAGATTTCAGTTGTGTGCCATCTCAAGCCCCTTTTACTTTAACAATTCTAATGGTAAAGAATGCCACACTCTTCTTTATACTTTAGGCTCAATTCAAAAACCAAGATATGGATTTTTATTTTTTTAAAAGGTGACAGTTGTTTTCAGTTGAGAACCTGAAATTGCAGTCCCATGGCTGCAAATATAGGGCCTAAAGGCGGCCATACACGGTTCGAATTAATTTTCTTTCGAAAATCGTATCAAAGAATTTTCGTACGAATTTCACACCGTTAATGGGCTGCAGCAACAGCCGATTTTCGTGCGGCAATCAAATTTGAGGAATCCGACATGTGGGAAGTTTTTTGAAAAACAAATGATTTTCTGTTCAATGATGGGAGAATCGTGCGAGAAATGTAATAGGAAAAAAAAATGCGCATGTGCAAGAAAAGAATATTCCCGGAGAGAAAAGAATATTCCTGGAGAGAAAAGAATATTCCCGGCAACATGAAGGTTTGGTCGGCCGAATTTCGAAAATCAATGATGGCATCATCGGATCACAAAAAAAAATGAACTTTCTGATTTTGAAAATAAAATTTGTTCGAAATTCGACCGTGTATGGCCTGCTTAAGACTGGCCACGAACGTGTTGAATTCCAAACGGTTTTCAGTTTGAAAATCGCTCCGTTCAATAATCGTTGGTTCGATTTTTGACCATTAGTGGGGCCACAGCAATAGCCAAATTTATGCCTTCATCAAATTTGCGTGATCAAGCATGTTGTAAATTTTTTGAAAAACTGACACCATTTATAATCAATGATGGGAGAATCATGTGAGAAAGAAAATCGAAAAAGAAATGTGCATGAGCTTTGACCTGGAAAGAAAAGAAGATTCCTGGCCACGAATGTTCTTTTTAACATAAGGTGAAATCGGAGGCTTGGTTTGTCAAATTTCGAAATCAACTGTGGCATCATCGTATTACAAAACGCACAAATTTTTGATTTTTGATCGACACATCGTTTGGAATTCGACCCATGTATGGCCTGCATTAGACGTTTGCACACATTTTGAATTGAGCTTGTTGTGTGAAATAAATAATGTGCAGTCATCAGCTTTGTGGCACAGTTGTTAACATTGCTGCCTTGCAGATTTGAAGGCTATGGTTTTCTACTCCCCAGGTACATCACCAACCTTATCTCAAAATATTACCCAAAACATCTTCTCCACTACTCTTAAGATCCCCTGCTCTCTAGCCACCTTGTCACCTCCTTCCATGCTTGACTCCCGGACTTCTCCAACGTTTTTCCCATCTTCTGGAATTTCCTACCCCAATCTGTCCAGCTTTCTGCTACTCAATCCGCCTTTAGGTGTTCCCTGGAACCTTATCTGTTAAAGAAAACGTATTCTGCCTCCACCAAAATGTTGAAGCTTGCCCACCCTTTCTTTTGTTAGCGAGTTAGGCTGCCCTTTAGAGTGACAGACTAGTAGAAATGCGTAGGGCTAGGACATTAATCTCCAACTCTACCTGGAAGACTTGAAGCTTTGCCTGTCAGATAGGCTTGGCATTTGGACAGGCAGGAAGGTGTGGAAGGCTGCTGCAAGAATGTTCAGGTATCTCATACTTGCAGCAGTTTGTCCCCTCCTTCCCTCCAGGGTATCTTTAAAATGGAATTCCACTTTTGTTGCTAAATCACCTCTGGGTGACTGATGTACATTGCAGAAATTTTAGCAAACTTTGTTGCTGCTCTGAAGAAAACAAACTGTTTGTTTCACAGTGTCATTGCAGACTGATTCTGAATTGTAGGATCGGGTTCATTATAATCAGCTGGTGCACTCTCCGTGTTCTGTGGAAAAAAATTGCAGGGTCTGCATCCCTTTTAGAAGTAATTGCCTCTTTGGGAGCACCTCACCAAAACTAACATTTCTACTGCGGTGGGTCCCTAAAATTTTACTGAAAGTGATTGTAAAGTCTCCTCTTCTCTTTGTTATACAAAAATAAATAAAACATGTTATACTTACCTGCTCGGTTGCAGTGGATTTGCACAGGGCAGCCTGGATCCTCCTGTTCTCGGGTCCCTCTTTGCTGCTCCTGGCCCCTCCCTGTCGAGTGTCCCCACAGCAAGCAGCTTGCTATGGGGGCACCCGAGCTGAGCTGCATCTCCGTGTGTACATTCAGACACAGAGCTGCCATTCGGCCCCGTCTCCTCTCTCTCCTGATTGGCTAACCAACCTTTATTGACAGCCGTGGGAGCCAATGGTGCCGCTGCTGTGTCTCAGCCAATCAGGAGGAAGAGTCCCGGACTGCCGAGGTACTCGTGGACATCGCTGGGTAGAGATGGGGCTCAGGTAAGAATTGGGGGTGCTGGGGAGGCTGCTACACACAGAAGGTTTTTTTTATCTTAAAGGGGTTGTAAAGGTAAATGTTTTTTTACCTTAATGCATTCTATGCATTAAAGTGAAAAAACATCCGAGGATTAGTGCCCCCCCCCGAGCCCCTGTTTACTTACCTGACCCCTCGAAAGTCCCGCGCTGTGAACAGCCACGCTTCTCGGCTCATTCATTGGTTGATTGATAGCAGCGCAGCCATTGGCTCGCGCTGCTGTCAATCACATCCAATGACGTGGCGCGCCTGGGGGCGGGGCCGAGTGATACAGTGAGTGGCTATAGCCGCTAGCTGTATCACGGGAGCGTGCCCGCAAGAACTAACCTCCATGGGAGAGAGCTCACATGAGAGGGGTTAGTTCTTGCGGGGAGGAGCCAAGACAGCTGCCGAGGGACCCCAGAAGACCAGGTTTGGGGCCACTCTGTGCAAAACGAGCTGCACAGTGGAGGTAAGTATAACATGTTTGTTATTTTAAAAAAAATTAAAAATTATCCTTTAAAACCCCTTTAAATGTATTAAGATAAAAAACCTTCTGCCTTTACAACTCCTTTAATGCAGATTTCAGGGAAAGTCCATGGACCAATCGCATGAGCAGAAAATTAAATTTCTGTAGGCTCTCTGTACACAGGTTGTTGCAATGAATCTTACAGTAAGATTATATTTACTATAATTAAATTACAGCGTGACTTGTAGAGCAAATATATATGCTATATATGTTATTTGCTATATTTTTTTTATATGATTTTATATATAATTTTTTATAAACGTGGAATTGGAATGTAGCGCTATATGAAAATAAGGCCCAATAATTTAGGCCTCAAAATAAACAATATCAATATAGTGAGTCCACACAGTGTCCATAAATGAATCCGTATTGTGAAGAAAGAACCATAAGGCACTGAAGGGTCATCACATAACTCTTGTAGATAAAGAGAGGTAGAATACACTTACCAGAACGTTGGACCTGTGGTTTAGGCAGGTCAAATGGGCATACAAGATCTCAGTGGCAGTCCTCATCCGTTGGTCTGGAGGCTGGATCAAACGAATCCCCGATGAAAACTGTCTGGTAGGCTCCCCAACTTGACAGCAGACCTTGGGTTCAACGTTGATCAAGATGGTCCTCGATTGGAACAAAAACAACCTCCCAACGACAAAAACCTCTTTTCCACAATGAATATTTGTTGCAAGGAGCAAAGAAGCTTAAGCTTAACGACCGCCCATGCAGGAGAAAAACTCTGATGGTGCAGATCAATGCGGGTTTATTGAAATTAACAATATAAAAGTGATCACATACAATAAAATTGTTAAAAAAGGGTGCAGTAAATGAAGTGATGTACCAAGCCCAATGCGTTTCGAATCAGAGTTCTTCAACAATATTTTATATTGTTGGTTTCAATAAACCCGTATTGATCTGCACCATCTGAGTTTTTCCCCCTTATTTCTCCTACATGGGCGGTCGTTAAGCTTAAGCTTCTTTGCTCCTTGCAACAAATTGTCATTGTGGAAAAGAGGTTTTTGTCGTTGGGAGGTTGTTTTTGTTCCAATCGAGGACCATCTTGATCAACGTTGAACCCAAGGTCTGCTGTCAAGTTGGGGAACCTACCGGACAGTTTTCATCGGGGATTCGTTTGATCCAGCCTCCAGACCAACGGATGAGGACTGCCACTGAGATCTTGTATGCCCATTTGACCTGCCTAAACCACAGGTCCAACGTTCTGGGAAGAGTATTCTACCTCTCTTTATCTACAAGAGTTATGTGATGACCCTTCAGTGCCTTATGGTTCTTTCTTCACAATACGGATTCATTTATGGACACTGTGTGGACTCACTATATTGATATTGTTTATTTTGAGGCCTAAATTATTGGGCCTTATTTTCATACAGCGCTACATTCCAATTCCACGTTTATCAATTTTAGTCACATTTCATGTAGCAGCTTTTGTTTTGTTTTCTCTTCACGTTTCTTCACTTATTTTTGTGATTAGCGCAATATTTTTTCTTTATTTCATATAATTTTTTATGAAAGTGAAGTTACCCTTTGAGGAGACTGTTTACTCACAATAAGGCCATTAGTGCGTGGTGGTGCTGCTCCAGGCTGAGGTATAGGGCCAGGTAGATAACAAACACAAAATCTCCTACGCTCGAGAGTGGGCCCAGAGATGACAGTTGTCTATATTCCCATCCTGGCTTTACTGGATATGCCTCGCCTTGCTGCCCTCATAAGACTGAGGAAGTCTGGAAACGCTGAAACCATAAAACAAAACAGAGGGCGCACTGGCCTAGTACATTATTCTCAGAATATATCTTTAATTCATAAGACAGTGTTAAGTAATCTACTCACAAACTGACAGGTACATCAAAAAGTCATATTGACTGGCAACTTTCAGTCAACGATACATCACATCACTTGATAGGACAATTGAAAATCAAACAGGCTAACACCTTTCAAGGACTTGTCTCTTCAAAGCCAACCAAGGGGCAAGTACTTGAAATGCGTTAGATGTTGGATTTCCAATTGTCCAGTTATGTGATGTATTGTGGACTGGAAGTTGCGGTTTACCATAACCGATCCTGGTGTAGATGCATACATGTGATGGCTTCAGTCAGTGCTGCACCTTGGGCCATGCCCCCTGACATGTTTTGTCACCGCCCACCTCTATGATTAAGCCCCGTTGGGTGGGAAGAAACATGTCAGGGAGCATGGCCCGAACAGTGGCAATAGAATTGGCTATGGTGAGCGGCAGTTTAATGCTTAAACATATTTGTATACTGTTCTTTCGACTCCAGTTTCTGTATCCAAATTGTGGAAGTGGCCACCAGGATGACTAGTTTTTGGAAATTATAAGCAGCATTTGAAAAAAATAAAATAAAATTCACTATTAACTTACTGCTCTAATAGCACATCCTTCCTGCAATAAATAACAAAAAAATAAAAATTTTCTTTCCCTAGACAAAATCATTGTTGGTAGTTACAATGGATACCTCCGTATATTCTCTCCCCATCCTCTGAAAACTGGTGATGCCATTCAGGCAGAAGATTTGTTGCTTGAGGTTCAGCTAAGGGATCCAGTACTCCAAGTGGAAGTGGGAAAGTTTGTTTCGTAAGTACATATGAAAGCTCTTAGCTGTTATGAAACTAATCTCCCATAATCCTGTTTTCCAACAGCTGGAGCGCTTTGAGTTTTGAGCCCGTTTTTGTTTGCATTGTTTTTATGAAGGACATTGTTAGCTGGGTAGCTGTTGCACGGTAACAAGTATCTCCTCCCATGATACTGCTTAACATCCCAAGCTGACGAGGGAATTCACATTGCTTGAGAACAAGGAATAAATGTTTCCAAAATGAAGTATATTATAACTGTATGCAAATGCTTTTTAATTTAATGAATGTGAATATTGGCATTGATTTTGGAGCTGTATATGGGAAATGTTAAGCTAATGCTGATGAGCAGTTTAGCTTCCCGCTGGCAATCGGCTGCTTTTTGATTTGTAATAAAATTATAATTTTTGATTGGTGATTGAAAACAGCTAATCGTTGCTTTTAAAATCTGTTCTTTTATGTGCATCGCTATCTTGAGTCTCAACATTAACTATTTTAAATCCTTCTGCTGCTAGCATTAGTAAATAGATAGCAAAGGGATATTTTACTTACCGTATATACTCGAGTATAAGCCGAGTTTTTCAGCACATTTTTTTGTGCTGAAAATGCCCCCCTCGGCTTATACTTGAGTCACCTTTTTGCGCCTGATCTCCTGGATTTTGGGGACCCGGTCCTGGCCAGCCGTAGGTCCCCTACACCCCAAATGTAGCCCCATTTCTCCTCTACAAGTGTGCAAAGTTTATTGTCCGAGGAACCTACGGCCGGGGAGCACCGATTTTTCAAAGACGGGCACCCTTTCCATAGACTCCCATGTTAGGTTCAATTAGTTTTTATTGTTTATCAAAGTTTCAATTGTACAGAAAAAATTAAGTACTGTCCGTGATACTTTTTTTATTTGCACTAACATAGAATTTTTCAGGACAAGCTTTCGGGGTATGTCCCCTTCTTCAAGGTCCAAGCAGCGTACTGCTTGGACCTTGAAGAAGGGGACATACCCCGAAAGCTTGTCCTGAAAAATTCTATGTTAGTGCAAATAAAAAAAGTATCACGGACAGTACTTAATTTTCTCTGTCACAATTGCACTAATACGGCTACAATTACGTCAATTGTACAGAAAAAATACAAAAATCCAGGAGCATAGACTCCCATGTTAAACGGTAATTTCTCTGGTAACTTTGGGGACCCGGTACCGGGTGGTCGTAGGTCCCCTGAATCCGAAACTTGGCACACATATAGCTACATTTCTCCTCCTATAAATGTTTAAAGTTTTTTGTCTGGGGGACCTACGGCCGGGGAGCACCGATTTTTCAAAGCCGGGCACCCCTTCCATAGACTCCCATGTTAAACGTCAGTCTAGTCATGGGCACAGTGAGGCATGGACACAGTGAGGCAAAGTGAGGCACAGTAAGGCATGCAGATGGACACCCTAGGCCTATACTCGAGTCAATAAGTTTTCCCAGTTTTTTTTGTGGTAAAATTAGGTGCTTCGGCTTATATTCGGGTTGGCTTATACTCGAGTATATACGGTATTTAACTTTTTATTTTATTTTTTTTTCCTTTCTGGTTTCTGGCTTAGGCCAACATGATTTCAGGCGTCTCTATGGTAATTTTATTTATTTTTTTTCATCTGGAAGAAGGGCTGTTGACAGCCCTGGGCCAGTCACCAAGCACCAGTGCTGCCACATGGGAGGAAGGAAAGCAAATCACAAGCTTCTCCATACCTAGATAAACTGGGTGTTCTCCTGCTTAGTGCGGTCAGTTTTTAATAGGAAAGGAAGAGGACTAGAAGGAACACCAGGGATTTCACATAAAGGGAGCAATACAAAGAGAACCGGATACTGTACTATCTAATACAAGTACATGGTACAGCAGGCACATATCAGGAATGTGAAATTTTGGGGTAACAAACACTTTAATTGATTCACAAAGGAGAGGTACACAGATCAGCGCTGTATATTGTACAGTGTTTTTTGGGGTATTGTTTATGCAAGCATGTTGGCCTTGCTCAATCAATTGTTTGTGACTAAAATGTGGAGATGGCTTGGAACAAATGTGGACCCGAAATAGCTTGGGATTTTAAATCAAAAGCAGTAATTGTGGAAGTGGCTTTATTAAAGCTGAATTTTAGCTTAAAAAAAATAAAAAATCCCTGCAGCTTTACTGTCTTTATTTACCTGTAATGAAGTATACCACACGTCATGCAGGCAGCTGGATCCTGGAGGAATCTTCTTTGCAAGGATGGCCTGTCCTCTTCCTGTCTCTGAATTTCCAGGTGTTTGTGCAGAAGAGCAGTACTACAGGCAGTACGAAAGGCACATGCTCCCTCCTTCCTCCTCCTCCTCATTCACTGCCCATAGCACAATCTGTGAATGAGGGAGAGAATCCTGTGGCTGATCAGACTTTCCCTCCTTCATGTTACAAATCATTGAAAGAACTTGTATTAGTGAAGGGAAAGGAAGGAGGTGGCATGTCCTTGTCTGGCCATCTGCACTGCTGTTCTGCCTAAAGACTCAAAGAGGTTAGTCAATGCAGTGCCGGAAGTTCAGAGACAGGAAGAAGACCGGCCATCCCTGCACAGAAGATTTATCCAGGATCCAGCTACTTGCACAAGGTATACAACATTTATATATATTTTTTTTAGCTAAACCTAGGCTTCTGAACTCATTGTCATATCTTTTATCCTTCCTGAACATTTATGATTACATAAGATGTAGTGCTTGGAACCATTTCTACTTCGATCTCAACTCTAGCCAAGATTTTATTTATGTATTTATAAAATGGGGACGGTTTAGACACTCTTTTTCAGATTTTTTAATACTGTCTGTATAATGCTGAGGAGGGTTTTCTGTCAGGCAGGGCTGGGACAAGGGGTGGGCAGGAGGAGCAGCCGCCTTGGGTGCAATGGTTTCCTGTAGGGATGAAGGCGCCTTCCTTCTGTTACAAGGCTGACCAGAGTACTAACAGCGGCAGTGATTTTCACAAGAGAATGACTGCTGGGAATAGGATCCCCTAAGCTTACACATTGTAAACAGTGGAGGGAGGGCGCAGTTTGGTATCTTTGCCCTGGGCACTGGATGATCGTGTCCTGGCTCTGCTCTCAGGTTTTAAATGCTGTATGTGCCCCTGTTAACCACTTGGCAACCACCTGCCGACAAATAACGTCGACAAGGTGGTTGCTTAACTCTGGGAGGACGTTATATAACGTCCTCCCAGAATCGCGCTCCCGCGCGCCCCCTGGGGCGTGCACACGGGAAACTCCGTGACCGCCGGGTCCAGAGGACCCGGCTGATCACGAATCATGGTAAATCGACGCTGATAGCGGCCGTTTACCACGTGATCGCTCCGTCAAATGACGGAGCGATCACTTGTAAACAGACCGGCGTCATGTGATGACGCCGGTTCCTCTCTCCCCTCTCTGTACCGATCGGTACAGTGTGAGAGGAGAGGGGAGGGAGCAGATCAAGGCAGCAGCGCTGTGGGCTGGATCTGTGACAATTGCAGTCACAGATCCAGCCATCCATCCATCCCTGCTCAGCCATTCCTGGTGCAATACCCTGCGCAATACCCTGCGCAATACTCTGCAAAATACTCTGCACAATACTCTGCAAAATACTTTGCGCAATACTCTGCAAAATACTCTGCAATACCCTGGTGCAATACCCTGCGCAATACTCTGCAATACCCTGCGCAATACTCTGCAATACCCTGCGCAATACTCTGCAATACCCTGCGCAATACTCTACAATACCCTGCAAAATACTCTGCAATACCCTGCAAAATACTCTGCAATACCCTGCAAAATACTCTGCAATACCCTGCAAAATACTCTGCAATACCCTGTGCAATACCCTGCGCAATACTCTGCAATACCCTGCGCAATACTCTGCAATACCCTGCGCAATACTCTGCAATACCCTGCGCAATACTCTGCAATACTCTGCGCAATACTCTGCAATACCCTGCGCAATACTCTGCAAAATACTCTGCAATACCCTGCACAATACTCTGCAATACTCTGCAATACCCTGCACAATACTCTGCAATACCCTGCACAATACTCTGCAATACCCTGTGCAATACCCCCTGTGCAATACCCCGTGCAATACCCTGCCATACTCCGCAATACCCTGCCATAGTCCGCAATACCCGGCAATACTCCGCAATGCCCGGCAATACTCTGCAAAAACCACTTCCCGCCCGCCGGCCGTCATATGACGTCCTTGACTTTGTGCGGGGATATCTGAACGATGGGAGCAGCTACAGGCATCATTCAGATATTAGCTTTTTCAGCCGGCGATTCCCTACACCATAAGAACAATCATAGCGGCTGTTCCGCCGCTTGATCATTCTTATGAGAGGCGAGAGGGGATGTCCCCCCCCCGCCGCCCTCCGGTGCTTCTACCGACTCACCGCTACAATCAAAGCCAGGATTGTTGTTTTTTTTTTGTTTTTTTTTCAGGCTTCCCAGCCTAGAGGTGAGATGTGGGGTCTTATTGACACCCCCCCCCCCCCATATCTCACTGTAAAGAGGACCTGTCATGCCATATTCCTATTACAAGGGATGTTTACGTTCCTTGTAATAGGTATAAAAGTGATCAAAAAAAATTTTGGGGCGGAAAAACATGTCAAACTAAAATAAAAAAAGTAAAATGAACAATAAAGAAAAAAAAAATTTTTTAAAGCGCCCCTGTTCCCGTGAGCTCGCATACAGAAGCGAACGCATACGTAAGTCCCGCCCACATATAAAAACGGTTTTCAAACCACACATGTGAGGTATCTCTGCGAACGTTAGAGCGAGAGCAATCATTTTGGCCCTAGACCTCCTCTGTAACTCAAAACATGTAACCAGTAAAAATATTTAAAGCGTCGCCTATGGGGATTTTTAAGTAGCGAAGTTTGGCGCCATTCCACAAGCGTGTGCAATTTTTAAGGGTGACATGTTAGGTATCTATTTACTCGGCGTAACTTCATCTTTCACATTATGCAAAAACATTGGGCTAACTTTACTGTTTTGTTTTTTTTTTAAGCACAAAACATTTGTTTTCCGTAAAAAACGCGTTAAAAAAATTGCTGCGCAAATATCGTGCGAGATAAAAAGTTGCAACAACCACCATTATATTCTCTAAGGTCTTTGCTAAAAAAACATATATAATGTTTTGGGGTTCTATGTAATTTTCTAGCAAACAAATGATGATTTTTACATGTAGGAGAGAAATGTCAGAATTGGCCTGGGTGCTCCAGAATGCCTGATGGAGCTCCCTGCATGTTGGGCCTCTGTATGTGGCCACGCTGTGTAAAAGTCTCACACATGTGGTATCGCCATACTCGGGAGTAATAGCAGAATGTGTTTTGGGGTGTAATTTGTGGTATGCATATGCTGTGTGTGAGAAATAACCTGCTAATATGACAATTTTGTGAAAAAAAAAAAAGAGAAAAAAAAAATCTTGATTTTGCAAAGAATTGTGGGAAAAAATGACAACTTCAAAAAACTCACAATGCCTCTTTCTAAATACCTTGGAATGTCTTCTTTCCAAAAAGGGGTCATTTGGGGGGTATTTGTACTTTTCTGGCATGTTAGGGTCTCAAGAATTGAGATAGGCCGTCAGTACTTCAGGTGTGATCAATTTTCAGATATTGGCACCATAGCTTGTGGACTCTATAACTTTCACAAAGACCAAATAATATCCACCAATTTGTACTTATTTTTACCAAAGATATGTAGCAGTATAAATTTTGGCCAAAATTTATGAAGAAAAAATAGTAATTTGCTAAATTTTATAACAGAAACGAAAAAAAAATATTTTTTTGACAAAATTTTCAGTCTTTTTTCTCTTATAGCGCAAAAAATAAAAAACTGAAACAGTGATTAAATACCACCAAAAGAAAGCTCTATTTGTGTGAAAAAAAGGACAAAAAATTCATATGTTGTATGACTGAGTAATTGTCATTCAAAATGTGAGAGCACCGAAAGCTGAAAATTGGTCTGGTTATTAAGGGGGTTTAAGTGCCCAGTGGTCAAGTGGTTAAAGGGATTTCACTTCAATTCCTTCACTGTCTGATACCTATCACCACAGAAAATCAATAAAAATATCTCTCATGAGGTCATAAACTTTAATTAAATCATAAAAAGAGTCTAAACCTTCCCCACTCTTCTCGAAAATATGCTTTTATTGTTTGTGGATTTCATCTTCCTTCCAGGGTTCCATCTTATATTGATCAAATTGATGGGAAGGAGGGAGATTTTTTCTTGCTTGCTTTTCTCTCTTATGCCTTGTACACACGATCGGATTTCCGATGGAATAAAATCCGATGGAATTTTCCGTCGGAATTCCGATGAAGCTGACTTCCATCAGTCTTGCATACACACCATCAGACAAAATTCAGACCGTCCAAAACGCGGTGACGTAAAACACTCAGATGAGCCGAGAAAAATTAAGTTTGATGCTTCTGAGCATGCGTCGACTTGATTCTGAGCATGCGTGGGTTTTTTCTCCGTTGGAGTTCCACACAGACGATCGGAATTTACTATAGTTTTTTTTTTCCATTGGAAAAATTTAAAACTTGTTCTATTTTTTTCCACCGATGGAAAAAAGTCAGATGGGGCCCATACACGATCGTTTTTTCCGATTGAAAAAAGTCCATCAGACTTTTTTCATCTAAAAAAACGATCGTGTACAGGCCTGATTCACACCTATGCATTTTTAGTGCTTTTTGCATTTTGCAGATTTGCACTACAATCCATTTAACATGGTTTCCTATAGAACACGTTCTGTAGTGCAAATCTGCAAAATGCAAAAAGCGCTAAAAATGTGTGAATCAGGCCTTAGTAAAGAGAAATCACCAAAATTAAGGGGAAAAATATCAGTCCAACTTTATTAACAACTAGTATAAAACGTTTTGGCTGACTTTGGGTAGGTTCCAAAGAGGCAAACACAAATTCAGATCAAAAATTTAAAACAAACACCTTTTTAGGCCTGGTTCACACTAGTGCGACTGATGCGACTTGAGTCGCACAGAATCACATGACCAGGGAAAGCGCATTGTTAGCAGTGCCTATTCTAATCAATGCGACTCAGAACTGTGTGGTTTAGGTAAAGCTTCCTGCACTACTTTGGTGCAATTAAAAGTGCGACTTGGCCCCATAGAATATGCAAAGTCGCACCACTTAAATACCGTATATCCTCGACCCGAATATAAGCCGAAGCACCTAATTTTACCACAAAAAACTGGAAAAACGTATTGACTCGAGTATAAGCCTAGGGTAGGGTGACCAGATTTCCCCGGTTTCAGGGGACAGTCCCCGAATTGAGGACACTGTCCCCGGACCAAGTCTGTCCCCAGTTTTGTCCCCAGATTGGATTTGAACAGGGGCTGGGGCAATTTCAAAGACAGTCAGTGCAGAATAAAAAAAAAGAAAACCTGAATTACACCCCCCCCACCGCTCCGCTGCTCCTACTAGCTTAGGGGGGTGTATTTTTTCATTATCTGTGCCCCTTTCTGATGATTATGTGCTGGTCGGAACGGAGGGAATATTTCTTCAGTTTGGGGTGCATGCCCATTCAGCTCCGCACGCATGTTCTTCTGCCTTGGCTCAAATCCTGGCCAGCCGCCTGCCTGCTTAACTCCTTGCCTTCCCTGGTGGAGCGATCTTACTCCTCTCCCCTCCCAGCGGTAGCCGGGGCCCGGAGAGTAAAACTTGACAGGCTTTGAGGCGGACGGTTGCGATGGGCAGAGAGTCGCTGATTGCCGCCATTACTAGGAAAGAAAAAAAATATGTCCCCGGATTTCATTTAAAAAATCTGGTCACCTTAGCCTAGGGTGTCCATCTGCATGCCTCACTGTGCCTCACTTTGCCTCACTGTGTCCATGTGCATGCCCAGGGCCGATCCTAGGCAGGGTGCGTGGGGTGCTCCGCACCCAGGCGTCGCAGAGGTGGGGGCGCCGAAGCTCCAGAGTGCTCCCCTCCCTCCTCCTTGTCTGTGTCGTGAGGCAGAGCGCATGTAGCGGGTGCTGCGGTTCCCCATCCCGCTTGCTCTCTCCGCTGACAACTGACGAGCGCATACCTCCAGCTGTCCCCACAATCCAGGCTGGGTACGGCAGCGGAGCCCAGTACCGGAACACATTCCGGTACTAGGCTCCACTAATTATTCTGTCCAGTGCACGTGAAGCAGTCTCCTGTCTGCCCCGCCCCCTTTGCGTGTGTCAGCTCTTCTCCCATAGGCGGTGTGATGAGAGGCTTCTGGATTGGCCGGAGCTGCTGCCAATCACCTGTGCACTCCCAGAAATGCTCTCCGAGTTCCACCCTCCTAGTAACCAAAGATGCCACGTATGCCCCCCCCCTGTAATGTGCTTCTGCTCCCAGCGCGCCCGAGCTACAGGGATCTATTGTACAGGTACTGATCTATGGGGGCACCTGCTGTGGGGGGCTCTGATGGGGACACCTACTGTGGGGGGATCTGAAGGGGACACCTGCTGTGGGGGGCTTTGATGGGGGACACCTGCTGTGGGGGGCTCTGATGGGGACACCTGCTGTGGGGGGGCTCTGATGGGGGACACTGTGGGGGGGCTCTGATGGGGACACCTGCTGTGGGGGAATTTTAATGGGGGACACCTACCTGCTGTGGGGGCTCTGATGGGGGACACTTGCTGTGGGGGGCTCTGATGGGGGACACCTGTGGGGGGGGCTCTGATTGGGAACACCTGTGGGGGGCTCTGATGGGGACACCTGCTGTTGGGGGGGCTGTGATGGGGACACCTGCTGTGGGGGGCTCTGATGGGGATATTTGCTGTGGGGGGCTCTGATGGGGGACACCTGCTGTGGGGGGGGCTCTAATGGGGGACACCTGCTGTGGGGGGGGCTCTAATGGGGGACACCTGCTGTGGGGGGGACTCTGATGGGGGACACCTGCTGTGGGGGGGACTCTGATGGGGACCCCTGCTGTGGGGGGCTCTGATAGGAACCCTGATGTAAGGAGGGACTCTGATGGGGACTTTAAAAGTTGGGAGGTATGCAGGAGCGGATCAGGGGAGGAGAGACAGTGCCACCGCCCCCCATGTTATCAACGGGAAGAAGGCTCTCTGTGTTTACTGCCCATCCCCCTCCCTCCTCCTGTCAGAGGAGGAGAGCGAAGCAGCCAGAGATCCGAGCGCCCGTGTCTGAGTGGAAAGAGAGCAGCCGCAAGCTCTTAGACCCCTCTCCTCCTCGCATTGCTGTACTAGTGAGCTGCGCTTGCCAGGACAGCTGCCCGCTAGGTTTCTTCTCCCTCCTTCATATTGGCCAGGGAGAGAAATACAATAAATAAGGAGCAGAGAAGAGGGTTGTGGGACATGTAGTCCCGAGGACTGGCGGCCCCATTGTGACCTGGAAACTGCAGTCCACACAGCGTGCCCAGCTGAATGGGAGAGGGGGGAGAGAGAGCGCCAGGAGCCCGGGAAAGCTTTTGGGGAAGTGCACCCAGGACTCCAGGGAGAGGAAAGTGCTGCGGGGACACCTTTTAGAGAGAGAACCCCGCTGCCCTGCGCCACCAGAGGGAAAGCCACACAGCCTGGCACCATCCCTTTATCACCATCCCAGCCATTATCTACTGCCACCCATAGGAACTGCAGCCTCCTGTAGTGTGTCTGCAGTCCCTGATCATCTCCTGTAATATGTCTGCAGTCCCTGATCATCTCCTGTAATATGTCTGCAGTCTCTGACCATCTCCTGTAATATGTCTGCAGTCTCTGACCATCTCTTGTAGTATGTCTGCAGTCTCTGACCATCTCTTGTAGTATGTCTGCAGTCTCTTACCATCTCCTGTATTATGTCTGCAGGCCCTGACCATCTCCTATAATATGTCTGCAGTCTCTGACCATCTCCTGTACTATGTCTGCAGTCTCTGACCATCTCTTATATCATGTCTACAGTCTCTGACCATCTCTTGTATCATGTCTGCAGTATGTCTGGGGGCTCTTTCTAAGAGACTCTCTATCAGAAACCCTATCTGTGTGCATTAGAGAGACCCCCCTCCAGGTCCCATTAGTGTACTCATTTTCTTTATTGTTAAAAGATCATGGGAGGATCCCAGGGTAATGAAGACTTCTTAGGGGAGCATCTCTGTGTTTGAGTCGTAGCCATAGAAACATTTGTAAAGGGGAGGAGGTAGTAAGGTGACCACGCCCATGTGGGGGGCGCCAGAAATATTTCTGCACCCAGGCGTCTGTGACCCTAGGATCGGCCCTGTGCATGCCTCACTGTGCCCATGCCTCACTGTGTCCATGCCTCACTGTGCCCATGACTAGACTGACGTTTAACATTGGAGTCTATAGAAGGGGTGCCCAGCTTTGAAAATTAGGTGCTCCCCGGCCGTAGGTCCCCCAGACAAAAAACGTAGCACACTTATAGAGGATAAATGGGGCTACGCGTGTGCCAAGTTTCGGGTCCAGGGGACTAACGAATGCCCGGTACCGGGTCCCGAAAATCACTGGAGAAATTACCGTTTAACATGGGAGTCTATGGAAGGAGTGCCCGGCTTTGAAAAATCGGTGCTCCCCGGCCGTCCGTCCCCCGGACAACAAGCTTTGCACAATTGTAGAGGAAGAGTGGGGCTACAAGTGTTCCAAGCTCGGGGTCCAGAAGACTTACGGCCGGCCGGTACCAGGTCCCCAAAGTCCGGGAGATCAGGCGCAAAAAGGAGACTCGAGTATGATGCCGCGTACACACGATCGTGATTCACGGCGGTGAAAACATCGCCGTGAATCACGACAGGAAAAACGAGGGAACGGCTTGTTCCCCCACACATGGCCGTTTTTCCCGTCATTTTTTCTCTTGACGAGAAAAACGACTGTGTGTAGGCTCCGCGGCAGTGTTTCCCTATGGGAAAACTGCCACGGAAAAAAATGACAGGAATCACGACGAGAACAATTAGAGCATGTTCTAATTTTTCTCGTCGTGATTAATGCCGTTTTTCACTTCGGGAAAAATGGCAAAAAGCCCACAGACGATCGTTTTTCCCGTCCAAAGGAAAAAATCTAATTTTTCCCGACGGGAAAAATGATCGTGTGTACGCGGCATAAGCCGAGGGGGGCATTTTCAGCACAAAAAAAATGTGCTGAAAAACTTGGCTTATACTCGAGTATATACGGTACTTTTTTTTTTTTTTTTTTTTTTTATATTCTAACACATTTTGTGCTATCCATCATATACTACCATCAGTCTGTATTTATGTTTGCCATAACCAACCTCCCACTATTGTTATCCATTCGCATTTATCCAGGCGTTGTTTTTCCAGACTTCAGATTTTAGCATATTACATTTACTGGCCTTTCTCTTCTCTTTACGAAGCTTGAATTGCTTTTTAGGATTTTCTGCTCCGCAGTCATACTAGATAATAAGATGAAGCACTGTACCCTATTAATGTGCAAATTTCAGAATAACCTACTTCCAGAGTTAGTCTTTTCCCACCACTGCTGTCTGTATTACGTTTTCAGCTGAATTTAAAATGCTTGAATGTCTCCATATTCTGAAAACATATCTAAGCACTAAAACAAAAATGTTTCTTTTTGCAGATTACCAGTCCTTAGATGTGGTAGCTGCCTTTGTTTTCTTTTTTTTTTCAAGGCTTGTCCACACCATGTCTGTTGTTCTGCATTTTTCTTCACAGCACTGCACACAAATCTTTTCTATGCATCTATACATGTGTGTCGGTGTGCAGAAAAAAAAGTAGCTCAACAGACTTGATATGTGCGACTCCCTAAAATGATAACACTTTCAGCAGCTGCTTTAACCACTTCAGCCCCGGAAGGATTTTCCAATTTCCTGACCAGGCCATTTTTTTTGCGATTCGGCACTGCATCGCTATAACTGACAACTAAGCAGTTGTGTGACTTTGTACCAAAACAAAATTGATGTCCTTTTTTTCCCCAGAAATAGAGCTTTTGTTTTGGTGGTATTTGATCACCTCTGTGTTTTTTTTATTTTTTGCGCTATAAAAAAAAAAAAGAGCGACAATTTTGAAAAAAAAATATATATTTTTTACTTTTTGCTATAATAAATATCCCAAAAAATTAAAAATTCCTTCCTCAGTTTAGGCCAATATGTGTTCTTCTACATGTTTTTGGTAGAAAAAGTCTACAAAATAGGGGATAGATTCATGGCATTTTGATTATTATTATTATACGTTTTTTTTACTAGTAATGGCGGTGACCTATGAATTTTAGCGGGATTGCGACAGGACTTGCGATCAAAGGGTTAAATGTTCCCTAGGGAGGTGCTTTCTAGCTTTGTGGGGAGTGGACTGACAGGGAGTAGAGAGAGATCGCTGTTCCTGATCACTAGGAACAGACAATCTCACTCTACTCCCCTGACAGAACGGGGATCTGCTTAGTTTACATTGGCAGATCCCCCGTTCTGCCTCTCTGTGGAGCAACCGCGGGTGTTCGCAGGACCTGCTGATTGGCTCCCCTGCTAGCGAATGGGCGAGCGCGTGCCCTCAGATCACTGTGTACATGCCTAACGTACAATGATGGCGATTCGAGCAGCCGAGCCAACCTGCCGCAGTATCGGCTGGTCAGAAGTGGTTAATCACTTACTGAGATGTCTTTTAATCTTTGCTTATGCTCCTGCAAACAATATATTAAAGGTTGACATGCTAGTGATGTTCAGTAAAATACAGTCAGGTCCATGAATATTGGGACATCAACACAATTATATTCTTTTTGGCTCTATACACCACCACAATGGATTTGAAATGAAATGAACAAGATGTGCTTTAACTGCAGACTTTCAGCTTTAATTTGAGGGTATTTAAATCCAAATCAGGTGAACGGTGTAGGATCTACATCAGTTTGTATATGTGCCTCCCACGTTTTAAGGGACCAAAAGTAATGGGACAATTGGCTGCTCAGCTGTTCCATGGCCAGGTGTGTGTTATTCCCTCATTATCCCATTAACAAGGAGCAGATAAAAGGTCCAGAGTTCATTTCAAGTGTGCTATTTGCATTTGGAATCTGTTGCTGTCAACTCTTAATATGAGATCCAAATAGCTGTCACTATCAGTGAAGCAAGCCATCATTAGGCTGAAAAAACAAAACAAACCCATCAGAGAGATAGCAAAAACATTAGGTGTGACCAAATCAACTGTTTGAAACATCCTTAAAAAGAAAGAACGCACTGGTGAGCTCAGCAACACCAAAAGACCCAGAAGACCAAGGAAAACAACTGTGGTGGATGACCAAATAATTCTTTCCCTGGCGAAGAAAACACCCTTCACAACAGTTGGCCAGATCAATAACACTCTCCAGGAGGTAGGTGTATGTGTGTGAAAGTCAACAATCAAGAGAAGACTTCACCAGAGTCAATACAGAGGGTTCACCACAAGATGTAAACCATTGGTGAGCCTCAAAAACAGGAAGGCCAGATTAGAGTTTGCCAAACAACATCTAAAAACGCCTTCACAGTTCTGGAACAACATCCTATGGACAGATGAGACCAAGATCAACTTGTACCAGAGTGATGGGAAGAGAAGAGTATGGAGAAGGAAAGGAACTGCTCATGATCCAAAGTATACCACCTCATCAGTGAAGCATGGTGGTGGTAGTGTCATGGCGTGGGCATGTATGGCTGCCAATGGAACTGGTTCTCTTGTATTTATTGATGATGTGACTGATGACAAAAGCAGCAGGATGAATTCTGAAGTGTTTCAGGCAATATTACTGTATCTGCTCACATTCAGCCAAATGCTTCAGAACTCATTGGACGGTGTTTCATAGTGCAGATGGACAATGACCCGAAGCATACTGCGAAAGCAACCAGAGTTTTTTAAGGGAAAGAAGTGGAATGTTATGCAATGGCCAAGTCAATCACCTGACCTGGATCCGATTGAGCATGCATTTCACTTGCTGAAGACAAAACTGAAGGGAAAATGCCCCAAGAACCAGCAGGAACTGAAGACAGTTGCAGTAGAGGCCTGACAGAGCATCACCAGGGATGAAACCCAGCGTCTGGTGATGTCTATGAGTTCCAGACTTCAGGCTGTAATTGACTGCAAAGGATTTTCAACCAAGTATTAAAAAGTGAAAGTTTGATTTATGATTGTTAATCTGTCCCATTACTTTTGGTCCCTTAAAAAGTGGGAGGCACATATACAAACTGTTGTAATTCCTACACCGTTCACCTGATTTGGATGTAAATACCCTCAAATTAAAGCTGAAAGTTTCATTTCAAATCCATTGTGGTGGTGTATAGAGCCAAAAAGATTAGAATTGGGTCGATGTCCCAATATTTATGGACCTGACTGTATATAAAATTAATTGCAAATATAAATATACATAGTATGGCAAGCGAGAAAGTCCATTAGTGATGAATCCCAACACCAAAATGTGATGCTCAAAAAATAAACTGTTTAAACTGGTGCCATGAGGCTTGTGTTTCACAGTGACTTTTTTCTCTTGCAATTTCCTATAGAGCCAGCCTTACATGCAGCTACTAGAGCTGTGTCTCCCTACACGGTGTGCATCGATAGAAACACAAAGCCCCATAGCCTAGGATGGCAAGACACTCCCCTGCTCCTCCTTCCCTCTTCCTTTTCCTAGCTAACATACTGGCTAACTGCACTGCCCACTGTTAATTCTTTTCTGTGAAGAGTTTAGGGAAGCAGCACTGAGAGCAGAAGCTACCAGCATTGAAAATTGTAAACTGCAATTTGCTGGGGTAGAATTTTTAACGAATATTTTACAGAGGAATGTTTATTTTATTGTGCTTGATTCTACTTTAAAGTGGTTGTAAAAGCTCAAGGTTTATACCTTCATGCATTCTATGCATGAAGGTAAAAAACCTTCTGTCTTTAGCAGTGCCCCCAGGCCCCCCTAAAATGTTTTTGAGCTTTATCTTGATCCAGCGATGTGCACAAGAGCCTTGGCTCTCCTGGTCCTCTCCTTACTTATTGGCTGAGACAGCAGCGGTAACCATTGGCTCCCACTACTGTCAATCACAACCTGTGAGCCAATCAGGAGAGAGCGGGGTTGGGGTTGAGCCATGCTGCTTGCTATGGGAGCACTAGGCAGGAGGGAGGGGCCTGGAGCACCGACGGTGGACCTGAGAGGATGATTGGGGGTGCTCTGTGCAAAACCATTTTTTAATAACAAACATGTTATACTTACCTGCTCTGTGCAGTGGTTTTGCACAGAGCAGCTCCGATCCTCTTCTTCTCGGGTCACTCCTGGCTCCTCCCGTTAAGCAGTGCCCCCAGAGAAAGCAGCTTGCATCTCGTCCATAAGACACATAGATCCGTGGCTTGGATCTTTACCTGCTCTCTCCTCATTGGCTAATTGTCTGTGATTGACAGCAGTTGGAGCCAATGAATGGGCTCTTGCAGTTGATCGGATGGCTGCACTCTCACTCAATGCACAAATGGCTTTATTAATGTATACAACAGTCCATAAAAACAACCAACACTCATAGGCAGGGGAAGGACAGAGGGGTTGACACTTTTCATACGAAGTACATGCTTTATGAAAACCACAAAAGAGCGCAGTCTACACACACTGGTACTGTATATGTGTGAAATCATTGATAAAAAGTAGGTGTGCCCATTCACACTGGGGCGGCACGACTTGTCCCGCGACTGTGTCGGGCGATCGTGACACGACTTCAGAGGTGACTTCAAAAATGACTTCTGTATTGAAGTCAATGGAAGTCGCCCTGAAGTCGTCTTGAAGTAGTACAGGAACCTTTTTCTAAGTCGGAGCGACTTGAGTTGCTCCTATTAGAACGGTTCCATTGTACAGAACGGGAGTTGCCTGACGAGTCGCCCCTGTGTGAATGGGGTCTCAGGTATAGTAATAATCTCAAAACAAAACAAACAACAATTACAAATTTGAAACATTTGTACAACATTGTGGGGATATCATGCACTAAAGATCTATACAGTGCCTTGAAAATGTATTCATACCCCTTGAAAGAAGAAGTAAGGGAACCGTATTTTATTTCCCGAGAATGTGAAGACATTAGTCAAGGTGCACAGCAACGCAATTTAAGCAGAGTTTTAAATTGGTGATTACAGCTAGATTCCAGAATAAATCAAATCCTAAAAATAAATTTCTTTCTCGTACATCACGGGACACAGAGCGACATAATCATTACTAATGGGTTATATAGTTACCGTCAGGTGCTGGCACTGGCAACTTCCAAAACCGGAAGTACCCTCCCCTATATAAGCCCCTCCCATCCGGGAGCACCTCAGTTTTTTGCCAGTGTCTAAGGTGTTGGCCAAGAAGAAACATGTGTTTTTCACTGAGCTTGCGTACAGGTTCTTTTGGGCCTCAGTAAGCTATTCCGGATCCGACCAAAAAAGCTTCATAGCTAAACGGTCGGTACCCGGGCCTTGCAGAGAAGAGCAAGGTTCTGCCTGTAATGCTTCTCTTAGGAGAGCTGGACCCTGGGATCCAGAGCTCTGGTCATACCCACGACCAAGATGTTTTCTGTGCAGGGTGCTATACAGGTCCAGGGGAGTGGAATCCTTGGGAACCCGGTCCCTGAAGGTTTGATTACAATGCCTGCCGTGATAGGTGAAGTTTGGGCTTTTGTGGACCAAACAAAGTCCTGCGGCGGGGAACAGGTAAGTGGGGGCCCCCAGGAACTTGGTTCTATTGGGGGACCCCCAAGCCTAATTTGTCTTTCTGTCTGTTACCTAACGGTATTCCCGCTAATATCTGTGCATGCCTGTAACTACTAAAAAAAAATGTAATAATTTTTAATGGTGGTCAAGAAAAAAAAAAAAAAAAAAAGAATGTTTTTTTATATATGTTTAGTATATTAAACTGCGGTACCTGTGTTTGTCCACTAGAGGCCGCTGTGCAATGTTTTTCTTGTCATATGGACTAGTTTCTTCTCAGAGAGCAAAGTCCAGGCAGCTGGTGAGTTCTCCTACAGGAAACTGTTTCCTCTGCCATGTTGCAGTGTTCGTCTATCCCCCGGCCTGCGGCAAAGGGGGCCCTGGCTCCTGTCCCTGGTTTCCATGTTTGAAAATTAGCGCCGAGGCGCACGTGGCCGCGCGCGTGCGCGTGCACGCGCCTCTATATATAGAGGTGGCCGGAAAAAGGGGCGGGGCCTGGGGGATGACGCTCTGTGCGCGCCGCAGCGCTTCTGCGCATGTGCGGGCGTCCCAGCAGGTTTTTAAAAAGCCACATTATTGCAGATAAGCTGGTTATGAAGTACAGAGACAGAGCTGGCAACATTTAAAGGCATACAGCATAGCGGTTGATACAGGCATCCCCTAGAAAGGCACATTAGTAGACACCAACTGTGATATAGCAGCAATTGTGCTAGACTATTCTCAGTAAAAGTGGTGTATTACGGCTGGAATACCTCAGCTTTAGGCTTAGGAATATGCCGTCCAGTAGCTCCGGAACTGAATCTTCCAGGAAGCGAAGGGGGTCTCATCGGGCTCTGAGGATCTTGGGCATACTCCTGCTGCACCAGTCTCCCCTGAAGTTCAGAGGTAAGTGACCGTAGAGACCCCGCGGGGGTACTTGGTACTGTGGCTGTCCTCAGTCACCTGCTCCTGTGTATGTAACAGAGGAGGTTTTTTCCTCAGCTCTGGGAGGATTAGAGAGAGATTGTCAAAATTTATCGCTGCCTCCCTGTCAGGGAAAGCACGCCCGATCTCCGTCTCCTCCTTCAGAGTGCCTGTTAGCAGAGCAACAGTCCCATACAGGGATCGACCTGCCTGAAGGGGATCAGGATAAGGTTGATTCTGTTATAGAGGAATCAACAGTGGGGGAACCTTTTCTCAGCATCTCAAGCTGAAAGATTATGGGTTCAGTCTCTGACTAACATGGTCCGATCAGCATTTAAAAATGCACCTTGCGGAACCATCAACCACTACTGTATCCTCGTTGGGGTCGCTAGAAGCCCCCAGACTGTTTGTTCTTTTCCACTTCACCCTTTACTGAAAGGGCTCATTTACCAGGATTGGGAACGTCCTGAGAAAATATTTATTCCCCCAAGAGATTTCCGGTGGTCTATCCCATGGAGGATAAGTTCATCAAAAAAAAAAAAAAAAAAATGGAAGGTCCCTACAGTGGACGCAGCCATCTCTTGTATGTATAAATCACTGACATGTCCAGTGGATAAGGTCCAAATGTTCAAGAACCCAATAGATAAAAGATTGGAGTCCTTATGAAAATCTGCTTGGTGATACAACCAGCAGTAGCAGCTATTGGGGTCTGCTAAGCAGTGAAGGATCAGTTGAAACAGGTCTTGAGGGACTTGACAGATCAGCAGGCTTTGCCCTAGCTGATCTACCTAGAGCCTTAGGCTTTGCGGTTGATGCCATAGAGGATTCAGTCCATCAGGCCTCCCGCCTTACGCTGTCTATAGTACATATGCGTAGGCTCCTATGGCTCAGAAACTGGTCTGCTGAAGCTCCCTGTAAAGAATGGCTGGTTAGCGTCCCATTTCATGGTGAACGCTTATTCAGGGAAAACCTGGACAAATATATCCAGAAAATTTCCAGCGGTAAAAATACGCTCTTGCCGGTTAAAAGCAGAGTTAGAGGTCCCTCTTTAAGAGGCCTGCTTCTCCAGTCCCTGGGGCATCGGCTGTGTAACAGTTCCGACGGCCCCCTCGGTCAAATCCCGGGGGTAAAAAACAGGGACAGTAGCAGGGTAATAAGAAACCCTGGGTCAGGGGAGGTACAAAACCTCCCCCAAAGTGAAATTCATTGAAGCCCCCACTCAGTCGGGTGGGGGGAGGACTCCAGTTGTTCGCAAGAGACCTGGCGGGACACGATCAAGACAGATAGGTGCTCTCCGCAGTAGGTTTGGGATACAGTTTGGAGTTAAAAGACTCTCCTCCTTCCCAATTTTTGAGGTCAAACGTGCCAAGGGATCCCCGGAAGAGAGAGTCCCTCCTGTTGGCACTAGAACAACTATTGCTCCAAGGAGTAATTATGGAGGTTCCCCTGGAAGAATGAGGGTTCGAGTTTTACTCAAACCTCTTTACAGTCCCGAAGCAAACGCGGTCGGGAGGCCCATATTAATTCTAAAAGGGCTATACAAATTCCTGTATATCAGGACTTTCCGATGGAGTCGATCCGATCGGTGGCCACTGCCCTACAAGGGGAGGATTGGTTAGCCACGATCGACATCAAAGATGCTTATTTGCACATTCCCATCTTTCCAGTCCACCAAAAATTTATACGCTTTGCAGTAGAAGGGCGCCATTTTCAGTTCAGAGCCTTACCCTTCGGTTTGGCCACAGCACCACGAGTGTTTACAAAAATTCTGGCCCTTTATTGGCCAATCTAAGAACACAAGGTGTAATGATAATGGCATATCTGGATGACTTGTTGCTGATAGACCACTCAGTGAAAAAACTAGACGTGGTCGTTCACAAGACGTTCAAGTATCTGGAATCTCACGGTTGGATTATCAACCGAGACAAGTCAGCCCTAGAAACCAGTCAAAAGTCTGGAATACTTGGGGCTAAGGTTGGATTCAGGCCAGAGAAAAATATTCTTGCCTCGAGGAAAGGTGTTGTCTTTGAAAGATTTGATCCACTTAGTGGGTACAAAAAAGACAGCCGTTCATACGCCTGTATATGAGGCTGCTGGGAAAAATGGTGGCATCATTCGAAGCAGTACCCTACGGTCAATTCCATTCAAGGAATTTGCAAGGGGCCATACTGTCAGCCTGGAACAAAAAAGTTCAGGCCCTAGACTTACAATGTCCTTGTCCCCTTCCGTTCGCAAGAGCCTCCGTTGGTGGTTGGTTCCCCAGAATCTGGAAAAAAGGAAATCCTTCAGTCCGATTTCTTGGAAGGTGGTCACTACAGATGCCAGCCTTATAGGCTGGGGAGCAGTATTGGAGCAATAGTCTCTCCAGGGCAGATGGTCGGATGCAGAAAAGGCCCTGCCCATCAATCTCTTAGAGATACGAGCGGTATGCCCTAGTAGCATGGACATCCAAACTCCAAGGGTCCCCTGTCAGAATTCAATCAGACAATGCCACAGCAGTGGCATATATCAATCATCAGGGGGGCACCAGGAGTCGTGCAGCCCAGAGGGAAGTAAATTACATCCTGAAATGGGCAGAAAAATATGTCCCAGCCATATCTGCGGTATTCATTCCAGGAGTGGAGAATTGGAAGGCGGACTTTCTAAGTCGCCAGCAATTAGGCCCAGAGGAAGGGTCCCTTCACCCCGAGGTTTTCTGGACAATATGTCAGCGGTGGGGAACATCGGATGTAGATCTTCTAGCATCCAGATTCAACGCAAAGGGGGACAGGTTTGTCTCTCGGACAAGGGATCCCCTAGCTTGCGGCTCGGATGCCCTAGTGTTCCCTTGGGATCAGTTCAAGCTGATATATGCATTCACACCGCCAATGGTTACCTCGATTACTCCGCAGAATCAGGGTAGAAAAGAAACCAGTGATTCCGGTGGCTCCAGCGTGGCCCCGAAGAGCGTGGTACGCGGAGATTGTAAAATTTCAGTGGGGAGTCCTTGGACTCTCCCACGTCGTCCGGCTTTCGCAAGGACTGATATACCACCCTTCCTTACCAGCCCTAGGTTTGACGGCCTGGCTATTGAAGCCCACATTCTAAAAAAGAGAGGGCTCTCTAATGCTGTGGTATCTACCATGATCAATGCCAGGAAGCCGGTATCCAGGCAGATCTACTATAGAATCTGGAAGGCGTACATCGCGTGGTGTGAGGCCAAGAAATGGCATCCACATAAGTACGTAATAGGTAGGATTCTGGACTTCCTACAATGGGCTGTAGATAGGAAGCTTGCCTTGAGTACTATCAAGGGTCAGATTTCGGCCTTGTCAATATTTTTTCAAAGGCCCTTGGCTTCGCATTCACTAGTCAAAGCCTTTATACAAGGAGTGATGCGTATTAGTCCTCCGGTTAATATTCCCATATGTCCATGGGATCTAAACTTGGTTCTGTCGGTTCTACAGAAACAACCATTTGAACCATTATAGCATATTTCCTTAGTGCTTCTCACCAGGAAATTGATTTTTTTAGTAGCCATTTGTTCGGCTAAAAGAGTATCGGAATTAGCAGCTATGTCCTGTAAGGAGCCATATCTGGTTATCCATAAGGACAGAGTAGTGTTACGTCCTCATCCAGCCTTTCTTCCTAGGGTGGTATCGAGGTTTCATTTGAACCAAGATGTGGTTCTTCCTTCTTTTTTCCCCAAGCCTACTTCGGTAGAGGAAAAGTTATTGCATTCTTTGGATGTAGTAAGAGCAGTTAAAGCTTATCTAAAAGCCACTGCTCAGATTCGCAGAACGGATACTTTGTTTATTCTGCCGGAAGGCCCCAGAAGGGGTCAGGCAGCGTCAAAATCTACTTTAGCCAAGTGGATTCGACAGGTCATAATACAAGCCTATAGCTTGAGAAGTAGACCGCCTCCGTTCAAAGTTAGGGCGCACTCCACGAGAGCAGTTGGAACTTCATGGGCAGTGCATCACCAGGCCTCCCTGGCTCAAGTCTGTAAGGCCGCAACATGGTCTTCAGTACACACGTTTACTAGGTTCTACCAGGTGGACGTTAGAAGTCAGGAGGATGTCGCCTTTGGGCGCAGTGTGTTGCAGGCCGCAAAAGATCCTCATGTCTGATAGCGCTCAGCTTATATATGGTGTATCCCCCCCCTCATTTGGCATTGCTTTAGGACATCCCATTAGTAATGATTATGTCGCTCTGTGTCCCGTGATGTACGAGAAAGAAAATAGGATTTTTATAACAGCTTACCTGTAAAATCCTTTTCTTGGAGTACATCACGGGACACAGAGCTCCCGCCCCTCTTTGGGGACACTTATTGCTTTGCTACAAAACTGAGGTGCTCCCGGATGGGAGGGGCTTATATAGGGGAGGGTACTTCCGGTTTTGGAAGTTGCCAGTGCCAGCACCTGACGGTAACTATATAACCCATTAGTAATGATTATGTCGCTCTGTGTCCCGTGATGTACTCCAAGAAAAGGATTTTACAGGTAAGCTGTTATAAAAATCCTATTATCCTACAATCCCATATACCCAATTCTATACCCACAGTTGATCCAGAGGAAGGCAAAAAACCCCAGCAGAGCATGATCCAATTTGCTACAGCAGGGGAAAAAATTCCTTCCTGATCCCCCGAGAGGCAATCGGATATTCCCCGGATCAACTTTACCTATAAATGTCAGTACCCAGTTATATTATGTACATTTAAGAAAGAATCCAGGCCCTTCTTAAAGCAATCTACTGAGCTGGCCAGAACCACCTCTGCAGTGAGTCTATTCCACATTTTCACAGCTCTTACTGTGAAGAAACCTTTCCATATTTGGAGGTGAAATCTCTTTTCCTCTAGACGCAAAGAGTGCCCCCTTGTCCTTTGTGTTGACCGTAAAGTGAATAACTCAACACCAAGTTCACAATATGGACTCCTTATATATTTTTACATGTTGATCATATCCCCCCTTAATCTCCTCTTCTCAAGAGTGAATAAATTCAGTTCCTCTAATCTTTCCTCATAGCTGAGCTCCTCCATGCCTCTTATCAGTTTGGTTGCCCTTCTCTGCACTTTCTCCATTTCCCCAATATCCTTTTTGAGAACTGGGGCCCAAAACTGAACTGCATATTCCAGATGAGGTCTTACTAATGAACTAATGATTTGAACAGGGGCAAAATGATATCTCTCTCTCTGGATACCATACCTCTCTTAATACTCTCTTAACCACTTAACGACCGCTCACTGTATATATACGTCGGCACAATGGCACCGACAGGCACAATCACGTAGAGTGTACGTGATTGCCTTTGTACAGTTGGGGGGTCCAATCGGACCCCCCTTCTGTACAGTGAGCGGTCGGAATTCGTTGGGGAGCGATCCGACATGAGGGGACGGCCGTTCGATTCTGGCCACCCCCCCGCGATCGCTCCCGGCGAATAGAAATGCCCCCTCTGTCTGTGGAATGTACACACAGACAGAGAAAGCAGGAGGAAGTGATGTCATCTCCTGTGCGGCGCACACATATACCGAGCGCCGTACAAGAGAAGACATCAAGGTTAGTGCACAAACACTACACTAACACCAGCACACATAGGCACATAAATCGCCCCCCCAGATCACCCCCCAGCCCCCAGTCACAGTGTCACTGGTTGCAGTGACCATTTATTTACTGATCACTGCAATCAGTGACATTTGTGACTGTAAAAGTGTCACTACATATAATTTTAGGTCCAGTGTAGCCCCCTAACCCCCCCTAATAAAGGTTTAACCCCTTGATCACCCCCAGATAACCCTTTCACCCCCTAGCACCGCCGTCGCTAAGCGATCATTTTTCTGATCGATGTCTTAGCGTCGGTGATGCAGATTGGTAGCCAGTATTTTTTTTTTAGGTTCGCCGCAGGTTTTTATAGCGTCGGGTACCCCCATAAATTATCTAATAAAGGTTTAACCCCCTTGATCGCCCCCCCAGGTAACCCTTTCACCCCCTATCACCACTGTCGCTAAGCGATAATTTTTCTGATCGCTGTCTTAGCGTCGGTGATGCAGATCGGTAGCCAGTAATTTTTTTTAGGTTCGCCGCAGGTTTTTATAGCGTCAGGTACCCCCATATATTATCTAATAAAGGTTTTAACCCCCTAATTGCCCCTAGTTAACCCTTTCACCAGTGATCATCATATAAGTGTTACGGTTGACGCTGGTTAGTTAGTTTGCTTTTTATAGTGTCAGGGCACCCGCCGTATATATAACCCAATAAAGGTTTAACCCCCTGATCGCCCGGCGGGTGATATCAATTAGGTTTTAGCGTCAGAGAGGGTCTGCATCACACCCCAGGCAGCGCCAGGTTAGTGCCAGTAACGCTAACACCCACGCTTGAAGCATACACCTCCCTTAGTGGTATAGTATCTGAACAGATCAATATCTGATCTGATCAGATCTATACTAGCGTCCCCAGCAGTTTAGGGTTCCCAAAAATGCAGTGTTAGCGGGATCAGCCCAGATACCTGCTAGCACCTGCGTTTTGCCCCTCCGTCCAGCCCAGGCCACCCAAGTGCAGTATCGATCGATCACTGTCACTTACAAAACACAACACACATAACTGCAGCGTTCGCAGAGACAGGCCTGATCCCTGCGACTCCAGTGCTGTAGGAGGTGATTTCACCACCATAGTTAAAAAAAAAAAGCAAATATGCCGAAGCCTTGGGGCAGCAGGGGCGGAGGAGTGATTTTGCTCCTAATGCCGCGTACATACGGTCGAAATTCCGACGGAGGCTTGCCCGTGGAAAAGTCCGACCATGTGTGTGCGGCATAACTTTTTTGCGGGAGGATGCCCCCATGCTTCGGCATATATAAATGGTGCATGTATGCCCATCATTAGAAGTGGGTGGATGAAGGGCGGTATTCTAATGGTGGGCATACCCACCGATCAATCTCTTTTTTTCGTTCAGCCACCTGGCTGCATGAAAAAAAAAGATTACAATACATGTCCAACAAGGACCAGCAACGTACTGGTATGTTGCTGGACTTTGAATGTTTATACCAGAATGATGCCTGCGGGTTTAGGTATCATCTTGGTATCATTCTTTTCAGCCAGCGGCCGGCTTTCATGTAAAAGCAATTCTAGTGGCTAATTAGCCTCTGGACTGCTTTTACAAGCAGTGGGAGGGAATGTCCCCCCCCCCGGATATAAAAAGCGCCATTGGGAAATTGGGAAAGCATTTTATCACACCGATCTTGGTGTGGTCAGATGCTTTGAGGGCAGAGGAAAGATCTAGGGTCTAGACCCCAGTTTTTTAAAAAAAAAAAGTACCTGTCACTACCTATTGCTATCATAGGGGATATTTACATTCCCTGAGATAACAATAAAAATGATAAAAATAAATAAATATGGAAGGAACAATTTAAAAATAAAATTGCAAAATTAATAATAAAAAAAAAAAAAAAAGCACCCCTGTCCTGCCCTGCTCTTGCCCAATGGCGAACGCAAGCGTCGGTCTGGCGTCATATGTAAACAGCAATTGCACCATGCATGTGAGGTATCACCGCGAAGGTCAGATCGAGGGCAATCATTTTAGCAGTAGACCTCCTCTGTAAATCTACTGGGGTAACCTGTAAAGGCTTTTAAAGGCTTTTAAAAATGTATGTAGTTTGTCGCCAATGCGCGTTTGTGCGAAATTTTAAAGCATATCGTGTTTGGTATCTATGTACTCGGCCTAAGATCATCTTTTTTATTTCATCAAACATTTGGGCAATATAGTGTGTTTTAGTGCATTAAAATAAAAAAAAGTGTATTTTTTCCCCAAAAAATGCGTTTGAAAAATCGCTGCGCAAATACTGTGTAGAAAAAAAAAATGCAACACCCACCATTTTATTCTGTAGGGCCTTTGCTTTAAAAATATATATAATGTTTGGGGGTTCAACATAATTTTCCTGCAAAAAAAAAAAATGTTTTCATGTAAACAAAAAGTGTCAAAAAGGGCTTTGTCTTCAAGTGGTTAGAAGAGTGGATGTAAGCTTCCTAATGTTGTCTATAAAATGCCAGAACAGTTCAAAACCCCCCCCCCCAAATGACCCCATTTTGGAAAGTAGACACCCCAAGCTATATACTGAGAGGCATGTCCAGTCCATGGAATATTTTATATGTTGACACAAGTTGCGGAAAAAAAGACAATTTTTTATTTATTTTTTATTTTTTTGCACAAAGTTGTCACTAAATGATATATTGCTCAAACATGCCATGGGCATATGTGGAATTACACCCCAAAATACATTTTGCTGCTTCTCCTGAGTGTGGGGATACCACATGTGTGGGACTTTTTAGGAGCCTAGCCGCGTACGGGGCCCCGAAAACCAATGACCCCATTTTGGAAAGTAGACACCCCAAGCTATTTGCTGAGAGGCATGTTGAGTATTTTACAGCTCTCATTTGTTTTTAAAAATGAAGAAAGAAAATAATTTTTTTTTTTTTTTTTTTCAATTTTCAAAACTTTGTGCCAAAAAGCGAGATCTGCAACATACTCACCATACCTCTCAGCAAATAGCTTGGGGTGTCTACTTTCCAAAATGGGGTCATTTGGGGGGGTTTTGTGCTATCTGGGCATTCCATGGCCTCCGAAACTGTGATAGGCAGTGAGAAGTGAAATCAAAAATTTACACCCTTAGAAAGCCTGAAGGCGGTGCTTGGTTTTGGGGTCCCGTACGCGGCTAGGCTCCCAAAAAGTCTCACACATGTGGTATCACCGTACTCAGGAGAAGCAACAGAATGTATTTTGGGGTGTAATTCCACATATGCCCATGGCATGTTTGAGCAATATATCATTTAGTAACAACTTTGTGCAAAAAAAAAAAAAAATTATTTTTTCCGCAACTTGTGTCAACATATAAAATATTCCATGGACTCGACATGCCTCTCAGTATATAGCTTGGGGTGTCTACTTTCCAAAATGGGGTCATTTGGGGGGGGGGTTTGAACTGTTCTGGCATTTTATACACAACATTAGGAAGCTTACATCCACTCTTCTAACCACTTGAAGACAAAGCCCTTTCTGACACTTTTTGTTTACATGAAAACATTTTTTTTTTTTGCAAGAAAATTATGTTGAACCCCCAAACATTATATATTTTTTTAAAGCAAAGGCCCTACAGATTAAAATGGTGGGTGTTGCATTTTTTTTTTCCACACAGTATTTGCGCAACGATTTTTCAAACGCATTTTTTTGGGAAAAAATACACTTTTTTTCATTTTAATGCACTAAAACACACTATATTGCCCAAATGTTTCATGAAATAAAAAAGATGATCTTAGGCCGAGTACATAGATATCAAACACGACATGCTTTAAAATTTCGCACAAACACGCATTGGCAACAAACTACATACATTTTTAAAAGCCTTTAAAAGCCTTTACAGGTTACCACGTTAGATTTACAGAGGAGGTCTACTGCTAAAATGACTGCCCTCGATCTGACCTTCACGGTGATACCTCACATGCATGGTGCAATTGCTGTTTACATATGACGCCAGACCGACGCTTGCGTTCTCCATTGCACAAGAGCAGGGCAGGACAGGGGTGCTTTTTAAAAAAAAAAAAATTATTATTAATAATTTTGCTTTTTTATTTTATTTTTAAACTGTTCCTTCCATATTTTTTTTTTTTTTTTTATCATTTTTATTGTTATCTGAGGGAATGTAAATATCCCTTATGATAGCAATAGGTAGTGACAGGTACTCTTTTTTTGAAAACCCTAGATCTTTCCTCTGCCCTCAAAGCATCTGACCACACCAAGATCGGTGTGATAAAATGCTTTCCCAATGGCGCTTTTTATATCCGGGGGGGGGGGCATTCCCTCCCACTGCTTGTAAAAGGATTGCTTTTACATGAAAGCCGGCCGCTGGCTGAAAAGAATGATACCAAGATGATACCTAAACCCGAAGGCATCAATCTGGTATAACCATTCAAAGTCCAGCAACATACCAGTACGTTGCTGGTCCTTGTTGGACATGTATTGTAATCTTTTTTTTTTTCATGCAGCCTGTTGGCTGAGCAAAAAAAAGAGATTGATCGGTGGGTATGCCCACCATTAGAATACCGCCATTCATCCACCCACTTATAATGATGGGCATACATGCACCATTTATTTATGCCGAAGCATTGGGGCATCCTCCCGCAAAAAATTATGCCGCACACACATGGTCGGACTTTTCCACGGGTAAGCCTCCGTCGGAATTTCGACCGTATGTATGCGGCATTAGGAGCAAAATCGCTCCTCCGCTCCTGCTTCCCCAATGCTTCGGCATATATGCTTTTTTTTTTTTAACTGTGGTGGTGAAATCACCTCCTACAGCACTGGAGTTGCAGGGATCAGGCCTGTCTCTGCGAACGCTGCAGTTATGTGTGTTGTGTTTTGTAAGTGACAGTGATCGATCGATACTGCACTTGGGTGGCCTGGGCTGGACAGAGGGGCAAAACACAGGTGCTAGCAGGTATCTGGGCTGATCCCGCTAACACTGCATTTTTGGGAACCCTAAACTGCTGGGGACACTAGTATAGATCTGATCAGATCAGATATTGATCTGTTCAGATACTATACCACTAAGGGAGGTGTATGCTTCACGCGTGGGTGTTAGCGTTACTGGCACTAACCTGACGCTGCCTGGGGTGTGACGCAGGGTTAACTAGGGGCAATTAGGGGGTTAAAACCTTTATTAGATAATATATGGGGGTACCTGACGCTATAACATCCTGCGGCGAACCTAAAAAAAATAACTGGCTACCTATCGGCATCACCGACAATAAGACAGCGATCAGAAAAACGATCGCTTAGCGACAGTGGTGATAGGGGGTGAAAGGGTTACCTGGGGGGCGATCAAGGGGGTTAAACCTTTATTAGGTAATATATGGGGGTACCCGACGCTATAAAAACCTGCGGCGAACCTAAAAAAAATAACTGGCTACCGATTGGCATCACCGACACTAAAACAGCGATCAGAAAAACGATTGCTTAGTTGACGGCGGTGCTAGGGGGTGAAAGGGTTATCTGGGGGGTGATCAGGGGGTTAAACTTTTATTAGGGGGGGTTAGGGGGCTACACTGGACCTAAAACTAACTGTAGTGACACTTTTACAGTCACAAATGTCACTGATTGCAGTGATCAGTAAATAAATGGTCACTGCAATCAGTGACACTGTGACTGGGGACTGGGGGGTGATCTGGGGAGGCCTGGGGGGGCGATTTATGTTCCTATGTGTCCTGGTGTCAGTGTACTGTTTGTGCACTAACCTGTGTGTCTTCTCTTGTACGACGCTCGGTATATGTGAGCGCCGCATGAGAGATGACATCACTTCCTCTGCCTGTGTAAACATTACACAGCAGAGGAAGCTTTCTCATTCGCCGGGAGCAATCGTGGGGGGGTGGCCGGAATCGAACGGCCGTCCCCTCATCCCGGATCGCTCCCCAACGGATAACGACCGCTCACTGTATAGAAGGGGGGTCTGATTGGACCCCCCAACTATACAAAGGCAATCACGACACTGTACGTGATTGTGCCTGTCGGTGCCATTCTGCCGACGTATATATACAGTGAGCGGTCGTTAAGTGGTTAAATGACACTAGTGTTCCCTAATTTTTATATTTTTTAAAAGCTCTTTTCTTACAGTTTATAGCATTTTTAACTTTGGCCGTGAGCTACATCGGTTTTATTTTTAGCCTTTTAAACTTCTTGCCCATGGGAATATACTTTGCAGTGAGTTCACAAACAGTCTTTTTGAAGAATTCCCATTTCTGTTCTGTGCCCATTGATGCCAATATTCCCTCCCAGTCTAAGTCCTGGAGAGCAGCCCTCATCCTTGGAAAATTTGCTCTCTTGAATTTAAGTGATTTTATCTTTCCCGTATGTGATTTTTGCTTACAACTTGTAAGAGAACTGTCAGCGCGCTCTGGGCGCATCCGCGTGCGCAGATGCGCCAATGTGCATGCGCGCGTGCGCGGGAACGCGTCCACGCTTTCCTCTGGCGCCAGTCGGCCTATTTAAGGGGCACACTGACACCAGTCTAGCGCTGACGGATCTTCAGCGTTCCAGTACCCCTACCTGCTATTACCTGATACCTGTTACCGAACCTTGGCTTCCCCTGACCTTGCTGCTGGACTTCGCTACTTCTCTGATTACCAGTTTCTGAACCCGGCTTCCTGTTGACCTCGCTCCTGCCTAATGTCTATGTACCCTGCTGTCCGCCTGCTGCTGAACCCGGCTATCCATGTGACTACGCTCCTGTTTCCTGTTTGGCTCAATTCCGTTTCCCGGGTCTCTGCAACTTCGGTCCTGCGATCTGCTGCGACCTTCTGCCATCCCGGAGTCGCATCATCTGTTCCAGGCTTCCTGGGCTGCTTCTGCAGGCACTCGTGTTCGTGCAGATACAAGAGAGGCTGACCTCGTCACTTCAGACTCCAGTCAGGTACGTGACAGTATCCGTCAGCCAGCAATGGAGTCTGAAAGGGAGGCCTCATCTTTGGTGGACTTTTGCCAATCCCTCTCTGCACTATCTGCACTATCCCGGATAGTACAGAACCTTCAAACCAATCTGAACCGGATGGAAGATCAGCTCCTGAACCAGCTTGATGCCTCGCCTGCTTCCACCTCTCCTGCTGTTGTGAGCTCTTCTGTGCAAACCGACTTCAGTCTGCTCTACGTGTCCGTCACTCCTCCAGAACCCAGAGTGCCGTTGCCTGAGCGATTTTCCGGGGATCGCAAGCAGTATCGCACCTTCCGAAATACCTGTGAACTTTATTTCTCCTTGTTACCCCGAACCTTCTCTTCTGAAAACATCAAAGTGGGGTTCATCATTACCTTACTGCTTAAAGAACCTCTTTCCTGGGCCCATCATCTTCGGGAACAACACGATCCGGCTTTGACAACCGCTAACTCCTTCTCTGCTATGTCCCAGCTGTATGCTGATCCTTTTCTCCAGCAGACTGCAGAATTCACGCTCAGCAGACTCCAGCAAGGCCTAAGGTCTGTTGAAGACTATGTGTCGGACTTTCGTGTTCTGAGCACAGATACCCAGTGGAATAGGGCCGCTCTCCACCATCAGTTTCGTCTCGGACTTTCTGATTCTTTAAAAGACTAACTAGCCCGTGTGGGCATACCCACATCCCTGGAAGATTTGATCAACTCTGTTATTCAGAACGATCGGCGGCTACGAGAAAGACAATCGGAGAGGACCAATACCACGCCACCAGTATCTTCTAGTACCATCTCCTCTCTCTCTGCAATCTCCGCCAGGACACGGGAAGTGCCCATGAGGAACAAGGGGTACAATGACCCATCCTGTGGAAGTTTCCCTAGACCACCTCTGTCTTCTTCGGAACGCCTACGGCGACAACGTAACAGACTTTACTTTTACTGCGGAAAGACTGGCCATTTCATACAGACTTGTCCTGTGAAACCTGCCAAAGCCGCTTCTCCACTGCCCTACATGATGCATCTTCCCGGAAAGGGCCAGTCCCACCTTTCCCTTCCGCTCCAGCTCCAGCTATCTGAAAGGACTATTCTTGTATCCGCTATTATAGATTCTGGCGCTTGCAGCTGCTTTGTGGATTCAGCATTTGCCACTTTACATCGGCTGTCTCTATGTACCAAGAAGCAGGGATTTGCCGTTCATCTGGCAGATGGCGCTGGTCTCAAGTCCGGGCCTGTAACCCAAGAGACTGTACCCATCTCCTGCCAAACTTCCTCTGGGCACTGGGAACTTCTCCGTCTGGATGTGATCGCCTCACCCATGTTTCCTATTATTCTGGGGTTACCTTTGCTAAAGGCCCATAATCCCCATATTGACTGGTGCTCTGGAGATGTCTCCTTCTCATCCAATTATTGCCAGACACATTGTTTTCCTGAAGGGACTTTTAATCCTGCTTCGCTCCTCAGTATCTCCCCGGACCCCGAAACACTGAAACTGGTACCTGTTGCCTACCATGAATTCCTAGACGTCTTCAGCAAGAAAAGTGCAGATACCTTGCCCCCACACAGGACTTACAATTGCCCCATAGAACTTTTACCAGGATCAGAGATCCCTTTCGGACAAATTTATCCGCTTTCGGAGCCTGAATTGGAAGCCCTGTGCAAATACATAGCACAAAGCCTGGAGAAAGGGTTTATTCGGCACTCCTCTTCGCCAGCAGGGGCTGGTATTTTCGTCGTGGAAAAGAAAGACCACTCTCTGAGGCCCTGTATTGACTACCGGGATCTTAATAAGATAACTGTCAAAAATCAATACCCGCTTCCGCTGATCCCTAAATTGTTCCAGAGGTTGCAAGGAGCACGGATATTTACCAAACTTGACTTGAGGGGAGCTTACAACTTAGTCCGGATCAAGGAGGGACATGAATTGAAGACAGCCTTTAGGACACGCTTCGGGCATTTTGAGTACTTAGTTATGCCCTTCGGTCTCTGCAATGCCCCTGCCACCTTCCAGCACCTGGTAAATGATGTGTTCCGGGACTTTCTTGATCTATTTATTATAGTTTACCTTGATGACATCCTTATTTTCTCCGATACGAAGGAATTACATCGTACTCATGTGAGGAAGGTCTTGAGTAGACTTCGTGAACATCACCTCTATGCCAAAGCTGAGAAGTGTGACTTTGAAAAGCAGACTATACAGTTTCTCGGACTTGTCATCTCTGATGATGGTATAGCCATGGATCCTCAGAAGGTCGCTGCAGTCCTAGAATGTCCGGTTCTGACTGACAGGAAAGCGGTGCAAAGGTTTGTGGGATTTGCCAATTTTTATAGAAAGTTCATTAAAAACTTTTCCGGCATAATCTCTCCCATCACTCAGTTAACCAAACAACATGTCCCTTTTCGATGGACCTCGGAAGCACAAGTATCCTTTGAACAACTAAAGACCCTGTTCACTTCAGCTCCCATCCTGAAGCATCCCGACCCGTCCCTGGCCTATGTTTTGGAGGTACTGTAGATGCCTCCGAAAGTGCCATTGGGGCTATTCTATCCCAGCGTCAAGGTCCCAAATCTCTACTACATCCCGTAGCCTTCTTCTCCAAAAAACTGAACCCGTCTGAAAGAAACTATGACGTTGGTGATCGGGAATTGCTAGCCATTAAAGCGGCACTTGAGGAATGGCGTTACTTGTTAGAGGGAGCCTCTCACCCTATCCTCATTTTTACCGACCATAAAAATTTGGAATATTTAAGAACAGCCAAGCGACTAAGACCCCGGCAGGCAAGATGGGCGTTATTTTTCTCCCGCTTCATATTCCACATCACCTTCCGTCCAGGCTCCAAAAATGGCAAACCTGACGCGCTCTCGCGCATGTTCCTTGATCCAGTCCAACCTTCTGAGCCAGACACTATTCTGCCTGCCAAGAATTTCCTTCTCCAACCGGACCTGATTTCCCAAATAAAGGCAGATGTGACTGAGCACCCACCTTCTCAAGATTTACCTCTCTAGTTTAAGGACAGACTCTATTTCCACAATGAACAGATTTTTGTTCCAGAACAGGTCAGAGTCTCTGTTCTCAAGCGATGCCATGATCACCCCCTGGCAGGCCATTTCGACATTCACAAGACTACAGACCTGATTTCCCATTCCTTTTGGTGGCCTGACCTGACACAGGACTGTAACAAATACGTAAAATCTTGTGTCACATGCCTGCGCTGTAAAACCAATCGAGCCAAGACTTGGGTTCTCCTAGAAAGTCTCCCTATACCAAAGAAACCCTGGGAGTATGATATCCATGGATTTCATTGTGGAACTTCCCCCATCTGAGAATTTCACCTCCATATTTGTCGTGGTAGACCGCCTGACCAAAATGGCACATTTTGTACCCCTACAAGGCACCCCGTCTGCCGCTGAGACGGCCTCCACATTCATCAAAGAAATTGTAAAACTGCATGGAGTCCCCGATAACATTGTCTCGGACCGAGGGGTGCAGTTCACTTCAAGATTTTGGAGGTCCCTGTGTGAAGCACTAAACATTGAACTCCGTCTGTCCACTGCTTACCATCCTCAGACAAATGGACAGACGGAGAGGACTAATCAGACTTTGGAGCAATACCTACGGTGCTTCACCTCCTTCTCTCAAGATGATTGGTCTTCTCTTATTCCACTGGCGGAGTTTTCCTATAACAACTCCATTCACTCTGCTACCAAGCAATCTCCTTTTTTTGCTAACTATGGATATCACCCTTCCTTTTTGCCTGAGGTGCCCATAGAATCCTCCGTACCTGCTGTACAGGACAGACTGGACTTTTTTAACTCCAACAACAAAGTGCTCCAGGATACCATCTCTAAAGCCCAGATAAGCAACAAAAGGTTCTTTGACAAGAAGAGAAGGGGTAACTTGAACCTGGAACCAGGAGACAAGGTCTGGTTGTCTACTGCAAATTTAAAACTCAGGTGTCCTTCCAAAAAACTTGGCCCTAAATTTTTGGGGCCTTTTCCAGTTAAAAGGAGAATCAACCCTGTGGCCTTTGAATTGATTTTACCTAAAAGTCTGAGAATCCATCCCGTGTTCCACATCTCTATTAAAAACAACGGTACCTAACCCGTTTCCCAACCGAGATCCGGAAAACCCTTTTTCAATACTCGTCGAAGGCAACGAAGAATACGAAGTTGAAGCTGTACTGGACTGTAAAACCAGGAGGGGCCAAAGCGCGCTCCGGGCGCATCCGCGCGTGCGCAGATGCGCCAATGCGCATGCGCGCGTGCGCGGGAACGCGTCCACGCTTTCTTCTGGCGCCAGTCGGCCTATAAGGGGCGCACTGACACCAGTCTAGCGCTGACGGATCTTCAGCGTTCCAGTACCCCTACCTGCTATTACCTGAATCTGCCTTGCTGCTGGACTTCGCTTCTTCTCTGATTACCAGTTTCTGAACCCGGCTTCCTGTTGACATCGCTCCTGCCTAATGTCTATGTACCCTGCTGTCCGCCTGCTGCTGAACCCGGCTATCCATGTGACTATGCTCCTGTTTCCTGTTTGGCTCAATTCCGTTTCCCGGGTCTCTGCAACTTCGGTCCTGCGATCTGCTGCGACCTTCTGCCATCCCGGAGTCGCATCATCTGTTACAGGCTTCCTGGGCTGCTTCTGCAGGCACTCATGTTCCTCCGGTCCCTTGGTTTCTCCTGTCCTTACCTCCAGCGGAGCCAGGGCCAGAGATACAAGAGAGGCTGACCTCGTCACTTCAGACTCCAGTCAGGTACGTGACACAACTAACATCAAATGAAATCATGTTATGGTCACTGCTACCCAGGTGTTCCTTTATCTGAACATTAGTAATACGCTCTGCATGGTTTGAGATTACCAGGTCCAACAAAGCATCATTCCTAGTTGGGGCCTCAATAAACTGGACCATAAAATTGTCCTGCAATAGGTTTACAAATTTTTGCCCTTTAACTGTCCCAGCAGTTCCATTACTCCAGTCAATTTCTGGGTAGTTAAATTCCCCCATTATTATCACCGTCCCAGCCCTTGCAGCCCTTTCCATCTGTGCAAAGAGCTGAGTCTCCACCTCCTCATTAACATTGGGTGGTCTATAACAAACTCAAATGATTAACTTTGAACTACGCACATCTGTATGCAGTTCCACCCATAATGCTTCAGACTCATCCCACTCTCCATCCACCAGGTCCTCTTTCACACTCACTTTGAGATCACTTCTCACATAGAGACAGACCCCTCCACCTTTCCTTTTTACCCTGTCTTTCCGAAAGAGTGCATAGCCAGGAATATTAATAGCCCAGTCATGTGAGGAATGAAGCCAAGTTTCAGCAATACCGATTACATCATAGCTCTCCTCATGCACCAGAGCTTCCAACACAGCTATTTTGATTGGCAGACTTCTGACATTGGTGAACAGACACTTTAATGCATTAATATATTTTGACCGGTCACATACTATCCTCTTGGGTGTTCCCAGATTGCAACTAGGACTTGCTACTATACTTACCTTGGGTTTATGTGCTTTGGTTACCCTACCACTAATGCCCCTAACACTACCCTCTAGAATATGTTCCCCGCTGACTCTCACTATCTCTGGACCCTCCCCCCCGTCGCCTAGTTTAAAAACCCCTCTAACTTTTTGGCCATCCTTATTTCCAGCTGATCTGCACCCTCCTCATTTAGGTGCAGTCCGTCCCTTCTATAGTACTGGTTATCGACTGAGAAGTCAGCCCAGTCCTCCAGGAACCCAAACCCCTCCTTACTACACCAGCTCTTCAGCCACTTGTTCACTTCCCTAATCTCCCTCAGCTTTTCTGGTGTGGCTCGATGTACCGGTAGTATTCCTGAGAATACTACCTTGGAGGTCCTTTTCCTCAATTTAGCTCCCAAGTCCCTAAAATCGTTCTTTAGGACACTCCATCTGCCTCTGACTTTGTCATTGGTGCCAACGTGCACCATGACAGCTTGGTCTTCCCCAGCCCCTCCCAGTAATCTGTCCACCAGATCCATGATGTGCCGAACCCGAGCGCCCGGTAGACAACATACAGTTCGGCACGTCAGGTCTTTGTTACAGATTGCCCTCTCTGTCCTTCTAAGAATTGAGTCCCCTACCACCAGAATCTGTCTTTCCTTTCCCTTCGCTTCCCCCCACTCTCACTGGAGAAGTTCTTCCCCCGGCAGCTAGGAGAGTCCCTGCGCTCCAGCAGTGCTGGTCCCTGACTGGTTTCACCAATGTTACTCAAAGGATCATACTTATTGAGATGCTCCAGCCCTGGATCGGCCTCCCTGGCACTTCGCCCTCTACCCTTCCTGACTGTCACCCATCTACTATTTTCTAGTGCCTGCACCTCTTTGACTCCACCCACCTCTGTACTGGCCCCTGCCATCACCTGCCGGGTACGTTTCCAGCTCTCCTTTAGTGTGGAGGGTCTTCCCAGTGCTGACAGTTGTTTCCCTAGATTCAGAACCTGGGCTTCCAGGGAAAAAATGTGCTTACATTTTGCACAGCAGTAATCGCCCTCGATCAGATGATCAAGGAACGCATACATGCTGCAATGATGTACACCGAGTCGACTCGCCACACCCACCGTGCATCGTACCTATTAATTTAATGAGGATTAGAGATTATACCCTGTCCAAATTACCTAACACTAGCTTCCTGCCCCAACTACTCAACAAGAAAATACACAGGTACTCAACAAGACAATACACAGGTACTCAACAAGACAATACACAGGTACTCAACAAGACAATACGCAGAGCTACGTGCACTCGCAGACCAACGGACCTACGTGCACTCGCAGACCAGCGTGCACTCGTAGACCAACGGACCTGCGTGCACTCGCAGACCAGCGTGCACCTACAATACACAAGTACTAACGATCCACACACACTACTCAGACAACACTCAGGTACTCACACTAAACAGCTACTATGACCCCCGTTTTAAACTCTTGATTTTAACTCACCACTTAGTCCAGTTCCACTTATAGATAGAGTTCAAGCAAACTCAAGATGAGCAGGCTCAAAATGAGCTCTACAGAAATTTATATAGGCCTCAAGCACCTGTGACCAATTAACCACTCCCCTTATTTAGTAGGCTGAAGGAAAAAAAGAGAGAAAAAAAAAAAGTCTGTTTAAAATGTGACAGAAAAAGGTGTTAAAAAGCTGCAAGGAAAAAGACCCAAAAATAACGAAAAATGCAACCCAGCAGTCAAAAGCAGAAACTTCTTCACTCTCCACGCAGGGTCTCCACTGTCTATCCTCCAACAAACAAGACTGGCAATTTCACATGTGCTCTACAGGAATTTATATAGGCCTCAAGCACCTGTGACCAATTAACCACTCCCCTTAATTAGTAGGCTGAAGGAAAAAAAGAAAAAAAAAAGGCTGTTTAAAATGTGCCAGAAAAAGGTGTTAAAAAGCTGCAAGGAAAAAGACCCAAAAATAACCAAAAATGCAACCCAGAAGTCAAAAGCAGAAACTTCTTCACTCTCCACGCAAGGTCTCCACTGTCTATCCTCCAACCAACAAGACTGGCCTTCATGAACAGTCACCTCATATACCATTTTTCTTAACTGAACATTATAAAGTGATAGACCAACACAAAGTGGCACATAATTGTGAAGTGGAAAGAAAATTATAAATGATTTTCTGATTTTTTTTTTACAAATAAATATCTGAAAAGTGTGGTGTGCATTTTTATTTAGCCCCCTTTACTCTGATACCCCTAACTAAAATCTAGTTTAACCGCTTGCCAACCTCATTATAGCCGAATGACGGCTACAGTGCGGCTCAATAATTCTGGGAGGGCGTACATTGGCGCATCACGGATGTTGGAAAATGGCCGCTGATAGCGGCCGTTTACCACGTGATCGCTCCGTAAAATGACGGACTGATCACTTGTAAACAAACCGGCGTCATGTCATGACACTGGTTGCTCTCTCCCCTCTCTGTAATGATCGGTACAGTGTGAGAGGAGAGGGGGAGAGATCCATCCATCCATGCTCAGCCATCCCTGCCATACTCTGCCATACCTTGCCATACTTTGCCATACTCTGCAATACCCCACCATACTCTGCAATGCCCCGCCATACTCTGCAATACCCTGCCATTACTCTGCAATACCCCGCCATTACTCTGCAATACCCCGCCATACTCTGCAATACCCCGCCATACTCTGCCATACCATGCCATACTCTGCAATACCCTGCCATACTCTGCAATACCCTGCCATACTCTGCAATACCCTGCCATACTCTGCAATACCCAGCCATACTCTGCAATACCCAGCCATACTCTGAAATACCCTGCAATACCCAGCCATACCCAGCCATACTCTGCGATACCCAGCCATACGCTGCGATACCCAGCCATACTCTGCCATACCCTGCCATACTCTGCCATACCTTGCCATACTTTGCCATACTCTGCAATACCCTGCCATTACTCTGCAATACCCCGCCATTACTCTGCAATACCCCGCCATACTCTGCAATACCCCGCCATACTCTGCAATACCCTGCCATACTCTGCAATACCCCGCCATACTCTGCAATACCCCGCCATACTCTGCAATACCCCGCCATACTCTGCAATACCCAGCCATACTCTGCAATACCCAGCCATACTCTGCAATACCCTGCCATACTCTGCAATACCCTGCCATACTCTGCAATACCCTGCCATACTCTGCAATACCCTGCCATACTCTGCGATACCCAGCCATACTCTGCGATACCCAGCCATACTCTGCGATACCCAGCCATACTCTGCGATACCCAGCCATACTCTGCGATACCCAGCCATACTCTGCGATACCCAGCCATACTCTGCGATACCCAGCCATACTCTGCGATACCCAGCCATACTCTGCGATACCCAGCCATACTCTGCGATACCCAGCCATACTCTGCGATACCCAGCCATACTCTGCGATAACCGGCCATACTCTGCGATAACCGGCCATACTCTGCGATAACCGGCCATACTCGGTGATACCCAACCATACTCGGCCATACTCGGCCATACTCGGCCATACTCTGCTATGCTCGGCCTCTGTATGTGGCCAGGCTGTGAAAGTCTCACACATGTGGTATCGCCGTACTCAGGAGGAGTATGAGAATCTATTTTGGGGTGTAATTTTTGGTATGTACATGCTATGTGTTAGAAATATTGTATAAATGGGCAACTTTGTGTTAAAAAAAAAAAAATGCGTTTTAACCACTTCCCGGCCATCATATGACGTCCTTGACTTTGTGCGGGGATATCTGAATGATGGGTGCATCTACAGGCAACATTCAGATATCAGCTTTTTCCGCCGCCGATTCCCTACACCATATGAATGATCATAGCGACTGTTCTGCCATTCCCCCCCTCCCGCCGCCCTCCGGTGCTTCTACCGACTCACCGCTACGATCGAAGCCAGGATCGTTTTTTTATTTTTTATTTCAGGCTTCCCAGCCTAGAGGTGAGATGTGGGGTCTTATTGACCCCATATCTCACTGTAAAGAGGACCTGTCATGCGATATTCCTATAACAAGGGATGTTTACAATCCTTGTAATAGGAATAAAAGTGATCAAAAAATGTATTTTTGAGAAAAAAGTATCAAACTAAAATAAATAAAGTAAAATGAACAATAAATTTTAATTTTTCTTTAAAGTGTCCCCGTCCCCGTGTGCTTGCATGCAGAAGCGAATGCATACGTAAGTCCCGGCTACATATGAAAACGGTGTTCAAAACCACACATGTGAGGTATCGCTGCAAACATTAGAGCGAGACCTAGACCTCCTCTGTAACTCAAAACATGTAACCAGTCAATTTTTTTTAAAGCGTCACCTATGGGGATTTTTAAGTAGCGAAGTTTGGTCCCATTCCACGAGCGTGTGCAATTTTAAAGGGTGATATGTTAGGTATCTATTTAATCGTCATAACTTCATCTTTTACAATATGCAAAAACATTGGGCTAACTTTACTGTTTTTTTTTTACACCGCCATTGTATTCTCTAGGGTCTTTGCTAAAAATACATATATAATGTTTTGGGGTTCAATGTAATTTTGTAGCAAATAAATGATGATTTTTACATGTAGGAGAGAAATGTCAGAATTGGCCTGGGTGCTCCAGAACGCCTGATGGTGCTCCCTGCATGTTGGGCCTCTGTATGTGGCCACGCTGTGTAAAAGTCTCACACATGTGGCATCGCCATACTCGGGAGTTATAGCAGAATGTGTTTTGGGGTGTAATTTGTGGTATGCATATGCTGTGTGTGAGAAATAACCTGCTAATATGACAATTTTGTTAAAAAAAAAAAAAGAATTGTGGGAAAAAATGACAACTTCAAAAAACTCACCATGCCACTTTCTAAATACCTTGGAATGTCTTCTTTCCAAAAAGGGGTCATTGGGGGGGTATTTGTACTTTTCTGGCATGTTAGGGTCTCAAGAAATGAGATAGGCCGTCAGTACTTCAGGTGTGATAAATTTTTAGATATTGGCACCATAGCTTCTATAACTTTCACAAAGACCAAATAATATACACCAATTTGTACATTTTTATTAAAGACATGTAGCAGTATAAATTTTGGCAAAAATTTATGAAGAAAAATTACTAATTTGCTACATTTTATAACAGAAACAAAGAAAAATATATTTTTTTACAGAATTTTCAGTCTTTTTTCTTTTATCGCGCTAATAATAAAAAAAACAACGGTGATTAAAAACCCACCAAAAAAAAGCTCTATTTGTGTGAAAAAAAGGTAAAAAATGTCATATGGGTACAGTGTGGTATGACTGAGTAATTGTCATTCAAAATGTGAGAGCACCGAAAGCTGACAATTGGTCTGGTTAGGAAGGGGGTTTAAGTGCCCAGCGGTGAAGTGGTTAACCAATTACCTTCAGAAGTCACCTAATTAGTACATAGAGTCCACCTGGGTGTAATTTAATCTCAGTATAAATACAGCTGTTCTGTGAAGCCCTTAGGTTTTTTTTTTAAGAATCTTATTGAACAAACAGCATCATGAAGGCCAAGGAACACACCAGACAGGTCAGGGATAAAGCTGTGGAGAAGTTTAAAACAGGGTTATGTTATAAAAAAATATCCCAAGCGTTGAAGATCTCACAGAGCACTGTTCAATCCATCATCCAAAAATGGAAAGAGTATGGCACAACTGCAAACCTACCAAGACATGGCCATCCACCTAAACTGACAGGCCAAGCAAGTAGAGCATTAATCAGAGAAACAGCCAAGAGGCCCAACTGGAGGAGCTGCAGAGATCCACAGCTTAGGTGGGAGAATCTGTCCACAGGACAACTATTAGTGCTGCACTCCACAAATCTGACCTTTATGGAAGAATGGCTAAAAGAAAGTCATAAGAAGTCCGGTTTGCAGTTTGCGAGAAGCCATGTGGGGGACACAGCAAACATGTGGAAGAAGGTGCTCTGGTCAGATGAGACCAAAATGGAACTTTTTGGCCTAAAAGCAAAACGCTATGTGTGGCAGAAAACTAACATTGCACATCACCCTGAACACACCATCCCCACTGTGAAACATGGAGGTGGCAGCATCATGTTGTAGAGATGCTTTTCTTCAGCAAGGACAGGGAAGCTGGTCAGAGTTGATGGGAAGATGGGTGGAGCCAAATACAAGGCAATCTTAGAAGAAAACCTGTTAGAGTCTGCAAAAGACTTGAGACTGGGGTGGAGGTTCACCTTCCAGCAGGACAACGACCCTAAACATACAGCCAGAGCTACAATATAATGGTTTAGATCAAAGCATATTCATGTGTTAGAATGGCCCAGTCAAAGTCCAGACCTAAATCCAATTAAGTGTCTTTGGCAAGAATTGAAAATTGCTGTTCTCAGACGTTCTCCATCCAATCTGACAGAGCTTGAGGTATTTTGCAAAGAAGAATGGGCAAACATTTCACTCTCTAGATGTGCAAAGCTGGTAGAGACATAACCAAAAATACTTGCAGCTGTAATTGCAGTGAAAGGTGGTTCTACAAAGAATTGACTCAGGAGGCTGAATACAAATGCCCAACACACTTTTCACATATTTATTTGTAAGGCATGTTGAAAATTATTTATAATTTTCCTTCCATTTCACAATTATGTGCCACTTTGTGTTGGTCTATCACATAAAATCTCAATAAAATAGATTCACGTTTTTGGTTGTAACATGACAAAATGTAGAAATTTCAAGGGGTATGAATACTTTTTCAAGGCACTGTATATGCATGTACGGAGCAGATTTAAAACAAAAATGATCAAAGGCATCAAAAACTTTTCAATTATGCATACCGTATATATTTTCATAGTTGTTAAAGATGACTATGATTACTAAACAAAGAAGGTACAAATATTGTCACTACTTCTGCCATTATTGAAGGGTTTTCTGAATTAGCTATAAAAATGTGTGATATCCCAGTCAAAGTTGAAGCCATTAAGAATTCTGGTCTGAAGGGTAAATATCCAAAATACTTCAACCTTACACAGAATCCTAAAGCGTTCCTCTCCTCTCCTAGGTATTAAGACATTTTCTATACCCTTTATCTGTATTAAAGACGTGTCCCCACCATGGGCCTCATTGAAGTGCTTTGCAATATTAGTGGTATGTTCTTCTACAGTATCATAAACATGATTATGCAACCTGTCCTTTAATCTTCTCGTGGTGTGTCCGACATATTGGATCCCACATGCTTTACATATGATTCCCCCCGCCGGCCGTCATATGACATCCTTGAATTTGAGCGGTGATATCTAGATGATGCCTGCAGCTACAGGCATCATTCAGATATCGTCTTTTAGAGCCAACGATAGTCTACGCCAGTGACGGCGAACCTTGGCACCCCAGATATTTTGGAACTACATTTCCCATGATGCTCAACTACATTGCAGAGTGCATGAGCATCATGGGAAATGTAGTTCCAAAACATCTGGGGTGCCAAGGTTCGCCATCACTGCTCTACACCATAAGACTAATCATAGCAGCTGTTCAGCCGCTTGATCGTTCTTACGGGCGGCGAGAGGGGACATCCCCATCCCCCCTCCCGCCGCCCTCCGGTGCTTCTACTGACTCACCCCTGCCATCGATGAGTCAGAGAACGGATCTGCCGGCCCTGGATGTTGACCATAGAGATTTCCGGCGGACCAGATGGTCCCCAGAGTCTCTATGATCGTTTGAAGGCCAGGCGCAATGTTATGACGTCACGCCCAGCCTCTGCATTCAAACAAATGGCTTCCCAGCCTAGAGGTGAGATGCGGGGTCTTATTGATCCCATATCTCACTGTAAAGAGGACATGTCATGCTTATTCCTATTACTAGTGATGTTTACATTCCTTGTAATAGGAATAAAAGTGATCAGAAAAAAAATGTCAAACTAGAAAAATAAAGGTAAAATTATTTAAAAATAAATACATTTAAAGCGCCCGTGTCCCCATGTGCTCACACGCAGAAGCGAACGCATACGTAAGTCGCGCTCACATATGAAAACAGTGTTCAAACCACACATGTCAGGTATCGCCACGAACTCTAGAACTAGAGCAACAATTCTAGCTCTAGACCTCCTTTGTAACTCAAAACATGTAACCAGTAAAAAAAATTAAAGCGTCGCCTATGGGGATTTTTAAGTAGTGAAGTTTGGCGCCATTCCACGAGCGTGTGCAATTTTGAAGCCTGACATGTTGGGTATCTGTTTACTCATCTTAACATCATCTTTCACATTTTGCAAAAAAATTGCGTTTGAAAAATTGCTTCGCAAATACTGTGCGCGATAAAAAGTTGCAACGACTGCCATTTTATTTTCTAGGGTCTCTCCTAAAAAAACATATAATGTTTGGGGGTTCTACATAATTTTCTAGCAAAAAAAAATTATGATTTTTACATGTAGGACAGAAATGTCAGAATTGGCCTGGTGGGCAAGTGATTAAATAAATAAAATTTCTAGTGTTACAATTTGAAAATGTTTTGATACCATAGGTTCTACCACTACTGTTGGACCGAAGATGATCTCTCATGATGCGGAGACAACATGGACAATTGGTGGCCCCACATTTGTAATTTCCGACAAAATCTAACCATGTTCTACTAGAGGGCGCCCGGCGGGACACGGTTTTAAATCCCTTGGATAAAATTTTTGCATATGTCTCGCCATCATATAAAATGGAAATGTACTGTTCAATTATATTTTTAATCTTCCTGAATTCAAGACTGTAAGGAGTGGAAAAAAGCGGAATCCCAACAGGCGCCCGTCTTCTCTTTTTGTCCTGTAAAAGAGCACTCCTCTGAACTGTGTCTGCAATATCTGCTGCTCTACTGACTATGCCAGTGCTGTACCCACGTGACAGGAACCTCTCGCTCATCTCCCTCTTTTCTTTCTCAAAATCCTCGTCTTCGCTACATATTCTCCTTAAAGCGGTGGTAAACCGATGAGAAAAAAATAATAAAAAAAGCAAAAAAAAACTGCAAGACAATGGCATAATGTGCTAGTATGTATCGCATACCAACACATTATGAAATACTTACCTTAGAACTAAGCCCCCTCAGCGGCGCCCAGTCACCGCTGAGGGGGCTGACATGTTTCCCCCAGCGTTTCTTTCGGGTTTGCGGGCTCCGGCGCTGTGAGTGGCCGGAGCCGCAATAATGTAATTTCCACGCATGCGCGTGGGAGCTCATAATTCCGGCAAGAAGCTCTGAATTTCCGGCACGATAGGTCAGCGGCTGCATGCAGGCTAATATAAGCCGAGGCACCTAATTTTACCACAAAAAAATGGGAAAACTTATTGACTCGAGTATAAGCCTAGGGTGTCCATCTGCATGCCTCACTGTGCCTCACTTTGCCTCACTTTGTCCATGTGCATGCCTCACTGTGTCCATGCCTCACTGTGTCCATGCCTCACTGTGTCCATGCCTCACTGTGTCCATGCCTCCACTGTGTCCATGCCTCCACTGTGTCCATGCCTCACTGTGTCCATGCCTCACTGTGTCCATGCCTCACTGTGTCCATGCCTCACTGTGCCCATGCCTCACTGTGCCCATGTCTCACTGTGCCCATGCCTCATTGTGTCCATGACTAGACTGACATTTAACATGGGAGTCTATGGAAGGGGTACCCGGCTTTGAAAAATCGGTGCTCCCCGGCCGTTGGTCCCCTGACAAAAATTATAGAGGAGAAATGGGGCTACATGTGTGCCAAGTTTTGGGTCCAGGGGACCTGATACCGGGTCCCCAAAGTCACCAGAAAAATGACCATTTAACATGGGAGTCAATAGAAGGGGTGCCCGGCTTTGAAAAATTGATGCTCCCCGGCCGTAGGTCCCCTGGACCACAAACTTTGCACACTTGTAGAGGAAGAGTGAGGCTACATGTGAGCCAAGGGGACCTACGGCTGGCCGGTACCGGGTCCCCAAAGTCTGGGAGATCAGGCGCAAAAAGGTGACTCGAGTATAAGCCGAGGGGGGGATTTTCAGCACAAAATGTGCTGAAAAACTCGGCTTATACTCGAGTATATACGGTACATCTTTTTTGATCTGAAGCTTCTTATAACTTTCAATATAGAGATCCACACTTCTTTGACTTTTTCCCGGCTGCGTGGATACATATCTTACCTGTAATTTGAGATATGAAATTTCAGGCAGTACGAACGCATGGTTGGAATAAGAACACATTCCTGGGGCTCCAGTCCTGTACACCCCTCTTTTAGTATTGGAATATACAGAAATTGTATAGAAGATCAAAGTGCTGGTTTTAGTTTAGCATTGATCTAGCATACTACAAGACATAATCACATTATACATTCCCTTTTTTAAAGTACCGTCGTTTATTTGCCTTTAGCTTGCATACGGCCTTGTACAGTCAAAATAATTAATCATACGACTGTCATGGGAATTGGATGGAATAGGGACATGATGTCTGCACTGAGATTGATGCATTTTTTAAGTTAGTCTGATATCAATGCTAAGTAGTTCTTACATCAGGATTTATTTCTTATTTGTGAATGCAATGAATAACATTTATGTCAAGATGAATATTTTTTGGCATTTATAGCATTACAACCTGGTAGGCTATGAGCCAGCAGGTTGGCATATATCTGCATTTATAATAAAATTTCAAATAAGCAGAATCTTTTCCAGTCAGCCTTCCCATTATTTTACCTGACAGTGGTGTCCTGGTGTCTAAGTAGACTACTCCTTTTCAACCTTTTTACCCCAGAGGAACCCCTACATTAATTTTAAGGTCTTTAGTATCCTTTAGGTCCCTACTAAGTTCTGGTTCACACTGATGCGATTTCGGATGCATTCCAGAATGCTTTGATTCGCATGACAAATGAAGTAACATGTGTTTCTTTAGAGACTATTCACATATATGCAGTCCAAACGCGGTGCATTTAAAAAAAAAAAAAGGGTCCTGTGTGTGTTTAGTGCAGGGAGAGAGAGAGACTCGTTAACCACTTCCATACCGTGCAAATTTTGACACTTTTCTCACCTACGTACTATGTAAAAATCATCATTTTTATTGCTAGAAAATTACTCAGAACCCCCAAACAATTATATATGTTTTTTTAGCTGAAACCCTAGGGAATAAATTGGCGATCATTGCAACTTTTTATGTCACATAGTATTTGCACAGTAATTTTTCAAACGTAATTTTTTGGGGATTATTTTTTTTTTTTCATGAATAAAAGAAAAAACGAAACAGTAATGTTAGCCCATTTTTTTTGTATAATGTGACAGATGATGTTACGCCGAGTAAATAGATACCTCACATAGATACCTCACATGTCACGCTTTAAAATTGCGCACACTCGTGGTATGGTGCCAAACTTTGGTACTTCTAAATCTCCATAGGCGACGGTTTAATTTTTTTTTACAGGTTACCTTTTTAGAGTTACATAGGAGGTCTATTGCTAGAATTATTGGAGCCGCAATGACCTCACTCCCGCGCAAGCGCGGGTGCCGCTGTTTACAACACAGGACTCTGAAGGGACGCCCCAGCCTGGGTGGGCGTTCCTTCAGAGAGCATGCGCCGTGACGTCCTTGGCTACATGTACAGTAAATATCTCCTAAACGGTGCATGTTTAGGAGATATTTACAGTAACTATAGGTAAGCTTTATTATAGGCTTACCTATACAGTGCCTTAAGAAAGGATTCATACCCCTTGGCATTTTCCACAATTTGTCATGTTACAACCAAAAATATAAATGTATTTTTTGGGGATTTTATGTGATAGACCAACACAAAGTGGCACATAATTGTGAAGTGGAAGGAAAATTATAAATTTTTTTAAATTAATTTTACAAATAAATATCTGAAAAGTGTGGTGTGCATTTGTATTGAGCCCCCCTGAGACAATACTTTGTAGAACCACCTTTCACTGTAATTACAGCTGCAAGTCTTTTTGGGTATGTCTCTACCAGCTTTGCACATCTAGAGAGTGACATTTTTGCCCATTCTTCTTTGCAAAATAGCTCAAGCTCTGTCAGATTGGATGGAGAGTGTCTGAGAACAGCAATTTTCAAGTCTTGCCACAGATTCTTAATTGGATTTAGGTCTGGACTTTGACTGGGCCATTCTAACACATGAATATGCTTTGATCTAAACCATTCCATTGTAGCTCTGGCTGTATGTTTAGGGTCGTTGTCCTGCTGGAAGGTGAACCTCCGCTCCAGTCTCAAGTTATTTGAAAACCGGTTTCCTTCTAAAATTGCCCTGTATTTGGCTCCACCCATCTTCCCATCAACTCTGACCAGCTTCCCTGTCCCTGCTGAAGAAAAGCATCCCCACAACATGATGCTGCCACCACAATGTTTTACGGTGGAGATGCTGTGTTCAGGATGATGTGCACTGTTAGTTTTCCGCCACACATAGCGTTTTGCTTTTAGGCCAAAAAGTTCAATTTTGGTCTCATCTGACCAGAGCACCTTCTTCCACATGTTTTCTGTGTTCCCCACATGGCTTCTCGCAAACTACAAACAGGACTTCCTTTGGCTTTCTTTCAACAAGGGCTTTCTTCTTGCCACTCGTCCATAAAGGCCAGATTTGTGGTGTGCATGACTAAAGCCTCGTACACACGATCGGATATCCTATGGATTCTAACCCAATGTTTTTTTCCATCGGAAATCTGATGAAGCTGACTTCCATCAGTCTTGCCTACACACCATCAGTCAAAAAACTGACCGTTCCAAACGCGGTGACGTAAAACACTCCGATGAGCAGAGAAAAATTACGTTTAATGCTTCTGAGCATGCGTCGACTTGATTCTGAGCAGGCGTGGGTTTTTTATCTAATGGACTTGCCCATAGACGATTGGTATTTTCTATCGGTTTTTGATCTATCGGAAAAATTTAAAACGTTCTATTTTTTAAAACCGATGGAAAAAAGACTGATGGGTCCCATACACGATCGGTTTGTCCGATGAAAAAAGTCCATTGGACTGTTTTCATCTGTGTAACCGATCGTGTGTACAGGGCTTAATAGTTGTCCTGTGGACAGATTCTTCCACCTGAGCTGTGGATCTCTGCAGCTCCTCCAGAGTTACCATGGGCCTCTTGGCTGCTTCTCTGATGAATGCTTTCCTTGCCTGACCTGTCAGTTTAGGTGGACAGCCATGTCTTGGTAGGTTTGCAGTTGTGCCATATTCTTTCCATTTTCCATTTTCAGATGAAGGATTGAACAGTGCTCCATAAAATGTTCAAAGCTTGGGATCCTCATCAGCGCACATCAGTGAAGGAGAAAAATAATTTTTTTACAAAATGTTATGACCGAAACTAAGAAACTTTTTTTTTTTCGAAATTTGCGGTCTTTTTTATTTTGTTTAGCAAAAAATAAAAACCCCAGTGGTGAATAAATACCACCAAAAGAAAGCTTTATCTGTCTCAATTTTTTTTTACCATATAACAATTTTGTTTGGGTACAGCGTTGCATGACCGAGCAATTGTCATTCAAAATGCGACAGCACTGAAAGCTGAAAATTTACCTTAGCAGGAAGGGGGTGAAAGTGCCCAGTAGGCAAGTGGTTAACAAACCAAATAGGAGCAAATAGGTAAAGTTCATTGTTCAGGTTACCATATACTTTAACATTTTAGCTAATATCTCTACTGTACCTTGACCAGTATATCAGATTTCAAATGGGTATAGAAGTTTTGCATACAATATTTGTAAATTGAATTAACTCCTTCTGATTTGTATTCAGCTTGCAGTTTATTTTTGCTGATAAAAAGATAAAATCCTTTCTTTGTGTGTTTTAATGTAAAGCCAATACCCGTTTTGTAATGTTTCCTTTGCTTAACAACTTATCATAGGGAATTTTATTTATATATATATCTGTTTCTTGTAGGGGTACTGAACTTCTCCATCTTGCTGTATTACATCCAAGAAAACTCTGTGTATATTCTGTCTCAGGTAATTATTAAAACATTTACATATCGAATCGTAAAATAAAGTGATATTTACAGTGATAACGTGATATTTAAAAGGCCTGTCGTGGGCAAATAGATCGTATGTGTAACCATGTTCTTTGTGAGACCGCTCAGGGACAGGGATCATTGTGGCCATTTATTCTGGTTCACATAAAGAATTTTGTGTGGCTTATTGAAAAATTGCCTTCCTTTACTCATATGTGCGACCTTTCATTCCTAGGGCCGATTTGTGAGAAAGCCACTTGCTGTTTAAACCTGAAAAAAGGGTGGTGTCGCAGTGGGAACGAGATGTTGGAGCTTTCGAAGAGGAGCAGTGGGAGGAGGCCTTGCAGGCTGTTCCCCTGTGTTCTCTGAATGTGGCTCAGTGCGTGTCACAGCTATTTATTCTTCTGAGGGTTCACTATATGCCAGCTAGATTAGCTCGCATGGGGGTGAGGTCGGATGCCGATTGTACCAGATGCAGTAGAGACCACGGAGATTTGATCCATCTCCTTTGGAGGTGTCCAAAGCTCCATCTCTATTGGTCACAGGTCCTAGATACCCTTGCTAGAGTCTTCCAGACTACGATCCCTGCCGAACCTAAACATTGCTTGCTCGGTATACTAGACACACTCCCACTGGAGGACATCCATAAACAAGCTGTAGCGAGGTCTCTCTTCTAGGCTCGAAAGTTGATCCTGTGACACTGGAAATCCACGGAACCCCCTACATTGCAGGAATGGCTTACGCAAATGGGTGACACTATTCGCTTAGAAAAACTGGTCTATCAACAGAGGGGTAAGAGAGCCAAATTTGATAGATTGTGGGCCCCATGGCTGGACGTTCCCGGACTAGCCCCCTTGGATCTGGTTTATGACCGATTGTTCTAGTATCTGTTATTATTTTCACGTTTCCATATAAATGTATGGGGAAAAACGGAGTGTTCAGTTATTTGCAGTGGAGAGTGGGTTGCCATTGTTCTTTCAGACTGTTTTGTATATTATGTTGCTGTTATGTATGCTGAAATTGGCAGATCCTTTGTATTTGCTTTGCTCTGAACCATGTATGTGAAAATACTTTTTGTGCTCAATAAACACGTTTTGTTTGATAAAAAAAAAAACCCTGAAAAAAGGACACTTGAAAATTCTCCATTGAAGTAGGGCTGCACCTGCACTGCATAGGTCAACTGCTCATATAGGTCTAGCGGACATGGAAAAGTAGATTTACTTACCCAATCTTCTGCACTGCTAGACCAATCCCCAAAGCGTCTTCTCCACCATTCTCCAGTGGTCTAAGGTCCTGACATCATCAAGACCAATGCAGTGTCCAAAGAGTTTTTACTCTACCCTAGACCTAAACAAGCAGTCAGCCCTTCAGTGTGGGCACAGCCCCACTGCAAGGGAGAATTTTCAGATTTCCCAGAGTTGGTCTTTAATTTTGTCATGGCTAGGTACAGGTGTGTTGGTAACCTTCTGCTTCATTAAAATATAAAACCGAGGGGCTTGTCTACAAGGGAAGGAACCCGGTAGTGTCTCAGAATCTAAAAATGCTTTGAATCGTTACACAAATTTTTCAAAAGTAGTACTTCTGTAGTAGGGCACTGTAAAGCCAATAAAATGTATTAAGAGTCTTTTGACACCTCATACACCCATGTGTGTCAAAGTAAGCTGTTTGCTGGGAAGGTGCAATATATAAGAAGGGTAATGCGGTGTACACACGATAGGAATTTCCGATGAAAAAAGTCTGACGGAGTCCGTCAGAGTTTTTTCATCGGAAATTCCGACCGTGTGTGGGCCCCATCGGAGAAATTCTGATGAATTCCAACTTTTCTAGAATTTCCTGGTAGGAGGCTGCTATGACTTTGGACTTGATAAAACACAGTGGAGCAACACTAGCAGATGGCATGGCTCCCCCATTTTCCAGCAGGATTTGGCACCTGCCCACATTGCCAAAGGTACCAATACCTGGTTTAATGATCATGGTATCACTGTGCTTGATTGGCCAGCAAACTCGTCTGACTTAAAAAACCATAGAGTATATTGTCAAGAGGAAGATGAGAGACACCAGACCCAACAATGCAGATGAGCTGAAGGCTGCTATGAAAGCAACCTGGGCTTCTATAACACCTCAGCGGTGCCACAGGCTGATCGCCTTCATGCCACGCCGCACTGATGCGGTAATTTATGTAAAAGGAGCCCCGACCAAGTACTGAGTGCATACTATACTGTACATGGACATACTTTTCAGTAAGTCAATATTTCTGTATTAAAAATGCTTTTTTTTTTTTTTATTGGTCTTATGTAATATATTTTTTTTTTTTTATGAGATACTAAATTTGGGGTTTTCACTAGCTGTAAGCCATAATCATCAAAATGAAAAGAAAGAAATGCTTGAAATATATCACTCTATGTGTAATGAATCTTTATAGCATATGAGTTTCACTTTTTGAATTGAATTACTGAAATACATAATTTTTTGGATGATATTCTAATTTTATGAGATGCACCTGTGGTGTGTGTGTGTGTGTGTATATATATATATATATATATATATATATATATATATATATATACTGTATATGTATGCATTTTAAGTTTTTTGTAAGTGATCACATAACCTCTGCTCTCGGGTACAGGGGCATAGAAAGGTGGCGGTGAAGATTGCGGGGGGGGTGGGGTGGAGTGTTGTATTAGCAGGAGGCAATACACCGAACTTCCCAATGAAAAGCTTTCCAGGGGGGCGTGTCAGCACATGTTTTAGCTATTGGAGGACAGGCAGGCTGTGCTCCCAGCACAGCCAGAAAACTGACCACACGGGGAAGGATGTGCCTCTATGCCTAATATGATATATTTAAAATAGGAAAGCAGGGGGGCTAGCAAGATCACCAGGAATTTCCTACATAGAAAGAAATACAAAGAGAAGAGGATACTTTCCAACACAAGTACATGGTACAACATACACATCGGGAATATGAAATGTTGGGGTAACATTTTGTTCTTGAGCTATTGCGGGCTTTAAATAATTGGCTCTCTTTTATTTCAACAAAGTACTGGTAACTTAGAATAATCAGGAAAACGAGTAGGTGCATGAAGCTCAACCTACCAGCAAGATAGGAGAATCTTTTCGCTTTTTCACATGTTTCACGGAGTTTACCCACAACAAACACTGGGATTTTATATTCACCTTGTAGCTGTTTTTTTTCCAGTACAAAACTGAATCTGGTTGGTTGCTATTAAGGAAGTTGCTTTTTAAAACACTTCAAGAAACAAGCCCCAGTTTTAATAAGACTGTTTTCATCTATGTAATATGATTAGTGTTTGCAGCAAATCAGGTCCAAATTTGCCTCTTTTTTTTTTTTTTTTACTAATATATACAGTATATACAGTATCTCTTCTGTTTGTCTTTTTAAAGGTACATTAGGAAATGTGGAGCATGGCAATCAGTATCAAATTAAACTGATGTATGAACATAATCTTCAACGAACAGCTTGCAACATGACTCATGGGTCATTTGGAGGAGTGAAAGGTATTTTTTCAACAACTAGTAAAATGTTCTGCATGTATTTAAACCTTCCACTATAGCACAACTGATTTGATATAAAATATACAAAAACGATTGAAAAGAATGCGTGTGGACATTTATTTATTTTACCACGTCTCAAGGACAACCATAACTATGAATATGTCAATTTTAATTGGAATGTGCGTTTTGCTATTTGTTTAGTTGATTTAACCATTATGAGATAAATCATAAATTAGACTTGTGTATATAGATTAATGAGAGTTTGTCAGCTATATAATGGCATATAACTAGAAGATTAAGTGTGGATTAGCAGGTCTTTTCAGTAATTAGAAGACTTACACATAGGCTAAAACAAAAATGGGAGAACTCATATGAAAGAAAGTTTTAGCTATATTTTGATACTTTATGGTAATATTGCTGTTGTTCTGATTACATTTTTTTTAATTCTATACTCTTAACCAGATATGTTTCATATATTTATATATATGAGGACTGAGAAAACATAGTTATGCATCACTGACCAGTTCTACTGACCAGGGTTGAAAGCTGAATTAAAGAAAAACTGCCCATGTTGTCCCGCCTGCCAGTTAACCATTTTGTTGTGGTACTTTCATACCTCTTTTGTACCTCTGTCTGCAGTTGAAAGTCCATTTTAAACATATAGGCATGGATTTGGTAGGCCCACTGGTAAAAGCTGAGGTCACCAGCACTAATTTTAGGATTATGGCAGAAATTTGCAAACTGTTTCAGATTAAGCAGTTGCGCATGCCTGTCTACCATCTACAGATATATGGCCTGATCAAATGCCTTAGCAAGAGTCTAAGGCCCCTTTCACACTGGAGCGGTTTGCAGGCGCTATTGCGCTAAAATTAGCGCCTGCAAACCGAGCCTAAACAGCGGCTGCTGTTTCTCCAGTGTGAAGCGCTAGCAGGACCGCTCCAAAAGTCCTGCTAGCCGCATCTTTGGAGCGGTGAGAGGAGCACCGCTCCTTCCCATTGAAAGCAATGGGAAACTGCGGCTATACCGCCGGCAATGCGCCTCTGCAGAGGCGCATTGCCGGCAGTATTAACCCTTTTTCGGTGCGGTTTTGACCCCCGTTAGCGGCCGACTCCCGCCACAATTCCGACGGTATAATAATAGCGGTGCCAGCGCACCTCCCGCCCCAGTGTGAAAGGGGCCTAAAAGTCATGCTTAAACCACTTCAATACCAGGCACTTACGCACCTTCCTGCCCAAGCCAATTTTCAGCTTTCAGCGCTGTCGCAATTTGAATAACAATTGCTCGGTCATGCTACGCTGTACCCAAACAATTTTTTTTTTAGCATTTTGTTCCCACAAAAAGAGCTTTCTTTTGGTGGTATTTGATCACCTCTGCGATATTTATTTTTTGCGCAACAAATAAAAAAAGACTGAACATTTTGAAAAAAATTAAGTTTTTCTTTGTTTCTGTTAATTTGTTTTGTAAATAAGTACGTTTTCTTCTTCAATGACGGGCACTGATATGGCGGCACCGATGAGGTGGCACTGATGAGGTGGCACTGATGGGTACTGATTATGGTCACTAATAGGCGGCACTGATGGGCACTGATAGGCGGCACTGATGGGCACTCATAGGCGGCACTGATGAGTACTTATGGGTGCCACTGATGGGTACTTATGGGTGGCACAGATGGGCTCTGGTGGGCACTGATGGGCATGTATGGGCACTGAGAGGTGGCACTGATGGACAATGATGAACACTGATGGGTGGCACTGATGATACTGATGGATGGCATTTCTGGGCATCACATATTTTTTTTGTCCATAATGTTGCCAGTCAGTGCCCATTTGTGGGCACTGATTGGCATCTATTGTGCTTATTTTTTAATATGTGGATGGCCATGGGGTACATACCTGGCCATCCACATGTTGTCCCCTTCCCTGGTGGTCCTAGCGGCTTCCATGGTGGTCCAGTGTGGGCATGAACAATCAGCGTGAACCCCCCCTGTCAGGAGAGCCGCCGATCGGCTCTCCTCTACTCGCGTCTATCAGATGTGAGTGAGGAAAAGCCGATCAACGGCTCTTCCTGGTTACATTGTGATCAGCCGTGATTGGACACGGCTGATCACGTGGTAAAGAGCCTCCGACGGAGGCTCTTTACAGAGATCAGTGTAGCGGTGTGTCAGACTGACACACCGCACTACCGATCGCCGCGATGTGCGCCCCCCCTGGGCACGCGGCGGCTGTTATTCTGCTGGACGTCACATGACGTCCAGTCAGGATAACGCAACCACTTCCCGGGAGTCAATCTGCTATTGACCGGGCGGGAAGTGGTTAAGCGTGTGGTAGAAAAGATTGGGGAAGATTTGGACTGCCTTTTGCCAGCACTGTTGATTGCCATAGATGCCTCAGTACTCCAAGAGGTTCTCGTTCTTTTAATTGGTATATAAGCAGAGTCCCCAGGGATTGCTTGACATATAGATAATAAGTAAATAAATAAGATAATAAGTAGATAAATAAGTATGGGCAAGTGAGTTCACCCTTCACATGAGTGTTCTAGAGTACATCTCCCAAATGCAAAGGATTGCAAATGTAATGCCACCGGTCAAGGAGGTACAATAACAACAGAGGTACAACATTAAAATTAAAATAGGTCAGTTAGAATAAAGCATTTTAAAGTGGGGGAAATTGTGGCAGTGCCGATTCCCACACTGGAAAGTAAGTTACTGAGCAGATGGCAAGGCCCTTTAAGATTGTGAGTGATGTGAATTAGTTCACCAACCAGGCAAGAACAAAACTCATTAGCCTTATTACGTAAATTTGAAGCCCTGGAAAGACAGGGAGCCAGCGACTACCCTGGTGGATGCGAGACCTGAGCCTAAGATTGTTGTGTACAGCATCCAAGAGGCAACCACACTGTCCAAAGCCCAAACCCAGGAAGCATTAGGAATTTCAATAAAGGAACAATGAGATTTTCTCAGATTTACCCAGGCTTTACTGATGTTATTGAGCATGATATTTTTACTAAGTCTGGTATCAAGGTTTGTGTCAGGCTTTACCACATACCAGAGGCTTGGAGGAAGGCTGTCTTACAAGAGGCGACAAAGCTGTTGGTGCTGGGGAAAACTGAGTGAGTGTTTGCGCATTTATGTGTTGGTTACAAATCCCAGCTGCACTATGCAATAATTTCTAAAAAGATCTGCAATCATTTCCAGAAGCTTACATTGGTTGAAAACTTCAGACATGAAATCTGAGCAAAGCACATCCTTCTATAAAATGTACTTGTCTCTATCCAAACATTCTGAGTGTGATTTCTCTCTGCTATATGCATGAGACAGGTTTTCCTCACTAAGTAAAAATGGTGGAGAGCTCTGGTACGCAGCCTGTGAATGACAGCCACATCTGTGCTTGTTCTCTGTGTAGTGTGTGAGGATGTGTCCCTTCCCTCCAATCAGGGTCCAGAGCTCTGCTACCTTAGCTGTGCGGTGTGTGAATTCAGTTCCCGCCCCCTACTTTGTGCTGCTGAGAGATGCTGACAAATTGTGTGTGTTGTAGAAGGCTGTATGGGACATATGGGTTGCAGATAAACAGGTAGAAGTTGTGTAGGAAGGTCTGTTTCATCTCTGTGTATCACTTGAGGCTAGTCACTTCACTGGTTATATGTAAGGGTTTTCAACCATTTTATTGAAGTTTAAAAATTTGACGGTTATAACCCGGACAGATTAGCTCATTAAAGACTAGGCGCAGCCGGATACATCACACTCTGCACCTTGCAAAAAGGTATTGGCAGATACCCCTATTCAAAGTTGCCCAGGAGAAAATAGTTTTCACACCCCGTTTGGATACTTCTGATACAAATGAATGCCTTTTGGCCTTCAAGATGCTCCAGGCCCCATTCCAACAGTCGATGAGTAGGTTGTTATGACCTCATTGGAGATACACCTCAGTATAGCTAGATGACATTGTTATTTTTAGTAGAGGCTGGGAATCCCATTTACTCAAGGTCCAGGGAGTATTAGACTTCTAGAGGAGAGCAGGATTTACTATTTACCCCAAAAACTGTGCCTTAGGAATGGAGTAAGTACTTACTTTGGGTGCATCATTGGAAGAGGGCTGGTACCACCACAAATCAGCAAGGTATATGGCTATACAGTCCGGCCTTGGCCCTTCTACAAAAAGCAGATGCGTGCATTCCTAGACATAGAGGGATACTACAGATTTGCCCAATTTTGCCACTCTAGTGGCTCCATTGGCCGTTCTGACTAAGGATCGATGGTTGAGTGGAACGCTGATGTTTAAGGGGCCTTCCTGTAGCTCAAGTCGGCACTGTGCCAACATCCTGTTCTGGTAGCTCTGGATCTCTCAAAAGCATTCTTCACCCAGAAGGACGTCTTTGATGTGGGATTAGGAGCTTCTGTGACAAGTTAACCATGTAGGGGAGCATTGTGTGGTCTTTCTCATTTGTAAATTACCACAACTAGGAGAAGCTGTGCTTTAGCAAAACAAGAATGCTTGTCTATTTAATAAGCCCTAGATTCGCTCCAGTATTACCACTTAGGAAGGAGCTTGAGGTTTATATTTTTAGCCATGTTCCTCTGACATGGATGCCACAAAATAAGAGGACAAATGCTAAGGTAGCCCGATTAGCTCCTGGTGCTCCCTGGTAAGCTTCATTAAAATGTTATTGCTTTTTTTCTATATACATTGTTTTAGCTCCACTGGGTATTCCACCTTTCCAGTTTAAGGCCCCATGTACACGGGACGCTGGTGCAAACTCTTCTGAACGAAGGTTGAAACCGGCGTTTAGAAACGCCTGTTTTGCAGCGTTTGCATGCCGCGTTTAGCTGCGTTTTACCGCGTTTGCGTCTAGAAGCGTTTAGTTAAGAAACATCATAAGGCACCTCCCTAAGCTCAAAAAACAGTATTATTAACCATTTCAGCCATTTTGTGAGACCAGAGTGAGTAGCAGCAGCTGATAGAGCAGCAATGTACTTGTATTTAGCGTGTCACTTGCCACATCACCTGCCACAAGTTGTGGATTGTCCACTTGCCACGTCACCTGCCACAAGTTGTGGATTGTCCACTTGCCATGTCACCTGGCCACGTCACCTGCCACAAGTTGTGGATTGTCCACTTGCCACGTCACCTGCCACAAGTTGTGGATTGTCCACTTGCCACGTCAGCTGCCACAAGTTGTGGATTGTCCACTTGCCATGTCACCTGGCCACATCACCTGCCACAAGTTGTGGATTGTCCACTTGCCACATCACCTGTCACATCACCTGGCCACGTCACCTGCCACAAGTTGTTGGTTGTCCACTTGCCATGTCACCTGGCCACGTCACCTGCCACAAGTTGTGAATTGTCCACTTGCCACGTCACCTGCCACGTCACCTGGCCATGTCACCTGCCACAAGTTGTGGATTGTCCACTTGCCATGTCACCTGGCCACGTCACCTGCCACAAATTGTGAATTGTCCACTTGCCACGTCACCTGGCCACGTCACCTGCCACAAGTTGTGGATTGTCCAATTGCCACATCACCTGCCACGTCACCTGGCCACGTCACCTGCCACAAGTTGTGAATTGTCCACTTGCCATGTCACCTGCCACGTCACCTGCCACAAGTTGTGGATTGTCCAATTGCCACGTCACCTGGCCACGTCACCTGCCACAAGTTGTGAATTGTCCACTTGCCACGTCACCTGCCACAATTTGTGGATTGTCCACTTGCCACGTCACCTACCACACGTTATGGATTGTCCACAATGCAATGCAAGCAATTACATTTTTTTTATGGTTTTTCATCATTTCCCATAATTTTTGAGATTTTTAATGCAAAAAAATAGGTCACCTTTAAAAGCGCTTATAAACGAAAACGCGGATAAACGCAGTACCATGTTAAGCCGTGTTTGGCGTCTGAAACGTGGAAATCTTTGGAGTCTGAACCCATTTTTTTGCTTTCAGAAAAACAAGGTTAAACGCAACTGCCTAAAAACAGCAATAAACGAGACTGTGTACATGGACACATAGGATAACATTGAATGTGTTCAGGGGCAGTTGAAAAAAGTGTCCAACTGCCTCTGAACGTGCGTTTAACAGCGTCCCGTGTACATGGGGCCTAAGGCAGAGGAGGGGAAATGTACTAGCCAAAAGTGCTATTTTCTGGACAGCAGGTGTATAGCTTCTGTGACAGCAGGCAGGTAAAATCACCAGGTTGCATCCAGGATGGAAGGTATATATGTCCTAGATTCAGGCTTTATGCCGATTTATACCACTAGGGGGAGTGCTGGGAGTCTTGCAGGGAAAGAGTTAATGAGCCCAGCTGAAGTAAGTGGGCTCATTAGGGCCTCTACAAGAACTCCCAGCATGCTAAGGGAGATGCTCCAACCTGGAACCAGATCTGTGTGGATAGTCTGGGGAGTGTGATCTCTGTGCGGTGAGCCAAAGCCTGTGTGGTTATTGCTAAGAACTTCTAAAAGCAGGGAGCTAGGGACTGGGACAGCACAAGGCTGTACCCAGTTGTTAGTTAGGGACACCAACGTGTGTAGTGAGCGGTCAAGTTGACCAGGTTTTCTTTTCATGTTTCTTTTGTTTTTGCTGTATTTTTTGTCTGTATATAGTTCAAATAAAACCACACCCTTTTGTTTTCTCCTACCACTGTCTGCTGTGCCTGTTTTTGTGTGGTGAACCCATCCAGGGGGTCACACACACCCGCTGCTGAGCTAACCCCCTCACACTTCTTTATTTGTTCCTCAGGTGATGGGCTCTATAAGAGCCACCACATGGTTAATGAGTGAGAGGGCTGATAAGGAAGTAGAAGGTAGAGATGAAGTAATGGGTGGGTTGGTGAATACTGCACCTTTTTGATTTGGATATACAGAAAAGTAGTCAAAAAACACCATTGCTGGCTGGACACTGTGGTGCCACTGATTACAATTTATCTGATCCCTGCATGCACCCATATTTGCAGCAATTTTTTTTTATTTTTTTTGCAAAGCATTGCTACTGCAGTCAGTGGATCACAGGTTCCTGAAGATTCCAGCTAAGGTCTGTACCGAGGCACAGACTTTCAGTTGCTGAGCTGGAGGAAGTGTCAATGGACTCTGAGTGTGATAATCACTGCATATCTGCTGAGGTGACAGATGGGACTTGTAGTTCATTCATTCACAGATCTTTGTGAATCAGTGACATGGCTGTGGGGGCACAGCTGTGCAGAATTCAAAAGTGACAGCTGCTGCCAGGGAGAAGTACCCCTGCGTGTGTCAGTTTGGGGTATGTGAGGGGAAGTTCTGCTTGCACACAGACCCTTTTTCTTTCTCGTACATCACGGGACACAGAGCGACATAGTCATTACTAATGGGTTATATAGATACCTTCAGGTGCTGCCACTGGCAACTTCCAAAACCGGAAGTACCCTCCCCTATATAAGCCCCTCCCATCCCCTCCTATCCGGGAGCACCTCAGTTTTTTGCCAGTGTCTAAGGTGTTGGCCAAGAAGAGCTTGCGTACAGGCTCTTTTGGGCCTCAGTAAGCTATTCCGGATCCGACCAAAAAAGCTTCATAGCTAAACGGTCGGTACCCGGGCCTTGCAGAGAAGAGCAAGGTTTTGCCTGTAATGCTTCTCTTAGGAGAGCTGGACCCTGGGATCCAGAGCTCTGGTCATACCCATGACCAAGATGTTTTCTGTGCAGGGTGCTATACAGGTCCAGGGGAGTGGAATCCTTGGGAACCCGGTCCCTGAAGGTTTAATTACAATGCCTGCCGTGATAGGTGAAGTTTGGGCTTCTGTGGACCAAACAAAGTCCTGCGGCGGGGAACAGGTAAGTGGGGGCCCCCAGGAACTTGGTTCTATTGGGGGACCCCCAAGCCTAATTTGTCTTTCTGTCTGTTACCTAACGGTATTCCCGCTAATATCTGTGCATGCCTGTAACTACTAAAAAATGTAATAATTTTAATAGTGGTCAAGAAAAAAAAAAAAAAAAATATATATATATATATTTAATATATCAGACTGCGGTACCTGTGTTAATCCACTAGAGGCCGCTGTGGAACGTTTCTTGTCATGTGGACTAGTTTCTTTTTATCAGAGCAAGTCCAGGCAGATGGTGAGTTCTCTTAAGGGAAACTGCTTCCTCTGCCATGTTGCAATGCTCGTCCATCCCCCGGCCTGCGGCAAAATGGGCCCTGGCTCTTGTCCCTGGTTTCCTTTTCAAAATTAGCGCCGAAGGCGCACGTGGCCGCGCGCGTGCACGCGCCTCTATATATAGAGGTGAGCCGGGAAAGGGGGCGGAGCTTGGGGGATGACGCTCTGTGCGCGCCGCAGCGCTTCTGCGCATGTGCGGGCGTCCCAGCATGTTAAAAACCACAATTATGTGTTGTGAGCTGGCTATGGAGTGCAGAGACAGAGCTGGCAACATTTAGAAAAAGGCATACAGCAAGCGGTTGATGCAGGCATCCCCATAGAAAGGCACATTAGTAGACCCCAACTGGTTTTATAGCAGCATTTGTGCTAGACTATTGTCAGTAAGTGGTGTATTTCGGCTGGAATACCTCAGCTTTGGGCTTAGGAATAATGCCGTCAAAAAACTCCGGGACTAAAAATTCCAGGAAGCATAGGGGGTCTCCATCGGGCTCTGAGGATCTTGGGCATGCTTCGGCTGCACCAGTCTCCCCTGAAGAATCAGAGGTTAGTGACCGTAGAGCACCCTCAGGAGTACCTGGTACTGTGGCTGTCCTCAGTTCACCTGCTCCTGTGTATGTAACAGAGGAGGTTTTTTCCTCAGCTCTGGGAGGTCTGGAAGAGAGATTGTCAGCATTGATCGCTGCTTCCCTGTCACAGGAAAAAAACGCTCAATCTCCGTCTCCTCCCTCAGAGTGCCTGTTAGCAGAGCAACAGTCCCATACAGGGATCGACCTGCCTGAAGGGGATCAGGATGAGGTCGATTCTGTTGTAGAGGAATCAACAGTGGAAGAGCCATTCTCAGCATCACATGCTGAAAGGTTATGGGTTCAGTCCCTGACTAATATGGTCCGATCAGCATTTAAAATGCCCCTTGCGGAGCCATCATCCACTTCTGTCTCCTCGTTGGGGTCGCTAAAAGCTCCCCAGACTGTTTGTTCCTTTCCGATCCATCCTTTACTGGAAGGGCTCATTTACCAGGATTGGGAGCATCCTGATAAAATATTTACTCCTCCCAAGAGATTTCAAGTGGTCTATCCCATGGAGGATAAGTTCATCAAAAAATGGAGGGTCCCTACAGTGGACGCAGCCATCTCTTGTGTAAATAAATCACTGACATGTCCAGTGGATAATGTCCAAATGTTCAAGGACCCAATAGATAAAAAATTAGAGTCCTTATTAAAATCTGCTTTTTCTACAGCAGGATTGGTGACACAACCAGCAGTGGCAGCTATTGGGGTCTGCCAAGCAGTGAAGGATCAGTTGAAACAGGTCTTAAGGGACTTGCCGGATCAGCAGGCTCTTGCCCTAGCTGATCTACCTAGAGCCTTATGCTTTGCGGTGGACGCTATAAAGGATTCAATCCATCAGGCCTCCCGCCTTACGCTGTCTGTAGTACATATACGCAGGCTTTTATGGCTCAAAAACTGGTCTGCTGAAGCTCCCTGTAAAAAATTGCTGGTCAGCTTCCCATTTCATGGTGAACGCTTATTCGGGGAAGACCTGGACAAATATATCCAGAGAATTTCCAGCGGTAAAAGTACACTTTTGCCGTTTAAAAACAGAGTTAGAGGTCCCTCTTTTAAGAGGCCTGCTTCTCCAGTCCCTAGGACATCGGCTGTGAAACAGTTCCGACGGCCTCCTCGGTCAAATCCCGGAGGTAAAAATCAGGGACAATTGCAGGGTAACAAGAAGCCCTGGAGCAGGAGAGGTACAAAACCTCCCCCAAAGTCAAATGCATGAAGGGTTGCCCCCACTCAATCGGGTGGGGGGAAGACTTCAGTTGTTCGCAGAGACCTGGCGGGACACGATCAGAGACAGATGGGTGCTCTCCGCAGTAAATCTGGGATACAAATTGGAGTTAAAAGACTCCCCTCCTTCCCACTTTATAAGGTCAAACGTGCCAAGGGATCCCCAGAAGAGAGGATCCCTCCTGTTGGCACTAGAACAATTATTGCTCCAAGCAGTAATTATAGAGGTTCCCCTGGAAGAATGGGGGTTCGGGTTTTACTCAAACCTCTTTACAGTCCCGAAGCCAAACGGGGACGTGAGGCCCATATTAAATCTAAAAGGGCTAAACAAATTCCTACATATCAGGACTTTCCGGATGGAGTCGATTCGGTCGGTGGCCACTGCCCTACAAGGGGAGGAATGGTTAGCCTCGATCGACATCAAAGATGCTTATTTGCACATTCCCATCTTTCCAGCCCACCAAAAATTTCTACGCTTTGCGGTAGAAGGGCGCCATTTTCAGTTCAGAGCCTTACCCTTCGGTCTGGCCACAGCACCACGAGTGTTCACAAAAATTCTGGCCCCATTATTGGCCAATCTAAGAACACGAGGTGTAACGATAATGGCATATCTAGACGACTTGTTGCTGATAGACCACTCAGTGGAAAAACTAGAAGTGGTTGTTCACGAGACAATCAAGTATCTGGAATATCACGGTTGGATTATCAACCGAGACAAGTCAGCCCTAAAACCAGTCAAAAGTCTGGAATACTTGGGGCTAAGGCTGGATTCAGACCAGAGAAAAATTTTCTTGCCTCAAGAAAAGGGGTCGTCTTTGAGAGATTTGATCCACTTAGTGGGTTCAAAAAGACAGCCATCCATACGCCTGTGCATGAGGCTGCTGGGAAAAATGGTGGCATCATTCGAAGCAGTACCCTACGGTCAATTCCATTCAAGGAATTTGCAAAGGGCCATACTGTCAGCCTGGAACAAAAAAGTTCAGGCTCTGGACTTACCAATGTCCTTGTCCCCTTCCGTTCGCAAGAGCCTCCGCTGGTGGTTGGTTCCCCAGAATCTGGAAAGAGGGAAATCCTTCAGTCCGATTTCTTGGAAGGTGGCCACTACAGATGCCAGCCTTATAGGCTGGGGAGCAGTACTGGAGCAATGGTCTCTCCAGGGCAGATGGTCGGATGCGGAAAAGGCCCTGCCCATCAATCTCTTAGAGATACGAGCAGCCCGGTATGCCCTAGTAGCATGGACATCCAAACTCCAAGGGTCCCCTGTCAGAATTCAATCAGACAATGCCACAGCAGTGGCATATATCAATCATCAGGGGGGCACCAGGAGTCGTGCAGCCCAGAGGGAAGTAAATTACATCCTGAGATGGGCAGAAAGATATGTCCCAGCCATATCTGCGGTATTCATTCCAGGAGTGGAGAATTGGAAGGCGGACTTTCTAAGTCGCCAACAATTATGCCCAGGGGAATGGTCCCTTCATCCCGAGGTTTTCCGGACAATATGTCAGCGGTGGGGAACACCGGATGTAGATCTGCTAGCATCCAGATTCAACGCAAAAGTGGACAGGTTTGTCTCTTGGACAAGGGATCCCTTAGCTTGCGGCTCGGATGCCCTAGTGTTCCCTTGGGATCAGTTCAAGCTGATATATGCATTCCCACCGCCACAATTGTTACCTCGATTACTTCGCAGAATCAGGGTAGAAAAGAAACCAGTGATTCTGGTGGCTCCAGCGTGGCCCCGAAGAGCATGGTACGCGGAGATTGTAAAGATGTCTGTGGGGAGTCCTTGGACCCTCCCACATCGTCCGGACCTGCTTTCGCAAGGACCGATATACCACCCTTCCTTACCAGCCCTAGGTTTGACGGCCTGGCTATTGATGCCCACATTCTAAAAAAGAGAGGGCTCTCTAATGCTGTGGTATCTACTATGATCAATGCCAGGAAGCCGGTATCCAGGCAGATCTACTATAGAATCTGGAAGGCGTACATCGCCTGGTGTGAGGCCAAGAAATGGCATCCACGTAAATACGTAATAGGTAGGATTCTGGACTTCCTACAATGGGCTGTAGATAGGAAGCTTGCCTTGAGTACTATCAAGGGTCAGATTTCGGCCTTGTCAATATTTTTTCAAAGGCCCTTGGCTTCGCATTCACTAGTCAAAGCCTTTATACAAGGAGTGATGCGTATTAGTCCTCCGGTTAATATTCCCATATGTCCATGGGATCTAAACTTGGTTCTGTCGGTTCTACAGAAACAACCATTTGAACCATTACAGCATATTTCCCTGGTTCTTCTCACCAGGAAATTGATTTTTCTAGTAGCCATTTGTTCGGCTAAAAGAGTGTCGGAATTAGCAGCTATGTCCTGTAGGGAGCCATATCTGGTTATCCATAAGGACAGAGTAGTGTTACGTCCTCATCCAGCCTTTCTTCCTAAGGTGGTATTGAGGTTTCATTTGAACCAAGATGTGGTTCTTCCTTCTTTTTTCCCCAAACCTACTTCGGTAGAGGAAAAGTTATTGCATTCTTTGGATGTAGTAAGAGCAGTTAAAGCTTATCTAAAAGCCACTGCTCAGATTCGCAGAACGGATACTTTGTTTATTCTGCCGGAAGGCCCCAGAAGGGGTCAGGCAGCGTCAAAATCTACTTTAGCCAAGTGGATTCGACAGGTCATAATGCAAGCCTATGGCTTGAGAAGGAGACCGCCTCCGTTCAAAGTTAGGGCGCACTCCACGAGAGCAGTTGGAACTTCATGGGCAGTGCATCACCAGGCCTCCCTGGCTCAAATCTGTAAGGCCGCAACATGGTCTTCAGTACACACGTTTACTAGGTTCTACCAGGTGGACGTTAGAAGTCAGGAGGATGTCGCCTTTGGGCGCAGTGTGTTGCAGGCCGCAAAAGATCCTCATGTCTGATAGCGCTCAGCTTATATATGGTGTATCCCCCCCTCGTTGGGCATTGCTTTAGGACATCCCATTAGTAATGACTATGTCGCTCTGTGTCCCGTGATGTACGAGAAAGAAAATAGGATTTTTATAACAGCTTACCTGTAAAATCCTTTTCTTGGAGTACATCACGGGACACAGAGCTCCCACCCCTCTTTTTGGGACACTTATTGCTTTGCTACAAAACTGAGGTGCTCCCGGATGGGAGGGGCTTATATAGGGGAGAGTACTTCCGGTTTTGGAAATTGCCAGTGCCAGCACCTGAAGGTATCTATATAACCCATTAGTAATGACTATGTCGCTCTGTGTCCCGTGATGTACTCCAAGAAAAGGATTTTACAGGTAAGCTGTTATAAAAATCCTATTTTTCCTGCCTACCTTCACTTGCAGGGGTAAAGGCACACCGTGCCACATGCCTGTATCCTCCTGGTATAAGAGGTTGAGCGGTGTTCTTACAATTTTGGGTCCTGCAGCGAGTTACCTCTCTCCATTGGTTCTCGTCCCTAGAATGTAGGGAAAAGTCTATTCTTCCCCGAAAGAAGGCCAATGTCCAGACAGTATTTAAACTCCAACAAATTAGTTTATTTTCCTTGCTTGAAACAAATCGGGAAAAAGATTGAAGACAGCAATAGGATTAGGTAGGGAGGTAGGTTCAGGCACGCGGCACCCAATCACCCTATTCTCCACTCAAGCCTGAGCGGGTATTGCTCACCCGGATAGATCCCTCTCACAGTTCTAGCAGCCGGAGTGAAGCACGAACATGACACTTTAGTTTTAGTCCCCTTCATGGACAAGTTCAGGAGATCCTCTGCCACAGAATTCTTTAGTTCCTGAATGTAGAACTTCCTAACACCTGTAGATTATAGAGACGATAGATGCCAATGGGGCACACTACAGAAGCTATCTTGCAACTCACGAATCCTTCCCTCTGATAGGCAACCAGTCCTCCCCGAGACCGAGACTTCCCTCACCGATCCATCGGACAGGTCCTCCCCCGGTTTCCTCTATTTCAGAGTGGGCCACCCTCACCTGGGCTCCCTGGGACTCCAGTGGTTGGTTGTAGACCCAGTTGAAGGTACTGGGCCTACCTGGAACTCTGCAGCCTCAGGCTAAAGGTGCCCAAGACTCCTCGACCAGTTTACGCACCCCCCGGCCAGCAGGGCCAAAGGGCACGACTTCGCCACCAGGGGTCCTCCTTGGAATCCCCCCGGCACACCACACCAGATCATGGCGTCTGCCCTTTATGTACCCTCTCCCGGCATGCACAGCAGGAAAAAAAACGCCCACCACACGGTAGCCGAGAGAGGACACCCAATCACACCACAATGCCACCTGTGGTTCTCCTTAAGACCTGGGCAACAGCGCCACCCACAGGTCAAGGGGAACTATACTCCAGGCAACATTACAGCAGGGCAGAGTCCAAACTAACAGAATTGGAGAACCTGAGCCAAACTATTGCTCAGGCTGCCCTTAAATTCAGAGCATAGCGACCCCAATTTTGGGGGTCCGCTACACATGTTGCACGCTAAATTTGGGTGTGACATGCAACAAGGTCAAAAGGGTAACATGAGCCTGGTGAAGCATTCTGGAACCTCTAAAAAGGCAGGAGAAGGTACATTTATATCAGCCTAAGGGATTGTGGCTTAGAATGTGGAATATGTTGATAGGTAGGGATAAAAATGAAAGATTTCCTGTGCCTATAGGCTCCTGAGATCTAAAATGGCTCTATTGGAAAGTATGGGGGCAGCACATTTTATACATTTAGGGGCGTGTGAACTTTCAATTCCATACCTAATATGTTAGTCTAATTCCATGTTGATGAGCGTTGTCAGGAACTATTTGGGTTCACACCAGAGCACAATGAGCACACTCCAATCAGGCCGGGTTCACACTGGGGCGACAAACGCTCCGACATTTGGAGCTCATGTCGCATGATGTGTAAAAATCAATGTTTCCCTATGGGAGCCGTCTTAACTGGTCCGACACATGTCGGTCCGACTTTGAAAATGCTCCCTGTACTACTTCGGTCCGACTTTGATCCGACTTCAGCCCATTGACTATCATTGAAGTCGGATTAAAGTCGGACCGCAGTCTTGCATGATCCGACTTTGGCATGCGACTTGTGCTGTGCTGCTCTTGAGGGGGAACCCCAGGCCAAATTTTTAATAAAAAAACGGCATGGGTTCCCCCTCCAGGAGCATACCAGGCCCTTGGGTCTGGTCTGGATTTGAAGGGGAACCCTACGCTGAAAAAACGGCGTGGGGGTCCCCCCCAAAATTCAAACCAGACCCTTATCCGAGCATGCAACCTGGCAGGCCGCAGGGGAAGAGGGGAGGACGAGAGAGCGGCCCCTCCTCCCTCCTGAACCGGGGCCGGGATCTGGGGGCCCCCTTATTAAAGGGGGCTCCCGGATTCTGATAAGCCCCCCACCCGCAGACCCCGACAACCAACGGCCAGGGTTGTCGGGAAGAGGCCCTGTCCTCATCAACATGGGGGCAAGGTGCTTTGGGGTGGGGGGGCCGCAGGTCGCCCCCCTGCCCCAGAGCACCAAACCCTGCATGTTGAGGGCATGCGGCCTGGTACGGTTCAGGAGGGAGGGGGGCGCTTTCTCGTCCCCCCCTCTTCCCCTGCGGCCTGCCAGGTTGCGTACTCGGATAAGGGTCTGGTTTGGATTTTGGGGGGCCCCCACGCCGGTTTTTCGGCGTAGGGGTTCCCCTTAAAATCCAGACCAGGCCCAAGGGCCTGGTATGCCCCTGGAGGGGGAACCCATGCCGGTTTTTTTATTTAAAATTTGGCGTGGAGTTCCTCCTCAAGATTCATGCCAAACACAGTGCCTGCAATTGGCGGGGATCCAAGTCGGATCCCCGTTCATTGAAAGTCGGACATATGTCGGCTTCATGTCGCAGGGCAAAGTCGGATCCAAAGTAGAATGGCTGTCGTGTCGCACTAGTGTGAACCCAGCCTTATACTTGCAGAACATGTGATCAATGTGTATTAGCTTGCCCTGTGAACAATCCCCAGTGCAGTTGTTGGAATGTAAAGGGAGGTCTCCATATTATGTTTCCAGTCAGCAGTCTTCAGTATGAGAAGCTTATTTCTACATCAGACATCTCCGGTCTTTCAGGTGCAGGTTTGTCTGCTGGATGTTAGCCACTATTGGCAGTTACATGATCAATAAATTGGGTTTGTAGGGAAATGCTTTGTCACTCTGTGGCAAACTCTCTAATAGCCTATAATAAACTGTTATAAAATAGTGCAAAAATAACCTGATTTTGGCTAGTGTTCTAATCTTTTCTCCAAGGACACTGTTACTAAGGATAACAGTTACAGTTTCTTATAATAAATCTAATAGCGCCTACATTTTGATGTACATTTTTGCAAACTGGGACTTGTTCTATGGTTCAATCACTTTAATACTTTATGCAGTGACTCGTGTTAGCAAGAACTTTCTAAATCACTTCTAGCAACATTATCAAGTTCTTGCTGGGAAAATAAGTTATTCTTCACTACCAATAGCCTTGTGTTGGATAATTACATTCAAAACGGAGACTAGAGTCCTGTGGTGGGTTAGATCTGTGTTTTTCAACCTTTGTTCAGTCAAGGCACCCTTTAGAATCACTCACAATCCCAGGGCACACCAGTCCGAGGGCTCGTTCACACCATTTTTAATGAGTAGCTCTATGCGTGTAAAAAATGCAAAAGGGCGCCAGCATGATTTTTAAAATTGTGCAGCACCAAAACACATGGTACACTGGTACCATGTATTATAGCAGGCAAAAACGTATGCGCATTTGCTAGATGCGTGGAGGTGTCATTAGGAATTAATGGTACACACACGCGTCTGCAAATGGCAGCGCATTTTTGTGCGGTATGGGAAAACACGTGATTTCACATGTGTTACCGCACCACACCTGGTGTGATCAAGTCCCAAGATGTACTCTGAGGGAGAGTTCAGTGGTCCATAGGTTATAAACCTATGTACTACTCTTTGCACAAATGCCCCTCCAAGTGCCCCCTCCTAGCACTAACCCCCCAAATTCCCCACCTAGCACAACCCTCCACCCAAATCACCCTCCCAGCACAACGCCCCCCAAAATCCCCCCTCCTAGCACAACTTTCCCTCTCACTTCCAGATCCCCCACCTAGCACAACCTCTCCCCCCAAATCCCCCCTTTTCCTAGCACAAATTATGTCCCTACAGTAGTGACAGCAGTAGAGAGGGGGAGAGAGCCAGAAAGACCTCCAGTGCACCAAAGCCAGGTTACAGATTTAGTCCACAATTGCCACTTTTTCTAAAAATACAACTACAAATGATGCTGCATTTAGGACTGTTGTGATATAGTACATGGTCCCACCTCAGCTACCACATCTACATCCATCTTTCCCTCATGTATGCTTTTGTGGTTTCACTGCCTCAGGAGGGAGGTCTTAAATGCTGGACCTACCCCATGCTTGCAAGGTTTTGGACCAAAGTCCTTAAACTTTTACAGACTCTGTTTAATTGCCCTTTCCAGGCATAACTGGTTTTGCTCCTTCATAAAGTGTTACTAAACCCGGGACCCTGCATTCACTATATCTGGTCTCCCACAGTACACAGAACATGGACATTTTTGTAAATATAAACTGTTAAATACCTTTTCTCATCAGCAGTATATAGCAGTCTTGTGACTTTTATCAGTGTCTGGTTAAAGCTTGTAGGAGGCGTTTCCATTCTCCTCTGACTGTCCTATGAGGTTGCTCGACCCCTGATTCTTTGTCTGGACAGTGCTGATTGGCCCTGTGCTGATCACATGCACCCTCCCAAGAAAAAAAAAAAAACTCTCTAACACACACCAAATTGAGCATGTGCAGAGTGCCCCCAAGGCTCTGTACTATCAGGAGATTGGGGACTGTGGAAAAAGAGGAGGATCAGAGAAGACAGAACCAAACCGCCTTTTTTAGGCAATACGCAAGATTAACCCCTTAGGTTCCACAGTGAGTATAACAAGCATGCTAAACTGCATATACAGACTGATTTTACTGTTGTGGGTTTAGTAACACTTTAAGCCCTCAGACCTCACAATATCCCTGTTCAAACTAGCGACTTATATTTTATTAGATGCAAAACAGGCCAGAACTAAAGCTTGGAAGTAACACTTACTTCGTGGAGTGTTGATACCCTTTTTTATTATCAAAAAACTTACCAGTTTTCTTCTAGACACACGTAAGAATTGTTTTACAGACTTCTTGGATACAATACACCCATCCCTCGATTCCCATAACTAGTAATTCTTCTCTGTAGGTGTCCAGCCTTAGGGACCTACCTTGGATATCTTTGATGTCCTCTTCCTTTGTCCATTCTTTCTCTTTCATATATTGTTCCCCACTTTTTGTTTTCCTTTTATATTTATTTTATATACGTTTCCCCACCTCCCTATTGGAGAGGACCTTTATTTCTCATGTAGTCCCCCTCTCTGAAGCAGACTTTATGCTGCAACCTGATCCAACAGCATATTTTGACCAGTATCTCACCAACTGCCTGATCTCTTTCAGGATAGCTGTGGACCACCACTATGCCATCAACCAATGTTCTGTATATTAGTAGACCTTTACTATGCTCAAACATAGACCTATGTTAACAGAGGCTACATTTATGATAACTATTTAACGATTGGTAACTATTTATGATATATATATATATATTATGGTAGTGTACCCCACCAGTGTATGAATACAGGATTCTCAACCAGGCAGGTTGAGGGGCTCCAGTGTATTTGGTTGTTTGGGAGGAAACTGACTTTTCAGTTTCCTCATTATTTACTATAGTCCACTTTGGGACCTGGAGCCTGGGGATTTCTTAGAGATCCAGGTGTGATGAAGTCCCTAGTCCTGGATCCGGGTTTTTGAGACTCACCGGCACACTGATTGATAGTAGAGTCAGGACCAGTATTCTGGGCTCCACCCTCCCGACGAGTGCAGGTGTGCACTGGAGAAGCCAGAGAGTGCTTGTGTGCACAGTGGAAGCCAGAGAACAAAGTCTGAGAATCAGAGCAGTGAGGGGCTGCTATCTAAATGGACGGTGTTGGCAAGGGAATAGTCTGTAGGAGACAGACGAGAGCCTGAAGTGGAAGGCCTGAGCAGCACTGCTGTATGTATAAGCCAGGAGGCTGAACTTATCATTATTTTGCATGGACGTTGAAAACCCCCTGGGAGGGAAAACCTTTGATTTTGTTTTGAAATTTCTTAAATAAAAGTGGGCCAACAAGCCCTGAAATTGAACTTCTGGCATGGATTGTTCTCGCTAGCGGGTGCTACACTTGAGCTAAACAACCCCCAATACCACTATATATATATATATATATATATATATATATATATATATTGTGAGGGTGCGACTTTGTGCGACCTTCAAGAGGGTTGGTTTATGCCAGATTTGGTAAAGAAAGACACGCTGATGGAACAGCTGTGTCTTGGGCTATTTAGTTCAGAGGTGATTATGGATCGGGGCTCCACCCAGTAGAGAGGAAGTCTGTGTGCGTGGGAGTCAAGTGGGCTCTCATCCTCTGAAGTGGAGTCAAAGGCGGTGCATGTCTGCAGGAGGCAGACACCATTAGTGATACAGCAACAAAGGTGCTGACCAGGAGAAGCTAGGAGAAAGCTGAAACTCTTGGACACTGTTTGGGTCTGAGGAACAGACCGTCGGGCCTAGGCTAAAGGCCTGGATCGCTAGAAGGTAAAGCTACGAGGCTACTGTTAGTATGAAAGATACAGGGATGGTGGAACCCCCCCTGTGAATACTACAGATGTGTTTGTGAACTTTCGTGCTTTTAAATAAAAATGGGCTACCATGCCCTTAAACAGAGTTGCTGACTGGCTTGCATCACTGGAAATACGCATCCGCCACAAGAGCTAACAACCCCCAATCTTACACGTGGTGGAGATATTGCTTTGGGCAGTTTTTGGAAGAGTTCCAGATCCTCGCATACCAAAAACAGTGAGTAAAAAGAAACTGTGTGTTTAACAGCAATACTGTGATGAACAGCCTATCTGAAGGAAAAGTTAAAGTTTTCTGCGGTGAACTGCTGCTAGCTGTGTGTGGCAGCCAGGCGAACTGCATTACACAGGAGTTTAATTAATGGACTGTGTTGTATACAGGTGATGTGCCTGTGGAAGTGAGCTCAAGCAGAGAGTAAAGTCTACATGTGAAAGCGTGCTGTTTGCAAAGTCTTGGAGACAGTACTTTAAAATTTTCCTGTGTGAAAAGGAAGCAATGTTTGCTGGAATGAGAGACAGAGCGGGTGTTTGTCCTAGCAACACTGGTGCAAGGAGTGCACAGGTGACTGCAAGTATGGAGAGTTCGCCAGAGTCTGAGTCTGCAGTGGATTGGTGCAGGCGACACTTGGCTGCACTGAACCAAGTTAAAAGGGAAAAACATGTTGTTGCCCCTGGCAACGCTGGTGCAAGATGGCCAGCTATCAATGTGCAAAGGGTTAAGAACCAAGTGCGCTGTTTGCGGTGCAGTGAGTGGGGGCATGAAGTTTCTAAATGCCCTTTGTCCCAGGCTTCACCAAAGCAAAGGTATGAGAAGCCTGCTCGGAGTGTAAAGAATGAGCAGATGGGTATGGTTGCCCATGGTAACAAAGCAGAAATCCGTACAGCTGACTTCATACGGCCTATGTTGCCTTCTGAATGTGAGGACTTTTTGGATGAGTTTGCGATGATTGCTTCCTACAGAAGATGGCCCAGAAATTGCTGGGTTGAGTTGGTGCAACCTTTTCTGATCAAGGAGTACCAGGAGGTGTACCGTGGGATGTATAGTACCCGAGATGACTACGATAATTTTCTAGGAGCAGTCCAGTCTAGAGAGTGCTGCAAGAGATCAACAGGGAGAAGGTGGTCTCCCATAGCAACAGGAGAAATTCGCCAAGTGCCATGCCTGGAATGTGGTCAGCTGGGCCACGGGATCTTTTCTTGTCCAAGCTTGTGGAATACAGCTGCTGATCGGGTTGTTGGGCTTAATGCTTTGCCTGCAGGCGATGATGGAAAATCCAAGAGGGATGTAATGTTACCCTGTTTCCAGGAGGGGGCATCATCTTGTGAGAGCATGGCAAAGAAGGGACAACGCCCTCAATTGAAGTCTTCAACCCATGCTACAGAGAATGGTAAGACTGTTCCTGTTAAAATCATGGGAAAGGCTGACTGTGTGGTTGCTCACAATGAAGTGGAAGTGACCCCAGAGCGGAGATCCACTGAAGGTGAAAAAATGAACTTGCTGCAGTGTGCTACCTAGATCAGTGGGGAGACACAGGTTAAAATCCTGCTTGCAGCGAGGTCAAAAATTGAAAGGGACATATGGACTCTAGGTACAGCTAAGGTAATCTAGCGGAGTGCTGGAAAGGATGTGCTAGGGGTGACCAAAGCAGTTGGTATGCCATGTTCCCTAGTGACAGGTGCTGTGCAGTTGCCAAGGGAAACCACCAAGGAGCCTGCAGTGGTGAGGCAAGTGGTTTCCCAGGACAACTGTGAAGACGCCCTAGTGGGCAAAATAATTCCTGTGGAGAGGAAGGGTGGTGTGCTGAGTGGCACGCAGGGTGCCATGCGTTTTGACAAAGGACAATTTGATAGAGTTTATAAAACTGCAATGTTTATGAATGCTGATGACACATGTGCTGATGGTAATGTGATGCTTAATGAGGTAGGGGTGATCGCTAAGCAGGATATGCGATTCCCCTTGGCAACAGTATCTAAGGCTGCAGAGGTGTCCTTAGAAACCTCCAGGGAGTTCTGTGTGTTGGAGCCAGAGGTTGCCTGGGACAACTGTGGTGCCGCTCTGATAGATAAGAGGGTACTTGACCTTGGTGATGAGAAAAATGGTAAAACTCAAATGTTTAAAATTTCTTGTACTGATAATGAGTTGTTACGGTCTGTCACTGCTGACAGTCCTCATGGGTTTAGTGAAGCGCCACCCGAGCAAAGTGGTGAAGTTATGTTATTTCAGCCTGTTGTGTTTGAAAATGTTTTGCCACAAGTGCATTTAAACAAGGAAGGCTTAGTGGGTAACAGTGGAGTGGACACAATTTCTGCTATGCTAAATAGAGAGGCTGCAGGGCCGGTAGACACGGGTGCGTTGGCTTTTGCAGAAATTAACTCTCTCTAGTTGGAAGGGTCTGAAAAGGGCGCATACATAGCAGAGGTTTTGTCCACAGCAAAAGAGATGAGTAATGTTGAATGTCAGATTGATGAGGTAGTGGATAGCGATTTGGAAGGGCTCAGTGTTGCTGAAGGTGAGAGGATGAGTGTGACACATGCGATTGGCAGTGCTCAGCGGGAGCCGCAAATTTTGTTAGTTGCCTCTGAGGTAGAGGTCTTTTTAAGTGTCCCGGCCTCTTACGCCTTAGCAAATGAGTCCCTCCACATCGTTGGTAAAGGAAAAGTTCCTAGAGTTCTGTGGTTAGATACGGCATGTCTAGAAATTTCTGAGATGTTGTGGGAATTGGTGAGAATCTTTCCAATGTACACCTGCGTGTATCCACAGCAGAAGGGCGACATGGTACTGCATAAGACCAATCGGTGGACGCAGGTGATACATGCGTTGTTAAGCAATGTTGATGAGAATTGGTTGCTACACTGTTGGTTGTTTTTGTGGAAAGTTGTCTCGCAGTTCTTCGCGAGAGTGCTTCCAGCGGCGGTTATGTGCGGAAGGCGCTCAGGGGAATTGTTTGAGAAATTAGAGATATTAGACATAGTGGAAGTCTCTCCGTATGCGGGTGTGATGGGGTGTATTCCTGCTGGTGCGGTCCGAGGTGTGGCTGAGCAGTGGTTGGTACGGGGCGCGCGTACTGTCTCACCCGCTACACCTCATGTAAAGGAAGGGCCCGGAACGGACGTGGCGGTAGTGGGAATTCAGTCCATCACGCGCAGAGAGGTGCAGTTTGAGGTACCCGGAGACACTTGGACAGGAAATAACAGTGATGGTAACTGTAACGGAAATATGTATGAGAAGCACTGTGGAGCACTGTCAGACAACTCCGAGCTATTGGTTGAGGTACCAGTGGACACAGAAATGGTTAAAGAGATTGGTGTGGGAAAATGTGGTGGAACATGTGCGTTGGTAGGACAATTGTTATTGGAGTGTTGGACAACAGGGGGCGATGTGAAACTACGGGACTGTCCCATAGGGAGTAACTGCTTGCCTGTAGATGGTCCCTCCATAGACACTGTCCTAGCAAACAGGACAAGAGATCCGAATGACCATATTGTGTTGAATAACCCCTTGTGGAACATTGCTATTGAGGATATGGTATTAATCACAGATGGTTTGGTGGCCAAGAGTGACCACACAGGGGTTGGTGAACCAGAGAAACAAATGTTGATGGTTAATGTTGCGTCAGGTAGTGAGAGTGGGCAGTCCCTGACAGATGTCATGAAAGGGGGTCCCCAACAGTCCCGGGAGAGTAGGTCTGTGGGAGGAAAAAGAAGGGTCCTGAGGCCAAAAGGTAGAAGGGTTAGAGAGATTAGTGGGAGCCCATGGTTCAGGAAGAAGGGCTGGTGGAAGTACACCCGGAAGAAGATGTGGGTGGAGTGCCCCTTTTAGAGAAAAGGTTGGGCAGATTAGGACTACTGCTATGGATAGTTGGCACAGAGGCACCAAGGTGAAGTGCTGGTGGACACATACCCCGAAAAAGAAATGGGCCTACGCAGCCAATGGCTGGCACAGAGGTGTCCCGTTTATGGTGACGGGATCATGTGTTCCTCCCTCCGGTTCGAAACAAGGGGGGAGGGTATGTGAGGGTGCGACTTTGTGCGACCTTCAAGAGGGTTGATAATGTAGTAGGGCACTCTTGGTCAAATCATAAAGCACCACATCCCATTTAAATTGAACACTGAAGAAGAAGAGGGGGGGGCAATGGGTATACTCAATACCCTGTGATTTTTTGGAAAAAACGGTGCTTGATAGAGATAGACACAGAGATCAAATCTTAAAAAAGATTATATTTTATTACATAACATTGAAAGGAATATACACAAAACCATCCTTGTAGATGTGTGGCTCAATAATCAAAAGATGCAATTCGCTGCTAAGTTACCACTCAACTAGTTTCGCTCCGAACGGAGCTTCCTCAGGAGTAATTGAAACAATAGCAGATTATACTGAAAGTACAAAATACATGTGATTAGCACATAGAATGGTTCAAAATTACATGCATTGGCAGTAAACATTAGTTAAACTTGTTGACGGGTATCACCACATCAATGATCACAATATTTATAAGGGAGAAATATTAAACAAGCATATTGAATCATGGCCCATGCTGAGCGACACGCATACATAAACATACTACATAAACATACATATGCACTCACTAATTTGCAACATCAGGGAATCATAGGTAGAAAAGGATTCTCTCAAAGCCACAGATTTTGAGGAAAACTGCATTTTCCACAGGTTTACTCAACCGATTGACAGAATTCAATGACCCAACCAATAGTGTTTGCAACCATAGGGGTAAAGAGCAAGGTGGAATAAATACCTGTAAAAACATAGAGTATATATATACAAGTTTGCACATATATATTCAACTGGGGGTTTATAGAAATCATTGAATAGGTGAGGGAAAAACCTCTTACCTTGAAAGATTAAATGTCAAGAAATCAAAAATGATATGCCAATAGGATATTAAAACTCATTGCAAGACCAATGTTGCTCAAAAAGAGAAGACACTTGGGCTGAGATATTCCAATAGGAGATGGAGAGGCTCAGATGAGTAAACTTCCCCCTAAGCGGCTGGAACACAGTCAATGACTCACTGTCAGCTATAGACAGAAAAAATAACAAGAGAAAAGAACATGGTAAATATCGCCGGCCGCTGCGAGGACAAAAATCATCACAGCGAGGGGAGAACTGTCCATGTAGAATCATACCTTGATGAATGTACACGGCGAGAAATCATCCGGCTGGTAAGTTGGCGAGGGAACCCGGCAGACCGGCAGATTCTACATGGACAGTTCTCCCCTCGCTGTGATGATTTTTGTCCTCGCAGCGGCCGGCGATATTTACCATGTTCTTTTCTCTTGTTTTTTTTTTCTGTATGTCAATCTGTCTATAGCTGACAGCGAGTCATTGACTGTGTTCCAGCCGCTTAGGGGGAAGTTTACTCATCTGAGCCTCTCCATCTCCTATTGGAATATCTCAGCCCAAGTGTCTTCTCTTTTTGAGCAACATTGGTCTTGCAATGAGTTTTAATATCCTATTGGCATATCATTTTTGATTTCTTGACATTTAATCTTTCAAGGTAAGAGGTTTTTCCCTCACCTATTCAATGATTTCTACAAACCCCCAGTTGAATATATATGTGCAAACTTGTATATATATATATACTCTATGTTTTTACAGGTATTTATTCCACCTTGCTCTTTACCCTATGGTTGCAAACACTATTGGTTGGGTCATTGAATTCTGTCAATCGGTTGAGTAAACCTGTGGAAAATGCAGTTTTCCTCAAAATCTGTGGCTTTGAGAGAATCCTTTTCTACCTATGATTCCCTGATGTTGCAAATTGGTGAGTGCATATGTATGTTTATGTATGCGTGTCGCTCAGCATGGGCCATGATTCAATATGCTTGTTTAATATTTCTCCCTTATAAATATTGTGATCATTGATGTGGTGATACCCGTCAACAAGTTTAACTAATGTTTACTGCCAATGCATGTAATTTTGAACCATTCTATGTGCTAATCACATGTATTTTGTACTTTCAGTATAATCTGCTATTGTTTCAATTACTCCTGAGGAAGCTCCGTTCGGAGCGAAACTAGTTGAGTGGTAACTTCGCAGCGAATTGCATCTTTTGATTATTGAGCCACACATCTACAAGGATGGTTTTGTGTATATCCCTTTCAATGTTATGTAATAAAATATAATCTTTTTTAAGATTTGATCTCTGTGTCTATCTCTATCAAGCACCGTTTTTAAAAAAAAATCCCAGGGTATTGAGTATACCCATTGTCCCCCCCTCTTCTTCAGTCTTAAAGAGGGTTGGTTTATGCCAGATTTGGTAAAGAAAGACACGCTGATGGAACAGCTGTGTCTTGGGCTATTTAGTTCAGAGGTGATTATGGATCAGGGCTCCACCCAACAGAGAGGAAGTCTGTGTACATGAGAGCCAGGTGGGCTCTCATCCTCTGAAGTGGAGTTAGAGGTGATTGTGGATCGGGGCTCCACCCAATAGAGAGGAAGTCTGTGTGCGTGGGAGTCAAGTGGGCTCTCATCCTCTGAAGTGGAGTCAAATGCGGTGCATGTCTGCAGGAGGCAGACACCATTAGTGATACAGCAATAAAGGTGCTGACCAGGAGAAGCTAGGAGAAAGCTGAAACTCTTGGACACTGTTTGGGTCTGAGGAACAGACCGTCAGGCCTAGGCTAAAGGCCTGGATCGCTAGAAGGTAACGCTACGAGGCTACTGTTAGTATGAAAGATATAGGGATGGTGGAACCCCCCTGTGAATACTACAGATGTGTTTGTGCACTTTCGTGCTTTTAAATAAAAATGGGCTACCATGCCCTTAAACAGAGTTGCTGACTGGCTTGCATCACTGGAAATACGCATCCACCACAAGAGCTAACAACCCCCAATCTTACAATATATATATATATATATACAGTTGGGTCCATATATATTTGGACACAGGCACAATTTTCATACTTTTGGCTCTGTATGCCACCAGAATAAAATTAAAACGAAACAATCCAAATGAATTTGAAGTGCAGACTTTTAGCTTTAATTCAAGGAGTTGAACATAATTTTTATACACAGTCCCCTCATTTTCAGGGGCTCAAATGTAATTGGACAAATGAATATAATCAGAAATTGTCATTGTTAGGCCTCATGCCCACGGACGTTTTTACAGCCGCGTTTTTGAGCGTTTTTTACAGCTTAAAAACGCCTGTCCATGTTAGTCTATAGCTTCATGCCCACCTAGACGTTTTTGAGCTGCAAATAGCATAGACGTTTTTAAGCTGTAAAAAAAACCCAGGACCAGTGCGTTCCTCAGCATCAGAATTAGGCAGAAAAAAACACGAGTGTCAAAAAACGCGCACTAACGCGCAAAAACACGCACTAACGCGCGGTTGCGTTTTTAGCTCCGACGTTTTGTTTTGTTTTTTCAAAAAAAAAATATATATATATTTACAATAACATGGACAGGCATTTTTAAGCTGCAAAAAACGCAGCTGTAAAAACGCCAGTGGGCATGAGGCCTTAATATTTTGTTGAGAATCCTTTACTGGCAATGACTGCCTGAAGAGTGGAACCCATGGACATTACCAAAGACTGGGTTTCCTCCTTTCTGATGCTTTGGCAGGCTCTAACAGCAGCTGTTGTTAGTTGTTCTTTGTTTGTGGATCTTTCTGCCATTAGTTTTGCCTTCAGAAAGTAAAATGCATGCTCAATTGGGTTGAGATCAGGTGATTGACTCGGCCGTTGCAGAATATTCCACTTTTTTTTTCCTTCAAAAGCTCCTGGGTTGCTTTTGCAGTGTGTTTTGGATTATTGTCCATCTGTACTGTGAAGCGCTGTCCAATCAACTTTGCTGCATTTGGCTGAATCTAGGCTGACAGTTACATAGTTGGTCAGGTTGAAAAAAGTCCATCTAGTTCAACCATAAAAATAAATAAATACAGTATATCTCTAAACACTGCAGAATTCATCTGGCTGCTTTTGTCTTCTGTCACATTATCCATAAACACCAATGGCCCAGTGCCACTGGAAGCCATCCATGTCCATGCCATCACACTGACTCCACCATGTTTTACAGATGATGTGTGCTTTGGATCATGAGCTGTTCCAAGCCTTCTCCACATCTTTTTCTTCCCGTCATTCTGGTACAGATTAATCTTAGATTCATCCGTCCAAAGAATGTTTTTCTAATCTGGCTTTTCTATTCTTCAGGCTTATGAATGGTTTTCATCTTGTGGTGAACCCTCTGTATTTGCTCTCGTGAAGACTTCTCTTGATTGTAGACTTTGAGAATGATGCGTCCACCTTCTTGAGAGTGTCCTTTTTATCTTATCTACAGATTTCAGCTCAGGTTGTTGTGCTTCATATAGTGCTGCCGCTGACACTTCAGTCTCTTGGCAGACCGGCATCCTAAAGTATTGGTGTAGCAACCTTCATATTTATTTACTGTATAAAGGTTATTTGCTAAAGGATTTGAGAATTTTCAAACAATAAAGTGTGTAAATATTCCCTTCAGTTATCCAATCACATGCAGATTATATAGGTAAACAGGAATTTTCTTTAAAGGGTAACTCTACTTTTGTGGGGAAAAAAATATCAAATAAGGAAAAAATAATATAGCGTATACAATTGAGACACAAGTCATATTCTAATTGAATGTTATTAAAATTTACCTTTCCTTTTCAATCTGTAGCCGCTGTAATTTTCTAAAATGCAATATGGCTACCTGGAGGTGTTCTGTACACAGAATGTGTACAGAACGCCCCTCGGAAATATAATTTCCTGCTTGTGTGATTGGCTCACCAATTTCCCCAGAAGTCTGCACTAAGATAAAAGTCAGAGTTCAGGCATCCCTTGCAACAAAAATTTCATTTTTGGTGAGATTCTCCCAATAGAAAATCACGGCTAAAGAGATGCAGGCTCAGCAGCTTTCCTCATTAGTGCCCTGCAATTGCACAGCTAGTTGATAATTATGAAACCACTCCCATTGGACTCACTCAGCCCATGGGCACAGAGGAACAAACTGTTATTTCTTCAGAATAACAAAAGTTAGGAATCTGCGACATAGTTTGTTAAAATGCTTGTAATGTACATATATCACCAAAAGGAGAATGTTCTGGAGTTAAGCTTTAAATCTGATCAGCCAATTGAAGTGAATCTTTAAACATTTACTTGTGTAAACATTCTCAAACCCTTTAGTAAATCAACCTATACTGTATATGTCATTTCTTAATACACTTCATTGTATATTACCTTGCTTTGGAACAGTGCAAATGCAATTAAATGGCTCAAACATTATGTAATTAAAAATACATAAATCCAATGGCTGGACGACTCTTGGGTTCCACAGGGACAAGGCAATTTCATTTGGCAAATAGAAATTATGATCTGGTGGCTGGGAATAGCCTTGTTACTCACCAGATGTGCTATTTTTTATTGTTTCCATGTTAATCTTCATAAGCGTTTTCTGGAAATTATGTTTCTTGGCAATATGAATATAATTTGTATAAGACTATATTTGTATATGAATTTGTATGTATGCACCACAGACAGACAGGTCAATATTACTGCTGTGACCTGAGCTACAATTGAATTGTATTAGTCATGACTCAGACTTGCATCCTAACATAGCATTAAAAGTATTAAAAAGAACAAAATATGTAATATACTGCAGCTTACCAATACATAGATGTTGCTTATGCAGTCGTTTTCTTCTTTAGGCTTTTTTACTTTATTTTTACCTGGTTATCCAGCCTGCCAGTCTCTTATTTTTGACTTCCAACATACCAAGCTGTCCACCAAAAGTATAAAGTGTTACCTGGAGTTTAGCTTATATTTGTTAGTCAAGTCCATCTAAATTTGCTAGTTCATCTAACACTCCCCTCTTCTGAGACTGTCAATGCTGCTGTCCAGAGGTGTCTCTGAGGCTCCTCCATCTAGAGTTGAGACATTCTAAGGCAGGAAGTGTGCCTCTGGCTGGATCACCAGTTGGAAAAAAAGTTTACAAAACTAAAACCAATGCAGCTACCACAGTTGAAGATGGTTTTGGGGTTTAATGTAGCTTTAATTATTATTATAACTTGGACCTGGCTGCTGGAACTTGTGTACCACATACCTAATCAGTGATGGCCCGTCCATAGAGGGCGCACGGGCGCCGCCCCCCCCAATTATGCGTCCGGCCCCCTGATCTACATATCAGGGTGCCGGACTATGGATTCCAATGGCAGGGGGGTGTTTTTTTTTAAGCACCTGATTAGAGCCAGAGGCTCTGATAGGCTTCAAAAAAGGGTGGGCTCGGGGCGCAGAACACTGCGCTCCAATCCCACCCTGTTGTGTGACGATAGCGAATACAATTTTTCTATTTTCACACTAAAAGTTCCTCCCCGCCAATCAGAAGGCAGGTCGTGAGACCTGTTTCCCGATTGGCCAAAGTATCAGGCGATCCTATTGAATGCCTAGCGCTTTGGTGTAAGAGGAGACACGCAGCGGAGGAAGCTTGAGGAGCGGACACCAGAGCCGCCGCTGCTCGCCACACGAGAGGGGGGATTCTGTCAGTGTCGCGACGCCCGGAGGGGGGTATCTCAGTGCCGCGCCGCCGGGGGGTGTTGTTTGTTTGCCGCGCCCCCCCCCCTCCAAAAGAAGAACCCACCAGCCACCACTGTACCCATTTTTTTAGAGCATGAGGGGATAAGAGGTGTTTTTTTACCCCTACCTCCCCTGTCTGCATCAGTTCCACCAACCAACAGGACCCCTAAGCTTTTTATCTTCCCACTTCCTTTCCTATCGGGGAGGTAAAATAAGATGAAGGCCCATAACACTTGGCTGTCAGTTCAGTGCATCTTTTCAATGAAGCAGGTCTGTAAACCCAAGAAATGCATCCAACCTTACCTGGACCCCACCGTCATGATCAACATGCAAGACTAAAGCGAGATATACTGTATACAGTATACTAGGTGGATGGGCAATGTGGGTACTTGGTGAAAGGATTTAATGTCTAGATCAGGGTTTCTCAACAATCCTGGTGTTCCTTCGGAGGTCACAAGGGGTTACTTGAGCAATGAGGAGTTTCCAGCTTCCAGTAACCACTGATAATAAGTATCTTTTTAGCTATGTGTAAAGGGACAGTTTTCCCACTGGTCAACAATGTAATGTAATGTCTTTCTCTCACTGACCATTAATATTGGTGGCCTTCTCCCACTGGCCATCAATGTACTGCACCAGTACACCGACTACCAATATGAGAGGGCACTTTTCTAATGACCAATGTAAGGGGCACTGCAATTTTCACCATTGGTCTTCTTTTGTGGCCTAATAATTTTGTTCCATTTCATGGTTGTTACTACTTTTTGTAGAACTGGGGAGTGTTCAAAAAACAGTTCCGGGGAGTCAAATAGGCTAGATGCACTACAGTCTTTATTTATTTTTATGTAATGTTATATTTCTAACTTAGTGACCACACAAATGTGCCGAGAGCTAGAGATGTAAAAATGTAGCAGGGTATATATATTTATCAGGGGTTTTATATTATTTCATGTTGATGTGTTAGCAACTAGGTACAGGTATTTAAAAGCTAAGTTCAACTTTTCAGGCAGAATTTTACTTTTCACAACAAGCCCCGTTCTGTGTTGCTTATGGATACACAGAGCAGGGCTCGGGAACAAGCATGCACAGGTGCCCCCATAGCAAGCGGCTTGCTATGGGGACACTTGGAGAATAGGAGCCAGGAGCACTGGCAGGGGACCCGAGAAGAGGAGGATTGGGACTGCTCTGTGCAAAACCATTTCACAGAGCAGGTTAGTTTGACATGTTTTTTTTTTTTTTTTTTTCTTTTAAAATGTACCTTTTTATTATCACTTTAAGGCATCACAAAATAGGGCGTGTTTTACTTCTCCAAAGTCATTCTACATCTGCACAGTGTTGCCAACGATTAGTATTTTTACTGGCAGCCAGTAAAAAAACGCACTTCTCTTCTGGCAGTAAATGCCAGTGACAGAAAAAAGGTTGCCAGGTAAAAATATGGCTGTGACGCTCAGCTCCGAAGTCAGCTGAGAAGCTGAGACCATCTGAGTGCCTGCTACAGTGTGTTACGGGGGCCGGTCTGGCGGAGGCGGTGCCTGAGTGTGTCATGTGATGTCATGGTACAAGGGGGCCGAGCGGAGCAGCTGGAGCCTTGTGTGCGGGTCTGTGGAATGGGAGCTGGCAAGCCGTGAGCGGGACTGTCAGTGCTGTTTGGACTGGACTGAAGGGACCATGTGGAGAGAAACCGTCACTGTGATACAGGAGGGGAAGTTTCGTGTCCGTGAGGTGTCAACATCATCTGTGCTGCTGCACACTGCTGTCAGTGTCACTATGAGAGTCAATGTCGTCATTCTAATTTCTTCCCCTCCTGAGTCCTGTCCCTGACTTACGTACTTACTATATAATACAATAAAAATAAAATAAGAAAACATTTTTTTATCCTAATATGTACCTGAACCACTTTAGGACCAGGTGGACCTATTTTTCAAGCTTGTTTACAAGTTAAAATAATTTTTTTTTGCTAGAAAATTACTTAGAACCCCCAAACATTATATATATAAATTTTTTCAGACACCCTAAAGAATAAAATCAGTTGTTGCAATACTTTATGTCACACCGTATTTGCGCAGTGTTCTTACAAGTGCAATTTTTTGGGAAAAAAATACACTTTTTTAAATGAAAAAATAAGACAACAGTAAAGTTAGCCTAATTTTTTTTGTGGATTTTGAAAGATAATGTTACACTTAGTAAATTGATACCCAATATGTCATGCTTCAAAATTGCGCCCGCTCTTAAAATGGCGACATACTTTGACCCTTAAAAAATCTCAATAGGCGACGTTTAATAAGTTCTACAGGTTATCAGTTTTGAGTTCTTTTGCTCGAATTATTGCTCTCGCTCTGTCGATCGCGACGATACCTCACATGTGTAGTTTAAACTTGTGTAGTTCGCTTCTGCGCTTGCAAGCTCGGCAGAACGGGGCGTTTTCATATTTTTTTTCTTATTTATTTTATTTTTTATTGCATTTTTTTACACTGTCCGTTTAAAAAATAAAATAAAAATTGGGTCACTTTTATTCCTATTACAAGGAATGTAAACATCCATTGTAATAGAAAAAAAAGCATGACAGGTTCTCTTTAATGTGACATCTGGGGTAAAAAAAAATACACTTAAATGCAATAAATAAATGAAAAAAAAAAAAACCCTTTAAGACAATTGTGCTGAAGTGATGTTTGACGTCGCTTCCATCATCCAATGTTTTGGAGCCGAGTGGGGGCCATCTTTCCCTCACTCAGCTCCATGCTACTGAGGGGAAAGGACCGGACCGGTAAGCAGCGCAGACAACCGGAGCGCGGCGGGAGGGAGGGGGCACCTCTCCCACCGCCGATTAAAAGTGATCTTGCGGCGAATCCGCCTCAGAGACCACTTTTATCTGAAAGAGAACCGCCCACCATTGAAGAAAATACCGGGGTTATGGCAGCTATCTGCTGCCATGACCCCAGTATTCTAAGTCAAAGTACCGACGTATAACGACAGCGGCTGGTCTGTAAGTGGTTAAATCACATTGCTACCTGCATACTGTACTTGTTTGTAGCCTAAATACTGAAATTTGCTCTTAAAACTGCCATTTTGTAACTTTTGGAAATGCAGTGAAAACGTGGTCGTGCCAGTACATTTTGGGTGTCTTGTCAGTAAATTTCAATCTGGTAGGTTGGTAACACTGATCTGCACTGCCTAAACATTGATAATGGTTACATGTTGGCCCTGAATCTACTAGACAGCGGCAGCAGGGCAAAGGGTAAATTTACACTGTATGCATGTAAACATTAGTACCAAGATTTTAATGCGTACAGCATAAGATCTGAATACAGTGTATTGTACGCCCATCTGCATGAGCCTTATTACAGAAGCCTTTAGGATCTTTTCACACAGACGTGCTCTGCTCCATTTGGCGGGGGATCTGTGAACAAATCTGCTGCAGAGCAGAACAGGACAGATGTCACTTTTTTTTGTCTGCATATTGACAGTGGACTGTGACGAAAATGTGTTGGATCTATGGGCTGCCGAATGTAAACGCACTTGTGTGTTTACTTCAGGCTACATCCAATCCATCAGGTTTAGGTCTTGAAAAATGGAAAAGGACACAGACCTGATCAGGCTTGCCTGAAAACCTGACAGTCAGAATTCATTGGAAAGTCCATGTGAAAGAGGCCTTAGTAGAACTTTAGCTGCTTGTTAAAAATTATCTCATTAGTACAATATTTGTTTTAGCTGAACGCGCACAATTTCACTCAGTCCGGATTTCAACCGCGATTTCAGAGACATTTGTGCTGGTTTCTGCACAGATGTCAATGTAAATCGCGGCCCAAAATTGCAAAAAGTAGTACAGAAACTACTTTTTGAAATCGGTACAGCGCCGCAGATGCGGTGTCACACCGATTAGGATGGTGCCATTGATGGCAATTGCTGCCGATTTACCATTCGATTTGACATGTCAAATTGCATGTCAAAACGCTCCAGTGTGAACCAGGGCTTGGGGTAGGTTGCATCTCTCAGTAGATCTTATGCCCCGTACACACGGTCGGAATTTCCGACAGAAAAAGTCCGATGGGAGCTTTTGGTCGGAAATTCCGACCGTGTGTATGCTCCATCTGACTTTTTCTGTCGGAAATTCCGACAGCCATAGATTGAGAGCAGGTTCTCTATTTTTCCGTCTGAGTTTTCCAACGGACGTTTTCCCGTTGGAAAATCCGACCGTGTGTACGGGGCATTAGCTGCTAATTTGCCTTTGCCCTACAATAAGGTGACCAGATTCTTAAAATTAAATCCGGGGACATATTTTTTTTTTTACTCTTAATGGCGGCAATCGGCGACTCTCTGCCCGTCGCCGTCCGCCTCACAGCCTGTCAAGTCTTAAGCCTCGTACACACGAACGAGTTTCTCGGCAAGAAACGACAAGAAAACTGCAGAGATAGCTTTCTTGCCGAGAAAATCGTTCGTGTGTATGGTTTCTCGTCAAAAAAACCAACAAGAATCTCGACGAGAAATATAGAGAACCTGGTCTCTATTTTCTCGTCGAGATTCTTGTCAGCCTGTTTCTCGACGAGAAAAGTGTGTGTGTGTGTACACTTACCTGACCTCCGGGAAGCCTGCGCATGCTCGAAATGACTACGACGCATGCGCGGTAGCTTCCTAGGCATAGTTAGGGTGTAGCAAGATGGCGACGACGGCATCGAATGTGACGAGCGCACGCTTGTCGTAGTCGATGACGTCACCGCGTTCGCTCCATTCAAAGAACCGCGGGTTCTTTGAATGGAGCATCTGTACACTCGGCCGGGACAAGTTTCTTGTCCAAGAATCTCGTCAAGAAAAAGGACGTGTTTTTTCCTGACGAGATTCTCGGTCGTGTGTACGAGGCTTCACTCTCCAGGCCTGATCGAAAGGACAAGCAGGATTTTTTATTTATTTTTTTCCCAGGGCCTTTTCCAGTAAACTGAGCATATAGATATTTATATCTGACACTTTATTGATGTCAGAGACGTTCTTGCTCAAAGCGGTCCTAAATTTTTAATACATTCAGCTAGGTGAGCTAGAGAGAACTTGGTGGCTTCAAGAACACTGGCTTTCCAGCTATTAAATATCTAACCATGAAATATGGACGCGTGGATATTTCTTGGGACTTGGGAATAGAAATATTCAGTCTAGAAAAAAAACGCTTTGACTAATTAATACCAAATCCTACAGATCCTGTCTCATTAGAAGTGTAACTGATTCAGTATAACAAATGATTTTACATGTAGTTTCAGCTGTTATCATCTGCTCTCTGCAGAGCAAAGACTCTGCGCCAAAATAACGAAGAGGATACAAAAAAAAAAAAAAATCATCTTATTAAAAATGGAGGAATTCTGAGATGGGAAAAACAGAGTGACAGGATGAAAATTCATCATAAATTGGAATTGTTTGAATAAAAGTAATAATCCCTGCTGGGTTTTATTGCAAAGGTATTGGCACTGAGTTGTAACCTGGGATATATAAATTTGTCAGCAGAAAATCCTGTATCATTTGCAAGGGCCGTTGCGTAAATATATATCTGTTTGAAGAAGTGGATGATATTATATTCATGAAGAACATTGTCCCAATACTTAAAGCGGCGTTCCACCCAAAAGTGGAAGTTCCACTTTAAGCATCCCTCGCCCCCTTACATGCCACATTTGGCATGCCATTTTTTTTTTGGGGGGGGGGGGAGCGGGTACCTGGTTTTGACAGGTACCCAGCTCCCACTTCCTATTCTCGTCGCCTCGCCGCCTAGGCGACTCCTCCTCTCCCCCTAGGCGACTCCTCCTCTCCCCCCTCCCTCTCTGCAATCTTTTGGGACACGTCACAGGTCCCAGAAGATTTGCCTGGCCACTAGGAGTGCGACTCGCGCATGCGCAGTGCGTCACCATCTGTGAAGCCGCAAGCTGTCACAGCCGGGTGCTCACACTTGCAATGCCGGCGCCGCGGGGGAGAGGAAGCGAGGCTTTGGGCGGCCGCATCGCTGAACCGTGGGACAGGTGAGCGTCTGTTTATTAAAAGTCAGCAGCTACACTTTTTGTAGCTGCTGACTTTTATTAAACTTGCAATCGAATGGAACTCCACTTTAACCCAAATGTATTCCGGTACAGTCTTGGTAATCAGATTGGAGTACAAATTTCTTAAATGGAACCACGTTCTACTTAAACACCAATGTGAAAAGTAAAGCAGCATCTTAAAGAGGAGTTCCAGCCTTTATAAAAAAAAAAAATATTAAAAGTCAGCAGCTACAAATACTGTAGCTGCTGACTTTTAATATAAGGACACTTACCTGTCCAGGGATCCCGCGATGTCGGCACCCCTAGCCGATTCGTCCATTGGCTTCGGGTGCAGGCGCCGGCATCCTTACTTAGGGAAACAGGAAGTGAAGCCTTGCGGCTTCATACCGGTTTCTTATTCCGCAAGCACGAGTCACGCTGCATTTCTGAATGGCCCCCCTTACTTCTGGGACCTGTGTTTCTCCCAGAAGGCAATGGGGGGGGAGGAAGAGGGGCCGGAAAATTTGTAGTTCGCTGCGATCGTTGTGTGCCGATCTTACCTGAAAGTGGGATCAGGTACCTGGTTTTGACAGGTATCTGCTGTGGCAGTGGAGGGTGCGAACAAGCAGAGCTTATACTTTTGGGCGGAGCTCCACTTTAATATTGGCTATTACGATATACTGTATAAACTACATTATAAACGATATTACTATATGATAATAAACTTCCGTTCAGTTTTAGATACCAAATCACCAGAAAACATTTAACCAGGTCATTATTATGCTTTTTTTTTTTTTTAACAAAATGTCAATTTACCTATAGTTTTATTTTCACAGTAGTGATTGTTAAGGTACTAGCTTACCTTAATTACTTTATTATTGTTATTATTATTATTGTTTTTATTATTAATATTATTATAATTGTTATTTTTACTATTAGCTTAATATGCTCTCATGTAGTTGACAGTTTTTGTATTATAATTACTACCATGTTTTTATTTTATTTTGGAAAATACTTGTTTTTCATCCCTTTTTTTTTTCCATTACAATGTTGCTGATCTCCTGCAGCCTTTTTTCAACCATTTCACGTCTCTATGCATGCATTCCAGCAGTGGTGCCTGTCACTGCTCATTAGTGGACCATGCCAGTGCAACAAGCCTAAACACATCTTCCTATAGACTCCATTGAAAGCTCGTGTGACAGGGTGACAATGCAGCAGAGACATTGGAAGACATGCATGGAGTGTTGTCACCTTATAACAGAAAGTAACTGAACAAGGCACCCCTAGCTGATTCATCCATCGGCTTCTGGTGCAGGCACTGGCATCCTTACTAAGGGAAACAGTTATTTTGTAATAAAAAGAAGATTTAATAAAAAAAGAAAGTGACTTTAAAAACGACATTAACACAGATTATATGATTTTTAGTGATCAGGCTTGCATATACTTTGAGATAAACCATTGTCATGCTTTGTGCCCAATGATGGTATTACCTGAAATGCACCACACAGTGCAGAAATAGTAATTGGCTACCTGTTTAATTTTACTTGTCTTGACGTTCCTTTATTATAATATTTTTAACCTTTTTATTTTTAAACCACTAGGTGGCTCTGCAGCTCTAATTTGATAAATGCTGTAAATAAGTATTTACAGCACTTGACCTTTTTACATTTCAGTATGTCACTTTAATTCTAAGCTGTGTATTAAATGAATGTACTGTGTGTATATATACAGCATCTCACAAAAGTGAGTACACCCCTCACATTTTTGGAAATATTTCATTATATCTTTTCATGTGACAACACTGAAGAAATTACACTTTGCTACAATGTAAAGTAACGAGTGTACAGCTTGTATAACAGTGTAAATTTGATGTCCCCTCAAAATAACTCAACACACAGCCATTAATATCTAAACCACTGGCAACAAAAGTGAGTACACCCCTAAGTGAAAATGTCCAAATTGGACCCAAAGTGTCAATATTTTGTGTGGCCACCATTATTTTCCAGCACTGCCTTAACACTCTTGGGCATGGAGTTCACCAGAGCTTCACAGGTTGCCACTGGAGTCCTCTTCCACTCCTCCATGACGACATCACGGAGTTGGTGGATGTTAGAGACCTTGCGCTCCTCCACCTTCCGTTTGAGGATGCCCCACAGATGCTCAATAGGGTTTAGGTCTGGAGACATGCTTGGCCAGTCCATCACCTTTACCCTCGGCTTCTTTAGCAGGGCAATGGTTGTCTTGGAGGTGTGTTTGGGGTCGTTATCATGTTGGAATACTGCCCTGCGGCCCAGTCTCCAAAGGAAGGGGATCATGCTCTGCTTTAGTATGTCACAGTACATGTTGGCATTCATGGTTCCCTCAATAAACTATAGCTCCCCAGTGCCGGCAGCACTCGTGCAGCCCCAGACCATGACACTCCCACCACCATGCTTGACTGTAGGCAAGACACACTTGTCTTTGTACTCTACTCCTCACCTGGTTGCTGCCACACATGCTTGACACCATCTGAACCAAATAAACCACAGGACATGGTTCCAGTAATCCATGTCCTTGGTCTGCTTGTCTTCAGCAAACTGTTTGCGGGCTTTCTTGTGCATCATCTTTAGAAGAGGCTTCCTTCTGGGACAACAACCATGTAGATCAATTTGATGCAGTGTGCAGAGTATGGTCTGAGCACTGACAGGCTGACCCCCCCCCCCACCTCTTCAACCTCTGCAGCAGTGCTGGCAGCACTCATATGTCTATTTCCCAAAGACAACCTCTGGATATGACGCTGAGCATGTGCACTCCTCTTTGGTCGACCATGGCGAGGCCTGTTCTGAGTGGAACCTGTTCTGTTAAACCGCTGTATGGTCTTGGCCACCGTGCTGCAGCTCAGTTTCAGGGTCTTGGCAAACTTCCTATAGCCTAGGTCATCTTTATGTCGAGCAACAATTCCTTTTTTCAGATCCTCAGAGAGTTCTTTGCCATGAGGTGCCATGTTGAATGTCCAGTGACCAGTATGAGACCACACCTGAGACCTTGTAACACTAACGCGTCACATGACACCTGGGAGGGAAAATGGCTAATTGGGCCCAACTTGGACATTTTTTACTTAGGGGTGTACTCACTTTTGTTGCCAGCGGTTTAAACATTAATGGCTGCGTGTTGAGTTATTTTGAGGGGACAGCAAATGTACACTGTTATACAAGCTGTACACTCACTACTTTACATTGTAGCAAAGTGTCATTTCTTCAGTGTTGTCACATGAAAAGGTATAATAAAATATTTACAAAAATGTGAGGGGTGTACTCACTTTTGTGAGATACTGTGTGTATATATGTATGTATGTATGTATATATATTACTCAAAGATAATCTAAGCCAGTTGGTAGTTGCATTGTGTTTAGGGTATATCGTGGGGTAACATGTAGTAAAACAACAGCACATGTAAATGGTGATTGTAGCACAACTAAAAAATTTATCTAGGATCCACCCAGTAAAAATGATCGGATACATGGCTTTCATTGAAAAACAGCAACAATGCTAATATAACCTTGAATGTTCTTAGTAGATACTATTTAACGGCCTCGGATCTGCTTTGTCATATTCCTTGTACACACGGTTGGAATTTCCGATGAAAAAAGTCAGATGGAATTTTTTCATCGGATATTCCGACCGTGTGTGTGCCCCATCTTTTTCCGTCGGAAATTCCGATGGAGTTAGAAAGAGAACATGTTCTCTTTTTTTCAGACGAAAAAAATTTATATTGGAAACTCTGTTCATCTGTATGGAGAAAAAACACGCATGCTCAGAATCAAGTTGACGCATGCTCGGAAGCATTGAACTTCATTTTTCTCGGCTTGTCGTAGTGTTGTACGTCACTGCGTTCTTGACGGTCGGAATTTGGTGTGACAGTGTGAATGCAAGACAGCTTGAACGGAATTCCGTCGGAAAAATTAGTCTAAGTTTATCCCGACGGAAAATCTAATCGTGTGTACAAGGCATAAATCTTGTTCCACTCTCAGCTTCTTAGAGGAATTAAACAGTTATACTGTGTATGCAGAATCCTATAATAGAGTCAGGTTGGGTAGTATAGGAAATAAAGGGTTAGTCTCCGATAAAACATATATGCTTTGATCCTGAAGCTGATAAAACCCTTCTGAGCGTGTAGATATTTCATTCTTTTTTCTCATTTCTCTGAGCTCCCGCGGCACTGAAATAGGCTTTCTTGCGTAAATGAAAGACTTTGTCTTTCCTATAAATAAATGAAGCTGCTATTTGGGCACAGGGCAAAAAGGTGCAGTCTTGGGTATAAGCTATCAGAATATGAAAGCGTATGTCCAGCCAAAACATTTTTTTATATTTAGGATAGTGTGGTGAAAGGTTAGAATCCCTATCATTTTTTTTACTGCTAATCAAGGCTCCATTACAGAGATGTATCCTTACTTTGTGTCCTGCTGACAATGTTTTATCGGACAGGAAGAGAGGGAAATCCCCATTATCAATACAAGTTATAAATATTAGGCTTGTGCACAACGGAAAAATTTGTTCCGTTTCGGTTCGTTTCTTTCCGGTCCTGTTGATTCGTAATCATTCGTAATTTTGCTAGACGGGATTTTTCGTGTTCGGACTCATTCGTATTTTTGCAAGCGACATTTTTCGTTGAATTTTTTGTTGCTTTATAATTCGTACTTTCGGTAGAGTACGTTGTTTTTCGTTGATTCTGAACACAACTCCTACTTTCGTAACTTTTTTTGGGTTCGTTGATTCGTAATTTTCCGTGTCTCTCTCACGACGACGCTGCCTATTATGCCTAATGTGCTTCGAATGGATTTGTACTTTTCTAAATACATAGCGGTTATTTGTAATGATTCGAAATCTCGTATTTTACTTTCGTTTTTTACATGCGGCTATAGGCTCCGCCCCTGTACACCATTTTGAGAGGGTTCAGCACGGTGAGGGAGAAGCAGAGAGCAGAGCAGAGTGAGTGTTATTGTGCTTCGAATGGATTCGAAATCTCGTATTTTACTTTCGTTTTTTACATGCGGCTATAGCCTCCGCCCCCTGTACACCATTTTGAGAGGGAGTTCAGCACGGTGAGGGAGAAGCAGAGAGCAGAGTGAGTGTTATTGTGCTTCGAATGGATTCGTACATTCGTAACTTTTTTCATAACGAATTATGCCGAAGACCTTCGGGCATTCGCTATTTTGCGGTATAATTTATTTCGGATTCGGTTTTATTCGTAATTGCTCTGTTCGGAAATTCGAATGCTTCCGAATGTCCGAAAGTTGCTAAATTCGGACGAATTTCGATTCGTTACGAAACGAATTGCACAAGCCTAATAAATATACTTTTCAGAAGTAACTTCTGAAACCCCTATCAGATTTGTAAGTAAAAACACCAAACCAATGGTGAAAAAGTCCAAAAGAGTCTTTTGTTATCTCATATTGAGATGAGGAGGGTAGGTGAGAACCCCTGTGAGATTATTATTTCTTTACATATAAAACAAGAGACCAATAGCGAAAGAGTCCAAAAGCAACTTTTATTTCATATTGCGATGACTATTGAAAGGCATTGGGGTTGATTTACAAAAGGAAAATATACTGTGCACTGCAATTGCACTTGCACCAGAGCTTAGTAAAGGAGGTAGTTTCACTTTGCAAAGAATACTTAGTGTTACTAAACCCAGGAACCTGCATTCACTATATCTGGTCTCCCACAGTACGCAGAACTTGAAAATGCAATTATTTTAATAATTATTTTAATAAATATAAACTGCTAAATACATTTTCTCATCAGCAGTATATAGCAGTCTTGTGACTTCTATCAGTGTCTGGTTAAAGCTTGTAGGAGGCGTTTTCATTCTCCCATGACTGTCCTATGAGGCTGCAGGACCCCTGACCCTCTGTCTGGACAGTGCTTATTGGCCCTGTGCCGATCACATGCACCTTCCCAAGAAAAAAAAAACTCTCTAACAATACACACCAAACTGAGCATGTGCAGAGTGACTCCAAAGGCTCTGTTCTATCAGGAGATTGTTAGGGGACAGTGGAACAAGGGGAGGATCAGAGAAGACAGAACCAAACAGCCTTTTTACACAATGCAGAGGATTCACCCCTTAGGCTGGGTTCACACTAGTGCGACACGACATCTGTCCTACTTTGGATCCGACTTTGCCCTGCGACATGAAGCCGACATATGTCCGACTTTCAATGAACGGGGATCCGACTTGGATCCCCGCCAATACCAGGCACTGTGTTTGGTATGAATCTTGAGGGGGAACTCCAGGCCAAATTTTAAATAAAAAAAACGGTGTGGGTTCCCCTCCAGAGGCATACCAGGCCCTTGGGTCTGGTCTGGATTTGAACGGGTGCCCCTACGCCGAAAAAACGGCGTGGGGGTCCCCCCAAAATCCAAACCAGACCCTTATCCGAGCACACAACCTGGCAGGCCGCAGGGGAAGAGGGGGGGACGAGAGAGCGGCCCCCCCTCCCTCCTGAACCGTACCAGGCCGCATGCCCTCAACATGGGAGGTTTGGTGCTCTGGGGCAGGGGGGCGACCTGCGGCCCCCCCACCCCAGAGCACCCTGCCCCCATGTTGATGAGGACAGGGCCTCTTCCCGACAACCCTGGCCGTTGGTTGTCGGGGTCTGCGGGCGGGGGGCTTATCGGAATCCGGGAGCCCCCTTCAATAAGGGGGCCCCCAGATCCCGGCCCCCCCACCCTATGTGAATGAGTATGGGGTACATCGTACCCCTACCCATTCACCTGGTGGAAAAAAATTGCAATAAAAAAAACACACAGCTTTTTAAAGTATTTTATTGCACAGCTCCGGGGGTCTTCTTACGACTTCGGGGGTCTCCAGTGTCGTCGCCGCGCTCTCCGGTTCTTTCTTCCACCGGGCCTCCGCTAACTTCTTTTTAGCTCTTTTGCTAACGGAGGCCCGGTCTTCTGCGTCGTCTCGTCCGGCTCTCCGTCGTCCTTCTGCCGGCCCCTCCACTAACTTCTTGGTAGCTCTTTCGCTAGTGGAGGGGTGCGGTCTTCCCGTCGTCGCCGTCGGCGTCTTCTTCCCTCTTCTCCTCCTCGATGTTGACGCGTCGCTTCCTCCCGCTGTAATACTGGCTCTCCGCTCCGCATTAATATAGGCTTCTCATGACGTCACAGTCACATGGCCCCGGAGCATGTGACTGTGACGTCATGGGAACATGTGACTGTGACGTCATGGGAAGCCTATATTAATGCGGAGCGGAGCGGAGAGCCAGTATTACAGCGGGAGGAAACGACGCGTCAACATCGAGGAGGAGAAGAGGGAAGAAGACGCCGACGGCGACGACGGGAAGACCGCGCCCCTCCACTAGCGAAAGAGCTACCAAGAAGTTAGTGGAGGGGCCGGCAGAAGGACGACGAAGAGCCGGACGAGACGACGCAGAAGACCGGGCCTCCGTTAGCAAAAGAGCTAAAAAGAAGTTAGCGGAGGCCCGGCGGAAGAAAGAACCGGAGAGCGCGGCGACGACACCGGAGACCCCCGAAGTCGGAAGAAGACCCCCGGAGCTGTGCAATAAGATACTTTAAAAAGCTGTGTGTTTTTTTTATTGCAATTTTTTTCCACCAGGTGAATGGGTAGGGGTACGATGTACCCCATACTCATTCACATAGGGTGGGGGGGCCGGGATCCGGGGGCCCCCTTATTGAAGGGGGCTCCCGGATTCCGATAAGCCCCCCGCCCGCAGACCCCGACAACCAACGGCCAGGGTTGTCGGGAAGAGGCCCTGTCCTCATCAACATGGGGGCAGGGTGCTCTGGGGTGGGGGGGCCGCAGGTCGCCCCCCTGCCCCAGAGCACCAAACCCCCCATGTTGAGGGCATGCGGCCTGGTACGGTTCAGGAGGGAGGGGGGCCGCTCTCTCCCCCCCCCCTCTTCCCCTGCGGCCTGCCAGGTTTGTGTGCTCGGATAAGGGTCTGGTTTGGATTTTGGGGGGACCCCCACGCCGTTTTTTCGGCGTAGGGGTGCCCGTTCAAATCCAGACCAGACCCAAGGGCCTGGTATGCTCCTGGAGGGGGAACCCATGCCGGTTTTTTATTTAAAATTTGGCCTGGAGTTCCCCCTCAAGATCAGAGCACAAGTCGCATGCCAAAGTCGGATCATGCAAGACTGCGGTCCGACTTTGATCCGACTTCAATGATAGTCAATGGGCTGAAGTCGGATCAAAGTCGGACCAAAGTAGTACAGGGAGCATTCTCAAAGTCGGACCGACATGTGTCGGACCAGTTAAGACGGCTCCCATAGGGAAACATTGATTTTCACACGTCATGCGACATGAGCTCCCAATGTCGGAGCGTTTGTCGCCCCAGTGTGAACCAGGCCTTAGGTTCCACAGTGAGTATAACAAGCATGCTTTACTGCATATAGACTGATTTTACTGTTGTGGGTTTAGTAACACTTTAATCACATGTAAGGAAAAATAAAAACGGCATTTTTGCTTGTACGTGATTGGATGATAGGAGACAACAGAGCTTCCCCTCATTTCAGAGCTTCCACTAAGATCTAGAGCAAATGCACTTGAAGTGCACAATATATTTGCCTTTAGTAAATGAAATGCATTGTGTTTCAGGCGCTCTCTGACTTTGTGCTTGAATTTTGCAAGGACTTAAAATTAATGAAATGGTTATCAGGAAGGATAGGTAAGCTGACGGATACTATAGGATACTATATATATATATCATATATACTATATCAAGGATACTACATCAGTGGCTGGAATAAACAAGCATCCTGTAAGCAGTCTTACAGAATTTGATCCCTGATTAAGGGGGAGTGCAAGTTCCCCCAAAATGTGTTGGCTAATCAATGTGAACTACTAAAGACCCCTTTGGACTTATTCTGCATTGGTTTGGTGCTTTTATTCTATGTGTGGATTTTTACCCCGGGGCAGTGGAGGCTGATGGTATATTTTGGGGGGGGCAATCTGTCCGCCGACACCCCCCAGAGGTCAGTTAGTCGGGTCTCTTGCAACCCCCGTCCCCCAGTCAGTCCCTGCACTTACCCTATCTAGGTCGCGGGCTTCCTCCAGGCGGCGAGTTGTGTCTCCTCCTTCCTCTGCTTTTTCTCGGCGGCCAATAGGATCACTTTTCCTCTCAGCCAATCGGTCTTAGGACCTGCTTCCTGAGCCGGGATTGGCCAGGAAGAGAATCAGGAAGACAATAGCGAATATTAATTTGCTATTGTCACACAACTGGGTGGGCTCAGGGGCACAGTTCTCTGTGCCCGAGCCCACCCTTTTTTGAAGCCCATCAGAGCCTCCGTCTTTAATCACGTGCTTCTAAAAAAAACAAAAAACAAAACCTTTGGAATACATGCGTCCGGCACCCTGCATGTAAATTAGGGGCCGGGCGCATGGATTAGGGGGGCGGCGTCCCATATGGATGGGCCACCACTTTTTTATGGGAGCAGTCTTACCAAAGTTAGTGGGCTCCATATATTGGAATACCTTTTTTACCTGAGAAATATTTAAACAGAAAATCCAGCACCTATTACATAAACTATCCAGATTTGTATTTCTGCCTGAGCTGCATTTGGAGAGATATCCTTTCCTCATGTTTGGTAAAATGTCAGTAGGACAGGACGTGTGGGTAAATTTCTCTAATGGTGCCCTGGATAGCAGTAAAATCCCAACAGGATTTCTAATCCTTCCCGTTCTATCCAAAAATAGAAAAAATATTTTTGGCTTACAATGCACCTTAGTTTTTGTACATTTCTTTACTGCTTCTGTACAGATCTGTAATTACCCTCACTATGAATTAAGAGTTACCATTAAACATAGCTCAGTTCATCCATAGATGAGATTATTATAGCTGTCATTCATGCAGGAAAGCTGTTTCAGTGCACAGGGAGCTCCGACCAACAAGAAAGTGCAGCTAATTGCTCATCTAAATGAACCTTTCGATCAAGCCTTGGATGAAAGCACTGAACTATTTTTTTCTCCTATTATATAACACAGCAGTTTTCAAGTCTCTATGTGCTAGTCAAGACTCATTGCATTTGGTTGTTAATTAATAAAGCTTCAAGAGCATCATTCAGGGTTGCTAACTGTCCAGAAGTTTAGTATCTCATCTAAAATGATTGCACAACAAAAAATGCATTTGGTGATGCCAACCACTGGATGCACTATCCGGTATATGGCACCCAACCCTCCAAGTCATGTCACACATGACAGTTGCACAATGCAACATTATTAGTAAAGTGTTACTTGGTTGTGTTATGCTGATATTTGTCTAAAAAAAAAAAAAAAAAAAAAAATACAACCAAACCTTCCATATTTTTTGTATAAAAAAAAAAAAAAAAAAATGTTTGCTTGTAATTCTTTTTTTTTTTTTTTGTCATTTAAATTTTTTATTTTTCATCAGAAAAAGAAATCATTACAGAATCATAAATAATAGAGATGATTACAGATGACTCAACAAAAATCTCAGGTATTATTACCATAGAAACTTAGACAAAGTGTTATCTTAAAAACCAATACTGATAATGTTTACACAAAAAGTAATAAAATCTAGCCTCATCTTGGTCATGTATATAATCAAGTAAACTTATAAACTGACAATAACTTATAGTGAGAAAATCTAGTTCCCACCAAAATAACCGAAACTTATGAAGGGCTCCTACTCCCCTCCCCAGCCACCCTTAGCGGGAACACACTGACTGAGAAGGAGAGAGCGCCCCCTGCTCGGCCTTCCTATCTTCACCAAGAATAGTCGGTAGAGACAACTGGAGAGACATAACATAAATTTTCAATTTGTACTTGTAAAAAGAAAAAACAATACTCGACCTTAGTGCGATATCTAAGAGTTGTTCTCAGACTATTAGAGCTAAGTTCAACAGTCTAAGCCTCAATCAAGAAAAAGGAATCTGAGCCTGAAACTGTTATATTTTATCTGTTATAATAAAACAAAAAACATACTATTAAATAATAAAAGTCCATACCAAGAGAATAGAGTATAAGATAAAAAAAAAAGAAAATAAAAAATAAAAAAAAATAAGGAGGAAGGAGAAAGAAAAGAAAAAACCTCAAAGATATGAAATGAAGAGATTATAGAATGCCTACAAACCAAATATACTTTCTAAAGATTAGTGATTGGTGTTGACGACCAAGTTATGTGATAAAGAGATTCCCATAAATCGCGCCCAAGGTTCCCATATGGCTTCAAATTTTGAGGTTTCGTCTAACAAGCAGCTAACCAATTTTTCTCTTTCCATAATCCAAGAAACTTTTCGTTTCATGGATAAAATAGATACCGAAGGTTTCTTCCATGCCCTTGCAATTGTTAGTTTTGCTCCCGTTAAAATAAACAAAATCAGTTTACGACTGACTTTAGGAATATGAGGTAAATGTCCATTGAGTAAAGCAATTGTGGGAGATTGATGTATCGGGCAACCTGTAATATTACGTAATATATGAAATACCTTGTTCCAAAATCCACGAATTCTTGGGCATTCCCACCATATGTGGATCATAGTACCCAGTCCCTGACATCCCCTATAACAAAGAGGTGAAGCAGTGGGGTACATATCAGCCAATCTCTTGGGAACCAGATACCATCTTGTAAAAAGTTTTATATTGGCCTCTATGAGCGAAGCATTATAGAGGCCTGAAGTCGAGCAAGAGTAGCTTGCATGCCAGTCTACAATATTTCTATCAATTAGGAGTTCCTTCTCCCAGGCCAACATATATGGTAGTTTCACCAAATTGGATGCCAGTGACTTGTAGATCACAGAGATCCCCCCCCTTCGCTCCACGGCCCGTCCACACCAAGTTTCATAATCTGTAAAGTCTCGGGATGAATATCCAGCTTTACACTTAGAATGAATTAAATTAGTGGTTTGGTGAAATCTCAGTTTTTCAGATGAAGGAAGATCAAAATTGACCATAAAATATTCAATAGGAAAAGGGCCAGTAGAGGAAAAAAACTGACCAATGCGGTACAACCCCTTGTCATACCACCATTTAAAGGTTTGAAGATCCAAACCTTGATGAAAAAACAGATTTTTGAACACCGGGGTCAATGGTTGAGCTTTAGAGACCAGCGAGGGAAGTTTCCGAAGTGAATCCCATAAAGATAATGATTGTGAGAGTGATGGTGATAAGATGGGAGGTCTATTTCTGGGAGGGCACCACAACAAGTGTATTAGTGATGAGGATGGAACAGCTTGATTTTCAATTGATATCCAATCAGGAAGTTCTGTGTTAAAATATAAAACAGATAGTTGTGCCAATCGTGCTGCTTGGTAGTACCATAAGAGATTCGGAAGGCCTAACCCACCCACCCTGTTTGGGAAGGTTGAATAAGCTTCTGTTTGAGAGTCATGGACCTTTATTGTTCCAAATGAATTTAGTGAGCTTACTTTGAAAAGATTTCAAATGATCTCTTTTGATTGGAATAGGAAGAGAACAAAATAGATATAAAAGCCTGGGCAAAAGGGTCATCTTGACTGAGTTAATCCTGCCAATCCATGAAATACTGTGCGACTCCCAATCTTTGAGATCGAGTTCGAGTTTCTTGTACATAGGAGGATAGTTAGCTTGGTATAGATTTTCAAATTTAGATGTAACATTGATTCCTAAGTACTTAATGAAAGAGCTGTTCCACTTGAATTGGTATGTTCTCTGTAAATCGGACACTATAGAATCTGGGAGAGATACGTTAAGAGCTTGAGATTTAGACATATTTACTTTGAGACCTGAAAGAGTCGAAAACGTATTAAGCAATGAGCAAATCTCCGGTAAAGAAGACCGTGGAGAAGTGACAAAAAGTAAAAGGTCATCTGCGAATAAGGCACATTTATGGGTATCTTGACCACATTGCACCCCCCCGATATTTGGATTACTACGAATGGCAATGGCTAAAGATTCGATTATAATAGCGAATATCAGGGGGGAAAGGGGGCATCCCTGACGTGTACCTCTTCCAATCTGAATAGGGTCGGAAAAAATTCCTTGTATTCTAATTCTGGCTTTAGGATTCGAATAAAGGGCTTCTAAAATTCCTAATATATTCTGACCAAATCCCCAGCGTTTGAGGACAGCGAATAGATATGTCCATGACACCGAATCGAATGCCTTCTGAAGGTCCAGTGACAGCAACATACCCTCCTGTTTATTACCTCCCTCCCAATTAGATTGTAGGATTGATACTAGGTCAACCGCTCTCCGTACCTGATCAGGACCTTGCCTACTGGGTAAAAAACCGACTTGATCTTTATGAATGTAAGATCCTATAAAAGAAGCAAGTCTGTTCGCTAATATCTTGGTTAATATTTTGAGATCATTATTGATTAAGGAGATTGGTCTGTAGTTTTCTATTTGACTAGTATCTTTATCCGGTTTTGGGATCACAGAAATATAAGCCATATTTAGTTGATTATCTATCGGGGAACCATTAGTCATAAAATTAAAAAGTCTAGTCAGGTAAGGAGTTAGGATATCTGAAAATGTTTTGTAATATGGTGTGGAAAAACCATCAGGTCCAGGAGCTGTTCCCCCCTTTAAAGCTTTTATGACATCTGAAACCTCTTCATTTGAAATAGGAGCATCCAATTCCTCTTTATGAGTATCCGTTAATTTCGGAATATATAATTTATCCAAGAATTCCTCTAACTCGGTAGAGACAGAGAGATTTTCAGCCATATACAACTTAGAGTAAAAATCTTGGAATGCCTTAATAATATGTTGAGAATTCAAGGTAAAAGAGCCATCTGCCTGTTTAATCTTTGGGAGAGCTTGTGAACGGAATCTGGGTGAAAGTTTACGTGCCAACATAGGGCCCAACTTGTCTCTCATCTGGTAAAATTTTGCCCCAGACCATTTAATGGATTTTTCAGCTTTTGCTGTTAGAGCCAAGTTAAGAGCAACTCGTGCTGCATCCAATGTGGATATAGGTACACTAGAAGGACTTCTCTTATGTTTTTTGCACAACTCAGTGAACTCGTTCTCCAATCTCTCAATCTCGACCACCCTCTCTCTCTTTTTCCTGGCCGCTATCTGGATCAACTTGCCTCTAATAGTAACCTTATGTGCTGCCCATAAAGTTTCTGGAGAAATCTCCCCTCCATCATTAAAGTGAAAGTAATCCTTCAAAGCTCCCTGAATTTCCGCCACTACTGCGGGATCTTTCAATAAAGACTGATTGAGAGTCCAATGTGAGGTCCGTGTACTAGGGATATCCCTTCTAATGGCCAATAGAATCATCGAATGGTCTGACCAAGCAGCTTCCACTATAGAAGAAGAAAGAGCTAGTGGAATATGAGTGGAGATCCAAATGTGGTCAATACGGGAATAGGACTGGTGCGGATTAGAGTAGTGTGTAAAATCTCGTTTTTTTTGGGTGGAGTTCCCTCCATATATCCGTCAATCTAGATTGAAAGATTAATCGAGCAATCTGAACACTTGTTTTATTGGGCCTAACAACTTGTGATCGTAAGGGTTTGGATTTGTCCAGACTAGAATCAAAAGCTGTGTTAGAGTCCCCCCCCATAACTATGATCCCCTCCATAGACGGTCCAAGTGATTGGAACAATTGTTTAAAAAACTGCTTTTGTCCTCTGTTAGGGGCGTAGTAAGATATGAAGGTATATAGCTTATCATCGATAGTTCCCTTAACCAATAGGAACCTTCCCTCCTGGTCTTTGAGGTCCAACTCAAGATTGAATTTGCAATTCTTAGAAAATAATATTGCTACTCCCTTGGTCTTATTTTCAGCATTAGACAAGTAAAAAACTGGAAAATGGGCATGAAGAAACAATGGGGTGTACCGCTGAGGGAAATGGGTCTCTTGTAAGAGTACTACATCAATATGACGGGATCTATAGGCCTGGAGGGCTTTCCTTCTTTTGACTGGGGAATTTAATCCCTGGGTGTTGTGAGACACAAAACGAAGGGGTAAAGAGTTAGTGTTAGTACCAGCCATGGAGCAAAAGGGGGAGAACTCCAAATAATCCACAGCCACCTACCTTTCTCCAGGGAGAACCAAGGGCATATAATGAAAGGTCTTTCACTATGTTAGGGGAAGATATACATAGCATCACTTCGTAGGTAAATCTCAATGATATGTATGCTGAAAAAGAAAAAAAAGTTAGAATGAAAGAAGAAGAGAAAAAAAAAATCAAATAAAAATAGTATCAGTTGTTAAACGCAATGTAACGAAAGGCCTAAAAGTGGCCCAGAATGGGAGGAGGAGTATGTCTCCCTCCCCCCATTCAGAACAAAATAAGTAGTATAGCCCAAATGTAGGGCTATAAACCTACCCCTCAGCATGGTTTACAACCAAACCGAGCGATAGGTGGAGGCACAATGCAACAGCACCAGCCAGTGACAGCATTCAAATTAACGATGTAATATTAAATGAACGGAACCAAACATTCCTGGATTTCCAATATAACAGCAATGAAAAACAGTTTAACTATTAGATATTTTCTAAACAAGAGAGAAAAAATTGTCTATTGACAATTTAGCAACAGAACTATATGTCAAAAAGATCTGCACAGGAAATCCAAGAGTCAATGTAATGAAATGTGTTTTCTCCCAAGGAACCTACAGGGGGGAGTAAAAAGATGAAATACAGTAGAGTCATGTAAATCCTCTTCATGGAGGTATGTTGTCCTTAACTCTCTTAATTTTGGACATCTCCCAAAGTGGCGTAGTCGGGCTCGGAGGCGATTGGCGTTTAGATGACCCCTGCACAGCGGGAGAAGTATCCATATTTGAATCCATCGTAATGAGTCTCAAGTCATGTAACAGGCGTTCTCCTTCTGGGAAATTGTGAAAAACATGCTGCTTCCCATTGTACGTAAATTTCAGGGCAAAAGGGAAGGCCCACCGGTATTTGATATCCTTTTTGGTCAGGGCTGCAAGGAGGGGTTTCAAAGATCTCCTCTTTTGGATGGTGTATGGGGATATGTCAGAAAAGATTTGAATAGATGCACCTTGGAACTGTATCTGATCTTGTTGGCGGGATATTTTCATCACTTCTTCCTTGACAGAAAAAAAGTGAGGCTTTACTATAATGTCCCGTGGAGAGCCATCTTTCCTGAGGGGTCCCAAGGATCTATGCGCTCTATCCAGTTCCAGTTTATTAGCTGGAATCGAAGGGAGTAAATTTTTAATAAAATCTTTCACAGTTGTATGAACATCAGTGATGGATTCAGGCAATCCTCTAATGCGAAAGTTTTCCCTTCTTGAACGATTCTCAAGGTCGTCTATTCTTGCTTGAGCGGTATCAAGCTGTTCCTGTAAAAACTGCAAGTGCTCAGAATTTTAGTTTGTCTTAGTTATAGTAAAATCCAATTTATGCTCAATATGCTCTATTCTGCTTCCCAGGTTCTGAAAGTCTGCTTTAATTTCTCCTGTGATCCTGTCAGCATTTAAAGCCAACCTTTTGTCCAGCATATCAGAAATCCTGTCAAAAAGTTCAGTCATATTAACCACTTGAGACCCGCGCTATAGCCGAAAGACGGCTGCAGCGCGGCTCTCAAGTGCCGAGAGGACGTCCCCAGGACGTCCTTCTCTGTTTACATCCCGCCGCGCGCCGCCGAGGGCGCGCGGCGGGGAACAGCTGTGCGGCGCGCATCACGTGATGCCGAGGAGCGTGCCTGGCGGCCGCGATGTCCGCCAGGTACATTCGATCGGCAGTTACAGAAGCAGGACGTGGATCTCTGTGTGTAAACACAGAGATCCATGTCCTGTCAGGGAGAGAGGAGACCAATGCTGTGTCCCTTGTACATAGGGACACAGATCGGTCTCCTCCCCCAGTCAGTCCCCTCCCCCCACAGTAAGAATCACAAATAGGGAACATAGTTAACCCCTTCCCCGCCCCCTAGTGTTAACCCCTTCCCTGCCAGTCACATTTATACAGTAATCAGTGCATTTTTATAGCACTGTTCGCTGTATAAATGACAATGGTCCCAAAATGGTGTCAAAAGTGTCCGATGTGTCCGCCATAATGTCACAGTCACGATAAAAATTGCTGATCGCCGCCATTACTAGTAAAAAAAAAAAAATATTAATAAAAATGCTATAAAACTATCCCCTATTTTGTAGACGCTATAACTTTTGCGCAAACCAATCAATAAACGCTTATTGCGATTTTTTTTTTGACCAAAAATATGTAGAAGAATACGTATCGGCCTAAACTGAGTGAAAAAAACTTTTTTTTAAAAAAAATGGGATATTTATTATAGCAAAAAGTAATAAATATTGTGTTTTTTTCAAAATCGTCGCTCTTTTTTTGTTTATAGCGCAAAAAATAAAAACTGCAGAGGTGATAAAATACCACCAAAAGAAAGCTCTATTTGTGGGGAAAAAAGGACATCAATTTTGTTTGGGAGCCACGTCGCACGACCGCGCAATTGTCATTCAAAGCGACGCAGTGCCGAAAGCTGAAATTTCGCCTGGGCAGGAAGGGGGTTATGTGCCCAGTAAGCAAGTGGTTAAAAGACATATCAGGAGCCTTTTCAGGATGTGTATTGAGAGATCCTATGTGAGGTAAATTTACTTCATGAGGTGGAGGTCCCTCAGATCCCACAAAGTTTTCCTTTAGGTATAATTTAAGCTCAGAAGGTTGTAAGGTAGCTGAGGAGTCTAAGCTAAAAGACTGTGAGTTATATGGGAGAGTTGCAGGCTGAATAACTTGCCTGCTAGTTGAGGAGACATCATTAGCAGTCTGTATCTTGTTCTGAGGTGCGGCCGCCATTTTGGAATTCACCCGATTTTTAGAGCGCTTGTATTTCTGTTCCTGCGCTTTTTTATATGCTTTACCTGGCATAGGTAGGTGCCCGGCACTATTCGCTGCCTTTCCCTGTAGTTTTTAACCACAATGTGGCTTCTGTTTCCGCCGCTATTAGTGCTGTTTAGCTAGCGCTGAGCGGAGCTCCAGTCCTAAACCTCCATCACAGGAGCTCCCGCGCATGCGCCTCTCTGCTTGTAATTCTTGTACATGACCAGGCTTATAGGAACACCTGATGATGGACCAGGAGAGGAAAGATTTTTCTAGACCAAAGTAACATTTAATGCTGAACTCTGGCCTTATATTCGGTCTTGCACAGTTGTATGGAACATACATACTATGATTGATTTTACTGCACACTGTGAGCTCCTCACAGTTACATTAGTAGCTAAAGCAAGTCAACTAAATCCCACCTCATTTTATTGCTGGAGGATACCCAGCATTGTCTAGAGTAGACCTTTCTTTCACAGCGTTACTTTCCCTGGCCCGCTCCTTACATTCATTGGGTTTTTGTTCTTTTAATCATGGAGGTTCAGCATTACATGTGGGTGTTATTTAGGATAGTCTGCATACAAATGCAGCCTGCCTAGGAATGTCCATTCCTGCAGACTGTTATGCACCCATTAAGCCTCGTACACACGCACGGTTTTCTCGACAAGAAAGCTGCTGGGAGAGCTTTTTGCTGTGAAAACCGTGCGTGTGTATGGTTTCTCGGCGAGAAAACTTCCGGGAATCCCAACGAGAAAAGTAGAGAACCTGCTCTCTATTTTCTCGTCGGGATTCTCGGCAGAGTGTTTCCTGCCGAGGAAAACTGTGAGTGTGTATGCTTACCTGTCCCCAGGTAAACCCGCGCATGCTCGAAAAGACTTTGACGCATGCGCGGTAGCATACAAGGGTAGTGTAGGGTAGTGGTAGGGTGTAGCAAGATGGCGGCGGCAGCATCGAATGTGACGAGCGCAGGCTTGTTGTAATTGATGACATCACCACGTTGTTGCCATTCAAAAGAACGGCGGTTCTTTTGAATGGCCGTCTGTATGCACGGCTTGGCAAGGAAAGCTGGCAAGGAATCCCGTCAGGAAAACCAACGTTTTTTTCCTGACGGGTTTCCTGGCCATGTGTACGAGGCTTCAGGGCAGTTTGATATTTGCATAACCCAGTTCTTGCATGAGGGCTGAGGGCTCTTGAGAGTAGAAATGCTATATGTGCCTCATAGTACCTTGAGAAAGTTAGACTGGAAACCAACAAATGTTTAAATGTAACTTCTGTCAAATTCTTTTTGGATGACCATTTCAGAGGGGGAGTTTACCAAAACTGAAGCAGACAGAATCTCAAACAGCTGTGCATAAGTACCCAATCATCATCTATCTTTAGCTTGTTCAGGTAAGCTTTGAAAATGAAAGACAGAAGCTGATTGGGTGCAGTTCACAGCTGCTCCAGATTCTCTCTGCTTCAGTTTTAGCAAATTCTCCTCAATAAGTGTGCCAGTGATATCTACATCTCCATAGAACTGAGTGTAGCAATCAGGAAGGATTAGGTAGAAAGAAGCAATTTATCCTAGGTTTTGGCTAATAGAATGCTAGAGAGAAATTCTTATAAGGTCCCATGCACACGAGATGCTGTTATTTGCTGTTAAACGCGCGTTCAGAGGCAGTTGGACACTTTTTTCAACTGCTCCTGAACCCATTCAATGTTATCCTATGTGTCCATGCACACAGTCTCGTTTATTGCCGTTTTTAGGCAGTTGCGTTTAACCTCGTTTTTCCAGAAGCAAAAAAAATGGGTTCAGACGCAAAAGTTTTCCACGTTTCAGACGCAAAACGCGGCTAAACGCCGCTAATTTCGTTTATTAGCGTTTTTAAAGGTGACCTATTTTTTTTACATTAGAAATCTCAAAAATGATGGCAAATGATGAAAAACCATCAAAAAAATATGAAAAAAAACTGTAATTGCTTGCATTGCACTGTAGACAAAACACAACTTGTGGCAGGTGACGTGGCAAGTGGACAATCCACAACTTGTGGCAGGTGATGTTGCCAGGTGACGTGGCAGGTGGAAATCCACAAATTGTGGCAGGTGACGTGGCCAGGTGACGTGGCAAGTGGACAATCCACAACTTGTGGCAGGTAACGTGGCCAGGTGACATGGCAGGTGACGTGGCAGGTGGACAATCCACAAATTGTGGCAGGTGACGTGGCAGGTGACGTGGCAAGTGGACAATCCAAAACTTGTGGCAGGTGACGTGGCCAGGTGACGTGGCAGGTGGACAATCCACAAATTGTGGCAGGTGACGTGGCAGGTGACGTGGCCAGGTGACGTGGCAGGTGACGTGGCAAGTGAACATTCCACAACTTGTGGCAGGTGACGTGGCCAGGTGACGTGGCCAGGTGATGTGGCAAGTGGACAATCCACAACTTGTGGCCAGGTGACGTGGCAAGTGGACAATTCACAACTTGTGGCAGGTGACGTGGCAGGTGACTTGGCAAGTGGACAATGCACAACTTGTGGCCAGGTGACGTGGCAGGTGACGTGGCAAGTGAACATTCCACAACTTGTGGCAGGTGACGTGGCAGGTGACATGGCCAGGTGACGTGGCCAGGTGACGTGGCCAGGTGATGTGGCAAGTGGACAATCCACAACTTGTGGCCAGGTGACGTGGCAGGTGACGTGGCAAGTGGACAATTCACAACTTGTGGCAGGTGACGTGGCCAGGTGACGTATCAGGTGACGTGGCAAGTGGACAATCCACAGCTTGTGGCAGATGATGTGGCAAGTGATACGCTAAATACAAGTACACTGCTGCTCTCTCAGCTGCTGGTCTCCCAAAATGGCTGAAATGGTTAAATAATAATGTTTTTTGAGCTTAGGGAGGGTCTTATGATGTTTCTTAACTAAACGCCTATAGACGCAAACGCGGTAAAACGCCGCTAAAATCGCGGCAAAACGGGCGTTTTTAAACGCCGGTTTTAGCCTTTAAAAACGTGTGTTCAGCAGAGTTTGCACCGGCGTCTCGTGTGCATGGGGCCTTAAATCTCTCACAAATGCTTTGTAAATGCTTACCAAACACTTCCATTGTTAGATGTTAAAAGTTTTTGAATCGTTGATGACCAAGTAATGCCCTAAAGGTTCAATAGAAACTGGCCGACATTCAGGCTGTGTGCACTGCATAGGGATGGGCTCAGGGATGTTCGGATCCTAGTCCCAACCCACCTGAAGCAATCCCGCCTGGAAGCCATCACTGTACACCGCCAATCATAGGCAGCGAGGCATTTCACGGCCTGCAGCCGCACATACACATGCCCAGATTAGGCTGCTCATGATTGGCGGTATGCAGTGACGGCTTTCTGGTGGGATTGCTCAGGTGGGTTGGGACTAGAATCTGAACATCCCTGAGCCCATCCCTAGTACTGGAGGTGGTCTGACACAAGCCGGCTTTTTGGCCGGCTTCTGTCGAAGGGGCATGACCGAAAAAGGTATGTTGATCTGCTCCCGATCAGCGCTGACCAGAGTGTTCTGGAGAGGGGGGGGGGGGGGGTGCATCCTTCTGTCAGAACACAATAGCACAGCTGGGGAGATCTCTGTACTAATGTCGGATTGTTAGTACACCGGTCCTCCTGAGCTGACAGTTTTTTTTTTTTGTTCAGCCCTGCTGGGTTGAACGTTAAAAAAAAAAAATGACTAGTGTGTACAGGGCTTAAGCAGCAATTGATTAAATGTAGACAAGTGAGATGCTGCTTCAAAACACATGCACCCAATGCAGCTCTTAATATGTGCATTTGCACTTACTGTTTACTGTTTGTCCCCCTTCAAAGTCCCACAAATACTTGTCGATCCTGCCAGGGAAGCCCACATAATTCAGCTTCCTGTGTTGGGGAGGCAATGATGCTGCACTTCACCTGATTTCAGAGCAGCGTTGCCACTCTCACTTGGGCTTTGCCTGCTTGCACTACAGTGGGATATAAAATGTTGGGGGCATGGCTTTGTCCTTTAGCATTTAACCACTTCCCACCTGGCCTAGTTTAAAATGACAACCGAGCGGGAGCACTGTTATCCTGGGTGGACATCCTATATCGCCCTCCAGGTGCACGCAGTGGCACGATCTGTCACGTGCTTTGACTACCAGACACAGCAGAAGACAGATCATTGTACCGGGCCGGCCCTGGTACCATGTGATTGCTGTGACCAATCACAACGATCACATGTCAATAGTACACAATGGCTTTCGTTCATAGCCATTAACTGTGTACTATTGAGATCTCTGTGATTGGTCATAGTGATCACATGGTACAGACAGGACCAATCACAGTGCAGTATGCCATGTGACAGCTGTAATCACAGCTATTACAATTATACACAATGACACATGAATGGATGCCATTCAGAAAAATTATTGCTTATAACAGTGATCATCACTGTAATAAGCAATCATAGTTAAAAAAAAAAATCTTGATCACCTCCCCAGGGCAGTACATTACAGTGTACATTATGGTGACACTACTCTCCAGTCACAGTATATCAAACATATTTTTTTAAATAAAAATGTTATAAAAAATATTAAGGTATTGAAGTAGTTAAGCACATCTAGTCCTGCCTACTGCTTTCTGTATTCATGATGCTGTCTCTGCTGCTAAAACCCTCCCGCTATTAGATTCAGTGTTGGAGGTGGGTCATGTAAGACATAAATGAAGGACAACACATAATAACTGGGCTTGGTACTTGTCATACATGAGTACTTAGTTATATTTTAATCAGTTAAAGTAATACTAAAGGTTTTTTAATTTATAATAAAAAAGTGATATACTTACCTGCCTGTAGCTCCTGTTGCTCTTAGTGATGCCTGTGAGACCAGGAAGCAAGATGAGTGGTGCTGCAGCCAGTACAGTGCTGAAGTGGTGAGAGGCATAGGTGTGTGTAGGCTATTGCATTAGGGTGTGCACCCCAAAGCTCAAACACACTTACCATTTTCTGCAGCCTCAGCTGCACGGGACAGTGAATGAATGGGATAGTGCTCTGTGGCTTCCTGTTCATTCACAAACGGATGCATAGTAAACACAGTTATGAATGAACACTTTGGGTGAGTGTGTGCACTGTGTTCATTTACAAAAGGAAGACACTGGTAAATTACATATTTACCTGCCCCTTCCCCCACTCTCCATCCTAAAACATCCCCTGCAGCAGCTGGGGGGAGAGGAGAGGAGGGAAGCCAGCATCACCTTGGGGCGAGCCAACACAGGGGGAAGCCCAGGCAGTAGGGGGAATTGGCACCGCACATAGTGATTAGGGTGTGCCCTGGCACACCTGGCACAACCCCTGTGCACACCTATAGTGAGAGGAGTCATATAAGTGTATAGGAAGGGGGTGTTTTTTTTACCTTAATGCAAAGAATGACACACAGCTGACAAGGCTAGAACATAAATTTCTGCTCAAGAGAAGATGAAATCTACTTAAAACAGCATGACTTCTGGGGCCTTCATGATGATTAATGTATGTCACAGCATTTACCGAATGTATTCTTGTTGGCTGTCCTCTCAATAGAGAAGTCCAGCATGGAAGGGATAACTTACCATGTCTGGTTCAAGGGTAAAGTCAAAGACTGAAGTCAGAGGAGAGAAAGGAGGAACTCAGCCATCACCTCTGTAGCCAAAGGCCTCAACAAGGCTAGAAATTCTGCCCATAAACTCTAACATTGTGGCAGAAAATTATTCTCAACAAGAAGAATGATGGCTCTGGGCTTGTAAGGCACATGTGGCTAACCCCACACACCGCAGCACATGCCAAGGAGATCACCCATAGGGGGATCCAGTGCAATGCAAATATTACAGGCTGACCTTGCATCATCCAACAGATGGGGTCTATGTATAGTTCCAGGTAGCTACATATAACCCAGTAGTAATGATGTGAAGAAGCCTGTGTCCCTGTACTGTACAATCAGGAAGATATATTGTTTTCTAAATAAGTAAAAAGGAAGGGGTACAATAAAATCTCCTAAGTAATTAATGTTTAAGACCCCAGTGGGTGGCATGTGATTGTCTACTTGTGTCACATGGCGCTAAAAATGGTATAGGGGTTGATTTACTAAAACTGGATAGTGCAAAATCGGGTGCAGCTCTGCATAGAAACCAATCCGCTTCCAGGATCTTTTGTCAAAGGTTAACTGAACAAGATAAAGTTAGAAGCCAATTGGCTACTATGCACAGCCAAACCAGATTTTGCACTCTCCAGTTTAGTAAATCAACCTCATAGTTTTTTGCATGTTGCTGTCTTTCGCAAATTGCATCTTGTTAACTGCCATCATATTTGATATTTTTGTATATACTTTTTTCAATGATTTTAGAATCATTCATGTATTTGCAATAAACACTATCTCTACCTAATGCCGCGTACACACGATCATTTTTCCTGTCGGGAAAAATGACATTTTTTCCTTTGGACGAGAAAAACGATCGTCTGTGGGCTTTTTGCCGTTTTTCCCGACGGGAAAACGGCATTAATCACGATGAGAAAAATTAGAACATGTTCTAAATTTTCTCATCGTTTTTTCCATCATTTCCGTGGCAGTTTTCCCATAGGGAGACACTGCCGCGGAGCCCACAGACGGTCGTTTTTCTCGACAAAGAAAAAAATGACGGGAAAAACGGTCGTGTGTGGGGGAAAATGCCGTTCCCTCGTTTTTCATTTTATTTCATGTCGTGATTCACGGCGGTGTTTTCACCGCCGTGAATCACGATCGTGTGTACACGGCATTAGACCGAAAAGTAGTAGTAGTTGAGTCCAAAGAGTAAATAAAATTATGTAAACCAAATTTCTCTGGCCCTATTCTTTGAGATAACTTTCCAGTAAGCCTTAGGGTGACTGACATTTCCATAAGAATATTGAGCATGGGAACATATGCCTGTCCTCTGCAGTGCCATGGACACAAGCAGCACTTGTGAAGTTCAGTACTTCAAGAATCAGCCTGGTTGGAGAGAGTTTTTTTTTTTTTTTTTTTTAGCAAGTTGGATGAGTTTTGATCTAGAAGTCTTTTCTCAGTTTAAAGAGGTTTATTCAACCACCACCAACAAAAGGCCAAAATAATAGTGTCCATGGGTAAAGTAAAGGCCTTGTGATACTTTAAAAACCTAGTGGGTTCCACATTCACTAAATGGATAGTTATCTTCTTTTGTGGAATGTCTTTGGCTAGGTTCCCATCCATCATTTCAATGGGATGCTGTACCTGTGGGAAATACAGGAAAAAGGGCCTTTGCACCATTTTGAAATCGCAGGCTTGTGTTGCGTTTTCAGATAAGTGGAGGTGCCTTTAAGAATTAATGGCACCCATGTGTGTCTGCTAAAGGGCAGCGCATTTTGCCTGCAGTCGCCGGAACACATAGGATTTATGCATATTTCCACACCTGCATTAATGTGGTCCTAGCACTTAGTAGTGCTTTTACATTATGTTTATTTAGTTTGCTTCTTTGTTAATTTCCACTTGTTTTTGCTGAAATTATATGTAGCGGGGTGTTCCCCTTTAATCAGAGACAGGAAATTCCAGAGAGAGGGGAGTCGGGGGGAAGGAATATAAGGAGGGGGCGAGGCCTAGCTCTTTCTCTTTGGACACGGGGAGGCAGAGAGAGAGAGACACCTGTGCGGATCTGTGCTGTTCCAGGCCTGAAGCCTGGGGCCTGTGGAGCGAACCAAAGAGCCTTCCACCCCCTTTGCGAGCCTGGGGGCATCCAGACTCATCTCTTCTGAAGTTATCTGGATCGGGGATCCGATCGCAGAGGGCGCTGTGGACGAGGACCGTCACAGCCGGTGGGAGTTCCGGACTGAGGGAAGTGTTCCGGAGTGGTGAGCGAGCGAAAGCTCATCTTTAAACTGTTACTTTTATACTTTGTGCCTACTAGACTTCCGAGGCCTAACACCTCTGGTGAGGGAGAATTACCCCCCCCCCCTATTGGATTACAAATACATGGATTTAAATACTTCAAGTGCACCACCTTTACAGATCCTGTGCCGGTGAAGATTTGTGTTTCTTCTAAGACTGAGTTTCATGGTTAGGGATCAGGCCTGATCCGTTAGATAGTTATAAGTTAGTTATCACACCACAGGGTGTTTAGGTAACGGTCGCCCCACGTGGCGTTCCGTCCCCTTTCCATTGCTGGTACACACGCACACAGTATTGTGATTTATAACTGCAGGGACCTGCTTATGTGTTGTGAACCAAATGTTACATGCATGTTATCCCCTTTTATCTTACCACTAGTAGTAAAGTCAGTTATTATTTACAACATTGTCTATGAGTCTGAGTTATCAATCCACACACCCACATTTAAAGCATAAGTGATTGTTTATGTGAAATTGCTGTGGGTTAACTGTGCCAGAGCGGGTAGAGCAGATTGCCGGGGGGTTGAGGAAGCTGTACTCAGGGCCCAAAATCAAAACTTGCGGCTCTCTTAAGTTGAGGGTATCGCTACATATATACTGAGGATTATTGCCACTATTTCTGCCTTGAGGGGACATTCTACCAATCTTTATTTTTATTCCAGTGCATTTGAAGCGCCTTATACCGATACCATTCGCTGATTACCGATACTTTTTTTTAATGTCATGTGACAGTGCACTAATATGCAGCACTGATAGATGGCACTGATGAGGCATGGACTGTAGTTTTTTTATTCTTACTTTTTATACAATTTTATTTTTTACAATATTTTTTTGTATTGTTTTTTACAATTTATATTTTTGTCATTTATTTATTTTTGGCAAGGGGTGGGGAGAGATGTCAGTGTTTTTTTTTTTTATTATTATTTTTACAATTTTACTCTTAAATATTTGTTACAATTTCCCATATTTTTTTTTATCAACCCTGTTGTGGGGGGGGGGGGAAAGGGGCTGAGGACACAAATTCCCCAGTCCCTTTCTCAACATCCTCAGCTGCACTGACGATGAATGGACAGGAGACAGAGTCTCCTGTTCATTCATAAACTGAAGCATTGTAAACACAGTTTACGATGCTCAGTTATGAATGGACAGAGTCGGTGAGTCTTTGGAAAAAGATGAAGCGGGTAAATTACAGATTTAAGCCCCGTACACACGGTCGAACTTCTATCTGACTTTTCTGTGGTTTTTTGTCCGAACGGAGTTGGTCGGGAACACCCATAGCATTCACACGCTCTGACTTTTCTGCAAACTTTACCAAAACTTTTTGCAACATCACGTGGTTTTTCTGCTCTTTTCTGCCACCCTTTGGTCAACTTCTGCTATTGTTGGTTGATTTTAACATTAGTTGTTTTGTCCATCGGACAAAAGTCCGATGGCTTTCTGTACACACGGTCGGACTTTGCTCCATCTGACTTTTGTTGGGCAAAAGTTTGTCTGTTTGCAGACCCAACTTTTGTCCGATGAAAACCAAAAAAATCCGAAACAAGTTTGTCCGATGGAGCGTACACACGGTCGGATTGTTGGTCCAACTTGCTCAAAACGAAGTTTGTTGGGCAAAAGTCCGACCGTGTGTACGGGGCTTTACTGGCTCCTTCCTCTGCTCTCCATCCTGACAGATCCAGGCAGAGGGAAGACCGGAGGAGGACCTGGGGTGCCAGGGAGGACACAGGGGACAATTGGGGCTGATTGGTGTGGTGGTGGGGGGCAGTTACAAGCACCGATGTCCCTGACAGCCACGGGAGGGAGAGGAGGAGAAGCGGCTGTCAGAAAAGCTATACAAAGAAAAAGGTGCTTGTAACTGCCGCCACCGCTGCACCGATCAGGCTGTGAGGCTGCCCGGTCCCCCCTGCTACACTGAGGACACCGGGTGTACAGGCCTCCTGCCAGGTATCTGGTCAAGCATTGGAGCATTTGTACGACTACAAGTGCTCGTGCAAATGCTCGGTATCGGCACCGATACTAGTATCGGTATCAGTGCAACCCTCTGTGACCTAAGAAGCTGACAGTCTTTCATAATATGCAGTAGAGCTGTACAGCAAGGCCTTTGATCTGCTTTTGTAGAACCTGCTCTCTATTTTTCTTGTCCGGATTCTCGGCAGAGTTTTCCTGCCGAGAAAACCGGTCGTCTGTATGCTTACCTGGTTCAAGGTAAACCCACGCATGCTCGAAAAGACTTTGACGCATGCGTGGTAGCATACAAGATTAGTGTGGGGTGTAGTAAGATGGCGGCGACGGTATCGAATGTGACGAGCGCCGGCTCGTCGTAGTCGATTACGTCACCGCATTCTTGCCATTCAAAAGAACGGTGGTTCTTTTGAATGGTTGCGTGTGTACACAGGGCTTGGCAAGACAAGCTTGCCAGGAATCCAGTCGAGAAAAACAACGTTTTTTTTTTGACGGGATTCCCGCCCGTGTGTACAGACAGGGCTTTACTGTGGAATGAACACGGAGGATAGGTGGGTAGTGATTGTCCCTTATTCCTTACATACACTTTTTAGTCCAAGCTTTTCAAACAGCCCACATACAATGTAAAAAAGCTTTTTAGATATGGTTCACCAGAAGAGGAATGTTGTTTTTTTTTTTCACACAATTCTTTTAAAGGCGTGCAATGCAGAAAAAGCATTTAACCAAGAGAGAAATATTTGAATGTTTTTTTTGGGTACATGAAAAATCAGGTCCAGTTAGCAGTTAGAAAAACTACTTTTCTATGTTATTTAGAATTTTTGCAACTTGGTAAATTGTCGTAATCGTTAAGAACAACACAACCATGACAGGAGAAGTAAATGTATATGTGATGGTAATTATTAATAACTTGTTGCCAAGAGATATTTCCTTTCAAGAATAAATAGAAAGAGAAGCTCAATTACTACCTGATTGAAATAGACCTTTGAAATGGAGGAATTTTGGGCCAGAAATGTCACAAGTAGGTGTTTCTATTGACACATGTGTAACCTGAGATCTGTGCCTCTTGAGCTTATTGTTGTCCAAATTGTCCGCCAGTCCCCAGTGCAGCAAGAAGCTGTCTTTTCACATCATATAATGGCCCGTTGTACTTAGATGGAATAGGAACCTTAGCTCAAGAGGTCAGAATAGGAAGTAAAAACAAGAGGAAGTAGAAAACCAAGACGGTACAAAGAACAGGAAAGAGACCAGCTAGCTTTCTGGATTCCTTTTTACTTTCATTACACACTTTGCCATGAGGGAAAATGTAGGGAGCATTGCAACAAAGAGTGCGTTATACGGAGGACTTTTTTTCCCCTTTATATTGAAACATAACATGTGTGTAAACCATATAGCCTTGTAACAGGAAACCTTATAATAAGACAGGACTGTACTTAACTTTTCCACAATTCTGCAAGAAACGGTTTTATTAGGTGCTAGGAAGAAAAAAATTATCAGCTGGGTTATGTCCTTGAAGGTTAAATAGTTCTTACTGCCATGTTTCATAGTCAGCCCTCTTACAGAGCTTGGCTACAATTTATCAGAGAATTTTAACAAAGCATGATGTTAACTGTTGCAATTCAGTGGGCCGTAAAATGTGGTTTGGGGGTACGTAGCGTTTTCCTTTCAACATAAAATGATTACAAATGTATTAGGTCATCTTAAATAACTGAACAAGACGATTTAAAAAAAAATGCTTGTGTTTAAGAACATAATAAGAATTCTAGAAGACATTTCTGTGTGCTTACAACCCCTTTTAGCGGTTTCCAACAATATATATATATATATATATATAAAGAGATATATATATATATAGAGATATATATATATATATATATATATATATATATATATATATATATATCTATATATATATCTATCTATCTATATATATATATATCCACTTGCCGACCGCGCACTGTAGTTTTACTGCTACAGTGTGGGCCTCCTGTGCAGAATCATGTATATATACAGAGCCTTAGAAAAGTATTCACACCCCTTGAAATTTTCCACATTTTGTCATGTTACAACCAAAAATGTAAATGTTTTTATTGTGATTTTATGTTATAGACCAACACAAAGTGGCACATAATTGTGAAGTTGAATGAAAATAAAAAATGTTTTTTATTTTTTTAATAAATCTGTGAAAAGTGGGGGGGGCATTTGTATTCACCCCCCTGAGTCAATTCTTTGTAGAACCCCCTTTCACTGCAATTACAGCTGCAAGTCTTTTTGGGATGTCTCTACCAGCTTTGCACATCTAGAGAGTGACATTTTTGCCCATCCTTCTTTGCAAAATAGCTCAAGCTCTGTCAGATTGGATGGAGAGCGTCTGTGAACAGCAATTTTCAAGTCTTGCCACAGATTCTCAATTGGATTTAGGTCTGGACTTTAACTGGGCCACACATGAATATGCTTTGATCTAAACCATTCCATTGTAGCTCTGGCTGTATGTTTAGGGTCGGTGTCCTGCTGGAAGATAAACCTCCGTCCCAGTCTCAAGTCTTTTGCAGACTCTAACAGGCTTACCTCTGAGACTTCCCTGTATTCGACATCATCCATCATCCAACTTCGACCAGCTTCCATGTCCCTCCTGAAGAAAAGCATCCCCACAACATAATGCTGCCACCAACATGTTTCACGGTCGGGATGGTGTGTTCAGGGTGATGTGCAGTTTTAGTTTCTGACCAGAGCACTTTCTTCCACATGTTTGCTGTATCCCCCCACATGGCTTCCCGCAAACTGCAAATGGGACTTCCTATGGCTTCCTTTCAACAATGGCTTTCTTCTTGCCACTCTTCAATGAAGGCCAGATTTGTGGAGTGCACGACTAATAGTTGTCCTGTGGACAGATTCTCCCACCTGAGCTGGGGATCTCTGCAGCTCTTCCAGAGTTACCATGGGCCTCTTGGCTGCTTCTCTGATTAATGCTCTCCTTGCCCGGCCTGTCAGTTTAGGTGGACGGCCATGTCTTGGTAGGTTTGCACTTATGCCATATGCTTTCCATTTTCGGATGATGGATTGAACCAGACTCTGTGAGATGTTCAAAGCTTGGGATATTATTTTATAACCTAACCCTGCTCTAAACTTCTCCACAACTTTATCCCTGACCTGTCTGGTGTGTTCCTCTGCCTTCATGATGCTGTTTGTTCACTAAGGTTCTTTAGCAAACCTCTGAGGGCTTCACAGAACAGCTGTTTTTATACTGAGATTAAAATACACACATGTGGACTCTATTTACTAATTAGATGACTTCTGATGGCAATTGGTTCCACTAGATTTTAGTTAGGGATATCAGAGTAAAGGGGGCTGAATACAAATACATGCCACACTTTTGACATATTTATTTGTAAAAAAAAAATCGAAAACCATTTATCATTTTCCTTCCACTTCACAATTATGTGCCACTTTGAATTGGTCTATCACATAAAATCCCAATACTTTTTCAAGGCACTGTACATGATTCTGCATTTCCAGGTAGGGGGCGCACGCACGTACGCACCCACCAGCCCGGCTGTGCTTTCGCTGGCTCCAGTACATGCCGATCTGCGGTTCTCGGCCAATTATTTCTGTCCGGGACCCGCCAATCGTCAGAGCTAGTGACAGGAGAGAGCTTGGTGTATGTAAACAACACAAAGCTCTCTTCTCACAGCAGCGATGTGCCGGTTTTTGTTTCCTTGCAGAGTAGGAAATAAAAACCGGCACATTGTTTAGTAAAATCAGCACACATTACACATAGTAAACATTGTTAGGCACATATTTAATCCTTTTGATTCCCCCAGATGTTAACCCCTTCCCAGCCAGTGTCATTAGTAAAGTATCAGTGTATATTATTAGCACTGATCACTGTGTTAGTGTCACTGGAGATGTCAGTGACAGTTAGTCAGTTCCCACAAAGTGTCAGTGTCAGATTATCCAGTGTCCCGCTATAAGTCGCTAATCGCTGCCATTACTAGAATATAAACAAAATTCCATTATATATCTAATAGTTTTTTTTTTTTTTATCAAAACTTTTTTTATTGACAAGAATAAAAAGTGACTGCACATTGTAGGAAAGAAATATACACATGACAACCAATAGCACAAGCATTGTACATGAGGTATACATCGAAACAAAGACCCACATCATATTTGGAACATGTACAAGATTTTATAAAGAAATAAAAAAAAAAAAGGGAAAACGCAAAAAAACAAAAACAAACAGAGCTTATTGAGGGACAATTGCTCAGACCAGCATCTTTTTTCTATACTCGATAAAACTCCCAAAAATACTCAAGCTCTGGCCAAAACCATGGTAACTCTTGGTTGGTTCAAAGTTGTAACAGCCTATCCATCACTAGTTGTGGTTGGGCAAGGCTTGGGTTTTCAAGCCAACTCTGCCAAATGAGATTACATTTTTTAACCTCTTTTCAATGGTGATGAGCTAATTGTTCTCTAGGTAGAAGGGAGTTAAGATTGGCCTTAGAAAACAAGGTGGCTGCCAACCAAAATCTGGCAATCGGCTTTCTAGCAAGGTGCAATAATCTGGTCACCATAGTGAAAATACCTTTTGGATAGATATATATCTCATATTTTTTTTTTTATTGGATATGTTTTATGACAAAGTTAAAAATATATATATATATTTTTTAATGTATGCTTTTATTTTGCATTTGTAGCGCAAAAAAAAAAAAAACCCAGAGGTGATCAAATACCACCAAACGAAAGCTCTATTTGTGGGGAAAAAATATATACATTTTGTTTGCGTACAGCATTCCATGACCGCACAATCACCAGTTAAAATAGTGCAGTGCCGAATAGCAAAAAATGGCTTGGTCATGAAGGGGGTAAAATCTTGCAGAGCTTAAGTGGATATGTATGTATGTCTGCTGTCTGTACACATAGAATTTCTCCCTTACAACACAGATGTCTCCTGGCATGGGGGGTGGGGGCACTGATCCCGTTGGCTCCCAAACAAAATGATTTGTGCGCAGCTGACTTATAATATGGTCTGGCTGCCAGGTAAGATGTGGACCTAGGAATAGAGGCTTTATCCCACCCAAAGCTCTGCAAAGTCTCCAGACTCCAGGAGCAGAACTTACTAAACATATAAGCTTAGAGAAAACCAATAGCTTGTTATTGTCATAGCAGACACTAACCCTGGAATCCTTCACCCTGTATAGGTGATAAACCTATGTGACATATAAATCCGCAACCCTGACAGCCAGTGCCTCACTGTATGTATTTCATATCTGTATTTCTAGGCCCTGGTCAATGACCTTGTGTTGGACTACAGGGGACATGTGCTGGGAGTTTTTAAGTATAGTGTACGGACACTATTATACCCATTCTGTATTGCCCTTACATCTTCGTTCCTGGTAAACTAAAAAGGGGTTTCTAGAGTTTCTAAGGAGCACTGTGATGGTGCAGACAGAATGGTAATGCCATGCAAATTTGTTGTGATCCAATTAATAAATTTTTGGCCACAATTTACCAGCATAAACATGTGGACAAGGCAGGGAGGATTAGTATTAACTGTTTTGATGTTTGCCAAAAATTCCGCTTTAAACTTCCCACCAACCACCAAACTCGCCATAAACCTAAAAATTAGGTGCTTCTTTAGTTGATATGACATGAGTTGCTTACCCTCTGCCAGAGAGCTGAACCATCAGCTACACTGGTTCTTTCATATTGAGGAGCTTCTGTTCTACTGTACTGTGGGCAGACTAGGGGGAATTACCTAGAAGGCAACCTGTGAACAGGGACTGGATATCCAGGATGGGGAAGTTCCTGCACCACCCGTTATTATCACCCGCAGAAACCTTACCATGATGGGCCCATCTGTATTAGTTAAGGATTGGGACAAGAAGTAACTATGGACCTTTATCATTAGTTTACGTTTCTCAGAACTTTGCAGTAGGTCTTCTTTAAAGGATTTGGTTCTGAAGAAGTGTATGGATATACACGAAACGTTAACTTAGCCAGTGTGGAGCTACATGACAGGCTCTGATCATGATCTCCAATCCAGCAATGCAAAAGATGGATTTCTTTAACTGAGATTATTTTGGGCACTGTCTTCCACAGTCTACTTCTGCCCTCACAGCGTCAGCACTGTGTTCCAGATTCCCTATTCAGACACCTGACCGGTCATGTGACCATACACCACGTGGAACTTCCTTTCCAGGGCACTCACTGGAGAACCCAGCGGCATGCTGCCGCTCTGCAAAGCGCCTGGAACTGCTACATAGCCATTCATAGCTGTGCTGAGACCGGACTGATATGGTCCTCAGAGAAGAAGCTTTACATGCAACGGATTTGGTGAGAGCCTATCCAGGCAACCTACCGCAAAATGTATTTATATTATCCCAGTCTCAAATACCGGCTTGCTGCTCCATATACAATGGAGATTTGATGGAAGGTTGAAGCACCACCATCAGGTGATATCAATGCATGTGCCCCTGTCTATGTCAGACTGTCAGTGATATTTTCTAGACTGTAAGCTCTAACGAGCAGGGCCCCCTGATCCCTCTGTATTGAATTGTATTGTGATTGTACTGTCTTCCCTGATGTTGTAAAGTGCTGCGCAAACTGTTGGTGCTAAATAAATCCTGTATAATAATAATACTAATAATAATAATATTTTTCACAAGGTGTTTATAGGGACACACACTTAAGCCTCGTACACACGACCGAGTTTCTCGTCAAGAACCAGCAAGAAACTTGCTGGCAGAGCCTTCTTGCCGAGTAAATCGGTCGTGTGTACGCGGCTATCAGGTTTCTTGTTAAGAAAACCGACAAGAATCTCGACGAGAAAAATAGAGAACCTGCTCTCTATTTTCTCGTCGAGATTCTCGTGAGCATGTTTCTCGACGAGAAAAGTGTGTGTGTGTACACTTTCCTTTCGCCGTGGAAACCCACACATGCTCGAAATGACTTTGACGCATGCGCGGTAGCTTCCTAGGCATAGGTAGGGTGTAGCAAGATGGCGGCGACGGCATCGAATGTGACGAGCGCACGCTCGTCGTAGTCGATGACGTCACCGCGTTCGCTCCATTCAAAGAACCACGGGTTCTTTGAATGGATCGTGTATACACTCGGCCGGGACAAGTTTCTTGTCCAAGAATCTCGTCAAGAAAAACGACAAGTTTTTTCCTGACGAGATTCTCGGCCGTGTGTACGAGGCCTCAGTGTCTGGAGCTTTCAATCACTGCATTTTTTTGCCTGTGCTTGCTAAAGTGTAAAAATGCTGCTAAGTATATATTGTGATTTAATGGTCTGTGTGATTGCATTGCGGACTTTCATTGCTTCATAGACTCTTTATGCAACCTTGTCCTCTATGGGTTAATCCCACCAGTGCCAAACACAAAATGGTGGATGTGCATTTTTTTTTTCCCAGCTCTAACAACAACACTATCAGACCTCACTTTCACTTTACAGCTTTTCCTTTGGACTGTTTGGTGCTATTAAGCACCACCATCAGGTGATATCAATGCATGTGCCCCTGTCTATGCTAGACTGTCAGTGATAATCATCAACTAGTGTCAATAGGGACACACACATAGTGTCTGGAACTCTCAAGCACTGCATTTATGTGGCTGTGTCTGCTGAAGTGTAAAAACGTTGCTAAGAATATATTGTGATTTAATGGTCTGTGTGATTACATTGCGGACTTCCATTGCTTCATAGACTCTTAGGCCCCTTTTACACGGGTGGACCTTATGTCCGTTTTTCACCCATCCGTTTTCGAATGAAAAACGGACATACATGTATCCCTATGGGATAGCGGATGTCAGCGGATGAACATCCGCTGACACCCGTTCTCCTCCGTGTCCGCAATGCTCCGTTTTTCAGGATAGAAAAATTTATATTTTTCTATCCGTCTGCGGAGCGGATCGGATGAACACGGACAGACGGTCCGTGTTCATCCGACCCCCCATAGGGGAGAGCGGAGATCTGACAGGGCGGTCCCTGCACAGTGTGCGGGGACCGCCCAGTCATCCGCCGGCTTAGCGGGGATCAACGGAGCGATCCCCGCTGAGCAAGCGGAGGTTCACGGGGCGGATCATTACTGATCCGTCCCGTGTGAAAGGGGCCTTATGCAACTTAGTCCTCTATGGGGTAACTCCACCAGTGTACAATACAATACGGTGGATGTGCATTTTTTTCCGAGCTTCAACAACAATACTACCAGACCTCACTTTTACTTTACAGCTTTTTCTTTGGACTGTTTTTGATGTGCCACTCTCTGTTCTCTGGATAAAATGGAGCCTGTAATTTTCGGTGCCTGTCAGAGCGCTCTGCATTTTTAAACTATATTTGCTGCAGCACATTTTTTACCTAGATGGTCAGGTATAGTGAGCTACACTGTGTTGATTCTGACACACTGTAATTCTCACATATGCCTTAAATTTAATGTATATGGTCCCCCACCCCTAATAAAGCCTTGTATATTTTTGTATCAGATGCCGTTGTTGACCTGCCTTTATTTGCGTTCTGGGGACTCTCTTGTCCCCCCACCTCAATTTTCCCCATACTTCTTTGAAGGATACCTCTACTGTGGAAGTATGTAGGCTGCAATTGCTGCCTTAGCTACCTTAGATTGCTTGCTGCCCGCTATTCTGCTGATCCAGTAACCTAAGAATTTGTGGATAATTGGAACATGCTTTTCCTGGGTCTAAAACTCAGAAACCAGTAATGCCTTGTACACACGATCGGATTTCCATTGGGATAAAATCCGATGGACTTGTTTTATCGGAAATTCTGATCGTGTGTGGGCCGCATCTGACTTTTTTCCATCGGAAATAAATACGATGGGAAATTCCGATCGTCTGTGTGGAGAAAAATCCACGCATGCTCAGAATCAAGTCGACGCATGCTCAGAAGCATTGAACTTAATTTTTCTCGGCTCGTCGTAGTGTTTTACGTCACCGCGTTTTGGACGGTCGGAATTTAGTTTGACAGTGTGTATGCAAGACTGATGGAAGTCAGCTTTATCGGAATTCTGACGGAAAATTCCAACGGAAATCCGATCGCGTGTACAAGTACAAGGCATTAGATCAGCGGTCGCCAACCAGTGGTCTGTGGACCACTGATGGTCCACGAGAAAATGTTGGTGGTCCCCAGGGGTTATGCCGCAAATCAACATTGTGGTGGATGTATACTGCCCAATGTTTTTTCTAGTGTTGTTCTCAATGCGCTCTGACAGTCAATACTGTCGGCACATGTTGATACCCGATACCTCCTCTGTAGTTCCGGTACCTGTGAACTCAGAGGGAGGCGTCGGAGAAAGCTGGAGATAAAGAAGAAGGGGACTTCCAATGGCAGCCATGATTACACACTGTGGGAAGGAGCACGGAGCTCAAGCACATGGCTGGATAAGGAGGTGAGAATCATTGATGAGTATGTGTAAGGCAGCAGTGTGATGCAGAGTGGGGGGGGGTTGCAGAGAGCTGGAGTATTGTGTGTGTATAAGGCAGCAGTGTGATCCAGGGCGAGAGGGGGGGAGGGCAGAGAGCTGGCGCATTGTGTGTATAGGGCATGTCAAATTAATTGTTAGTGGTCCACAGGATTCAGAATTGTGAGTTTAAGGGTCCGAAAGGTTGGTGACCACCGAGTTACCGGTAGATAATTAGAACTGCAGCATTGCTAAAATACAGGCAGTTTTATTTGAACTATATAGCAGCCCAATCCTGGTAGCAGCTTGTTAGAACCCCCTCTCTTCCTTAATGGCTTTACAACATTGTAGTTCCATATATTTAACCACTTCCAGCCCAAAGACGTCAGACTTTGAGTGGGGATATCTAAATATTTTTTTTTGGCTGGCGATTGAAGTTGAGCATAGAGATTTCCAGTCATCTCTATGACCCTCGGAGGCCCAGGCGCGATGTTATGACGTCATGTAAGGCCGGCGGAAGTAAATATTGCCAGGGACGTGGCTGGAAAGGCCGAGACAGTTTATTTAAATTTGTTTTATGATCTCGGTCTTTTCAGCCTGAAGGAGAGTTGTGGGGTCTTATAGACCCCACATCTCTCCATAAAGATGACCTGTCACGCACTATTCCTATTACAAGATAATTTATTTATTCCTTGTAATAGGAATAAAAGTGATCAAAAAAATAAAAAAATAAGAGAAAGTGTAAAAGTAAAAAAATAAAAGTAAAATAAACAATAATAAAAAAAAAATGTAAACGCCTCCGTCCCCGCGAGCGCATACGTAAGTCGCACCAACATATGTAAGCAGCGTTCAAACCACACATGTGAGGAATCGCTGCGTGTGTTAGAGCAAAAGCAACAATTCTAGCCCAAGACCTCCTCTGTAACTCTAAACTGGTAACCTGTAAACATTTTTAAAATGTCGCTTATGGAGATTTTTAAGCATCAAAGTTTGGCGCCATTCCACAAGTGTGCACAATTTTAAAGTGTGACATGTTAGTTATCTATTTACTCGGAGTAGCATCATTTTTCACATTATACAAAAAAATTGGGCTAACTTTACTGTTTAAAAAAAAAAAATACGCGTTTGAAAAATTGCTGCACAAATACCGTGTGACGTAAAAAGTTGCAACGACCGCCATTTTATTCCTTAGAGTCTCTGCTAAAAAACACACTGTATAATTTTTGGAGTCTCTGAGTAAATTTTCTAGCAAAAGAATTGTGATTTTTACATGTAGGAGAGGAGTGCCAGAATAGGCCCGGTATGGAAGTGGTTAATTAAGTATAAATGTGAATCTAAATTTACCTAACTTAATGTGGAATTCTTTTTTTGGGAGTAGGAAAAGACACACCCTGTGTGAAGCTTTTATTATCAATTATTGTTGACTGTTGCATTGCTATTTTTCCAGCAGCATCATCTTGAACTGTGCCACTGCTTCCAAATAACACTCGTTGTCAAATGTACTTAGCAGAAGAGACTAATGTGCTGAGTAAGACAAGTACAGCAGCCAGGATGACTTTTACGATTGTGTTGGAAACATCACAAAATTTGGGCTGTATGTGGGCTGTATACCAAAATAGGTTTGACTTGCAAAATGAGGTTTAACAGCAGTAGTAGATTATCGCACGTCTTGATAACGGAGGGACTTTTGGACCTCTACAGAAAATATTCTTCAAATTTAATAAACATTTTCATTTAGTCATCTATTTTACAGCTAAATAAATATTAGCTCTATAGTTCAGAAAGCAGATGGGTAAATAGTGCTTAGTTCCATCCACATGGACATGTGTCTGTATTGCTTGGAACAACCTGTACTGGTAATTTAATTGTGCTGTTCAGCAAGCATGGTGTTCTGGGCAAGGCTTTTTTTCAAAAGGAACTTGGTGGAACTCAGTTCCACCACCTCTGGCTCAGACCCTTTGCTGCCTGCTCACCACAATCACTTGTAAACACAGAAGTCTGTTTTTTGTGTTTACAAGTGACAGCTCTGCAATCTGTGTGTTACCCCCCTGAACTCTGCACTCTGTGTGTAACCCCCCTGAACTCTGCACTCTGTATGTAATGCAATCCTGGTATTTAAAGAGGAAGTAAACCCTGATGGGTTTTGCTTCCTCTTTTGCTACATAAACATCCTCTAAATGTAAAGCATAATGGGCTAGTATACATCTCATATTAGCCCATTATGTGACACTTACCTGCAAAAGAATCCAGCGATGTCCCCACAGTAGGAAGCGTCCATCTTCTGTCTCCTCTTCCTTCCGGGCTGCGGACTCCGGCGCTGTGATTCGCCGGAGCTGTGTGACGTCACTCCCGCGCATGCGCACGAGAGCAGAAATTCACGGCACAGGCTGGAGAAGAAATGGCACTTAGTTTTGTTTCTTCCCCGCGCATGCGCCGTTAACATTTGCGGCGGACTACAAGTGAAATATCTCCTAAACTGCGCACGTTTAGGAGATATTTCCACTACCTATAGTTAAGCCTTATTCTAGGCTTACCTATAGGTAGAAGTAGTCAAAAGCGGTTTACAACCACTTTAATGCCCCTTTAAGACTCTCCTACTGTTCGTGAAATTTGATTGACCACACCCACTATTTGATGTGATTTGGAGGGTGTGTGTGGGCGGTCGTAGTTGAGTTCCAGCACCTATTGTTTGAGGAAAAAAAGGCCTGGTTCTGGGTAAAGAATCGGTTGGCATTGCAAAATACTCAGCCTGTTTTGTATTATCTTAATCATGCTTTGTAATCCAACACATCCATTTTAGTAAATTAGTCTGTGCTGATAGTGGACACATCATTTCTGATTGTTTTTTTTTTTATAGTTGAAGGAAACCAAAAATTCCCTTGTATGATTCAGCATGCCTCGGTGTAGTAGACAGGACCAGATATTTTCTTAAGGGAGTTCCAGGCAAAAAGAGAACTCGGTCTCAAACAATTGACCCCCCCTCGTTTTTGAATATTTTTTTTTCTTTTTCATACCTCTTTTGCATGTTTTCTTCTGGACTTCCGTCCCATGTCGCCACGGCGAGGTACGTCACTTCCACGGTTTTATCTGGCCCTCCCCCACCCCCCCGTTGCCGTCTGGGACCTGTGTGTGTGTCCCAGAAGACGACAAGACCATTCAGAAAGCGACTCGCTCATGCGCTGTAGGAAAACTGCTGTGAAGCCTGAAAGTGGTTGTAAACCTAGTTTCACCTCTTTTACCTACAGGTAAGCCTAGAATAAGGTGTACCTGTAGGTACTGGAAATATCTCCACAGTTTAGGAGATATTTACCATATACGCTTGTGCCAACGTCATCGGTGCATGGGCGTGACGTGACCGGCGGCTCCTGCGCGCATAAACGGGAGTGACTTCACGCGACTCCGGGCAGTTCCGGAGTCCATGGCCCCGGAAGGAAGAGGGGTAAAGATGGATGTGGCCACCAGCGAGGACATCGCTGGCTTTGTTTGCAGGTAAGTGGCACATAATGGGCTAGTATGCAATGCATACTAGCCCATTATGCTTTTACTTTGCAGGGAACAAAAGAGGAAGTAAAACCCATCGGTGTTTACTTCCTTTTGAAGGCTTCACTGCCGGTTTCCCTTACTTGCAATGCCGGCGTCTGCACCCGGAGCCGATGGACAGATCGGCTTAGGGTGCCGACATCGTGGGCTCCTTGGACAGGTAAGTGTCTCAGTGGCGGCCCGTCCATAGGGGGCGCATGGGTGCCGCCCCCCCTCCCAGGCAGTCACAAAAAAAAAAGAATTACATTTTTTTTTCTAACATGGCCCTTTAAGAAAAAAAGATTTGAAAAAAAAGTTCTTAAGTGCACTTTGCCCGAGCGCCGGACACAGTGCAGTATGGAAAACGCCACGTCAGTGCAATCACAAGATTGCAGACAAGGCGTTTCATTTGCAGGCTTTAAATCTGCTTTGCGGCGCTATCCATTGCGCTAAACAGTATCCGGTCCGGTCCCTGGGTGCTTTGCATACTAGTAAGGACATCACTTCCGGTTTTTACTGCCAGGGATACCCAGAAGTGACGTCATCAGCTCCTTGGAACGCACGGCCGAGCGGAGCTATATGGTGTGTGGATTCTGGAGACAGGACCCTGTGTCAGGCAGGGAGCGGATCACTAATGGGGTGGATGGGCACGGAGCTGACTGTCAGTGCTGAACCTGAGCCTGAAGCTGAAGGTGAGTGTGGGGATTGGGGGTTCTCTCTGTCTCCAGCTGAGAGAGAGTTTATTTCTCCTGTCATGTCACTCTCTTGCAGTCTGACTTGGATGACTCCATTTGTTGTGTTCACCCCTCTCCCCCCTCCCTCCAGATTGTTCTCCACTCGCTCTCCCTGTCATATCTCCACAAAGCTGCTCCGATGTTCTTATCTTCTCAGTCCCAATGAGTTAGTCTCCCTGCAGCCTTTTTCTCCTGTATTTCCCCTCTTATCAGACCATTTTATCTCTCTAAAGCCTCGTACACACGGCCGAGATTCTCGTCGAAAAAAACATGTTTTTTTTCGACGAGATTCTTGGACAAGAAACTTGTCCCGGCCGAGTGTACACACGCTCGATTCAAAGAACCCGTGGTTCTTTGAATGGAGCGTACGCAGTGACGTCATCGACTACGATGAGCATGCGCTCGTCACATTCGATGCCGTCGCCGCCATCTTGGTATACCTTACCTATGCCTAGGAAGCTACCGCGCATGCGTCAAATTCATTTTGAACATGCGCGGGCTTCCCGGAGGACAGGTAAGTGTACACACACTCACTTTTCTCGTCGAGAAACAGGCTGACGAGAATCTCGACAAGAAAATAGAGAGCAGGTTCTCTATTTTCTCGTCGAGATTACTTGTCGGTTTTCTTGACGAGAAACCATACACACAAACAAATTTCTCGGCAAGACATCTCTGCCAGCAAGTTTCTTGCTGGTTCTTGCCGAGAAACTCGGTCGTGTGTACGAGGCCTGAGGATCCCAGCACTCCAACTGCTCAGCTTAATATATATTATCTGCTCTCTCCCCCCCAACACAGGCACAGCTGGACAGCTACATTCCAATGGGATGTACAATTAACTCTACACTGTCCAGCAGCTGCCTTTTTATCTTGTGCCCTATATAATGTGCTCTGCACCCCTCCCCATGTAATGTGCCCTGCACCCCTCTCCTACATGTACCGCCATACACTCCGCACCCCTCTTCTACATGTACCGCCATACACTCTGCACCCCTCTCCTACATGTACCGCCATACACTCCGCACCCCTCTTCTACATGTACCGCCATACACTCCGCACCCCTCTCCTACATGTACCGCCATACACTCCGCACCCCTCTCCTACATGTACCGCCATACACTCCGCACCCCTCTTCTACATGTACCGCCATACACTCCGCACCCCTCTCCTACATGTACCGCCATACACTCCGCACCCCTCTTCTACATGTACCGCCATACACTCCGCACCCCTCTCCTACATGTACCGCCATACACTCCCTCTTCTACATGTACCGCCATACACTCCGCACCCCTCTCCTACATGTACCGCCATACACTCCGCACCCCTCTCCTACATGTACCGCCATACACTCCGCACCCCTCTCCTACATGTACCGCCATACACTCCGCACCCCTCTTCTACATGTACCGCCATACACTCCGCACCCCTCTCCTACATGTACCGCCATACACTCCCTCTTCTACATGTACCGCCATACACTCCGCACCCCTCTCCTACATGTACCGCCATACACTCCGCACCCCTCTCCTACATGTACCGCCATACACTCTGCACCCCTCTCCTACATGTACCGCCATACACTCCGCACCCCTCTCCTACATGTACCGCCATACACTCCGCACCCCTCTCCTACATGTACCGCCATACACTCCGCACCCCTCTCCTACATGTACCGCCATACACTCCCTCTTCTACATGTACCGCCATACACTCCGCACCATTCTCCTACATGTACCGCCATACACTCCGCACCCCTCTCCTACATGTACCGCCATACTCTCCGCACCCCTCTTCTACATGTACCGCCATACACTCCGCACCCCTCTCCTACATGTACCGCCATACTCTCCGCACCCCTCTCCTACATGTACCGCCATACACACTGCACCCCTCTCCTACATGTACCGCCATACTCTCCGCACCCCTCTCCTACATGTACCGCCATACTCTCCGCACCCCTCTTCTACATGTAACGCCATACACTCCGCACCCCTCTCCTACATGTAACGCCATACACTCCGCACCCCTCTCCTACATGTACCGCCATACACTCCGCACCCCTCTCCTACATGTCCCGCCATACACTCCGCACCCCTCTCCTACATGTACCGCCATACACACTGCACCCCTCTCCTACATGTACCGCCATACACTCTGCACCCCTCTCCTACATGTACCGCCATACACACTGCACCCCTCTCCTACATGTACCGCCATACACTCTGCACTCCTCTCCTACATGTACCGCCATACACTCTGCACCCCTCTCCTACATGTACCGCCAGACACTCTGCACCCCTCTCCTACACGTAAAACCCACCACCATACACACTGCACCCCTCTCCTACATGTACCGTCATACACTCCGCACCCCTCTCCTACACATACCACCCACCACCATATACTCTGCACCCCTCTCCTACATGTACCACCCACCGCCATACATTACTGTTAACAATGAATATATGGGCATTTAAAGGAGCACCTACAATATGTAATGCATAATTTATACCAAAAGAATGAAAGGCGCTTATTGATTAGTTGCTATGGGCTACAGTATTTTGCACATTGCTGTTTGTATTATGAAACTCCACTTGTTTCCTAACCAAATGGATTTAATTTAATTTGAATTACTTTAAATTAAATTTTGATTTTAAAATATTTTAAAATTCTTCTTTAATTTGAGTATGATATGTTTTATAGTGAAATTTTTATTTGCAGTCTTTGATTCTGTCACGTATGGTGTTAGGTCATGGTATTGTAAAGCTGCTAAATACGCCTGACACTATGGGTGAAAGCTAGTGGAATACAGGGGCGGAGTGGGTGTATTATATAAGGGGTGGGGCTTATGAGAAGTGGGAGGGATCAAAAAGGAGGGGCGGAGCCTGGCACCCCCCATCCTAAAACTTCACCAGCCGCCACTGGTGTCTTTATATTAAAAGTCAGCAGCTACAGTAGTTGTAGCTACTGACTTTAAAAAAAAATAAAAAATCTCCAGGCTGGAACTCTGCTTTACATAGGTCATGTCCTGGCTTGATATTATGTTGCTGACTGTTAGTAACTTATTCCCTTTTATCATGAAAGGTTCCTGATTATTGCCTGTCTGCAGAAACGGTTTGGCTGGAATCTCATTGTTACACAGGCCCTGCACAGTTTGACGTTTTTGTTGATGGAAAAGTGTACTGTGTTTTTTACAATTCATGCACTCTGGCCTGCTACCAAAGAAAGCCAACAGTTTTCTCTACTCTTTTAGGCTATGCCGCCCCTCTAAAAATCGATATTTGACAGGAGGTGCTGCTGTTTTAACCCTGTAAATGCCTCAGCACCTCGCTGCATCTGCCTGCCACACACGCAGTTTCAGGGCCTTTAAGGCCCCTTTCACACTGGGGCGGGAGAAGCGGTGGCGGTAAAGCGCCGCTATTTTTAGCGGCGCTTTACCGTTGGATTTGCGGCGGTATTCGGCCGCTAGCGATGCGGTTTCAACCCCCGCTAGCGGCCGGAAAAGGGTTAAAAACCACCGCAAAAGCGCCTCATTGCACATTGCCGGCGGTATACCTGTGGCGTCCCATTGATTTCAATGAGCAGGAGCGGTGGAGGAGTGGTAAACACGCCGCTCCTTCACCACTCCAAAGATGCGGTTGGCAGGACTTTTGGAGTGGTCCTGCTAGCGCACCACTCCAGTGTGAAAGCCCTCGGGCTTTCACACTGGAGAAACAGCAGCCGCTGTTTAGGGTCGGTTTGCAGGCGCTATTTTTAGCGCAATAGCGCCTGCAAACCGCCCTAGTGTGAAAGGGGTCTTAGGCTTGGTCCCATTCACATGAATTGGTCATGTTCTGTGGCTGTACGGCCAATCAAATGTGACCTATGGGGGTTTAGTTTTTGTTGCAATTTTGTGGCATGAGTACACCCCTTTCCAGTTTCCTTTGCAAGCTTATGGGCGGGCAGTTTGGGGGAGGTAAATACAAGCCTCAACCGCCTGTTTTAACGTCCCCTCCGAATGCAAGTCTAAATGAGCCCTTTAAGGATGATTCCACCCGCGATTTTTTTTTTTTTTTAAAGTCAGCAGCTACAAACACTGTAGCTGCTGACTTTTAATAAGGACACTTACCTGTCCTCCCCGAGGCCAATCCCTCGATCCTGGCAGCTCCTGGTGCCGCCATCCTCAGTAAGGGAAACAGGCAGTGAAGCCGTGCGGCTTCACTGCCCGTTTCCTACTGCACATGCGCGATCCGCGCGGTGCTTTGTGAATGGGCGGCTGCTCTCTGGGATACAAACAGTACCAAGAAGGCAGCGCGCCCCATTCACCAGAAGACACCGCGAGTAGGACGGAGGAAGCTGACCAGCCGCAGACGATGAAGAGGCAGATTAGGGACTTCCGCATAGCAACCACTATTTCTGGTACGTAAAATGTATTTATTTTTTTCACATTTTTTTTTCCACATTTTTTTAGGATTTTTGGTCCAAAAAATTTTTTTAGGGTGGAACTCCACTTTAAAGCAGTATTAAACCCAAAAGCAAATATTTATTATATTGCAGCTTAACAATTCTTAGATGTAATGGCTGCATTTATTTTCTTTTTTAGGCTTTTTATCCTTTTTTTTTTCATCTGGTCATCCTGCCAGTAAATCTGATGTTTTTCAACAGAACAAGCTGTCCTGCAGACAAACTAAACAAAGGGTCAGTTTACTGTGCTTCATACTTTAGGAGGGACTGACTAGGGCCAGTGGGAGTAGAACATTTCCTGCCATCTAGTGGGAGTAAAAAATGCCCTATCTTGGTGCCAGTGGGTGGACAAGCGTCTCATCGTTGGGTTCAGTGGAAGGAATAGTGCCCCATCATTGGTGTCAGTGGAAGGAATAGTGCCCTATTGTTTGTGTCAGTGGGAGAAATAGTGGCCTATCGTTGGTATCAATGGAAGGAACTGTGCCCCATTGTTGGTGTCAATGGATAGAATTGTGCCCCGTTGTTGGTATCTTTGGGAGGGATTGTATACTTTTGATGGTGTGAGTGGGAGAAATAGTGCCCCATTGTTGGTGTCAGTGGATGTAATAGTGCCCCAAGGGCCAGATAAATTCAAGCAAAGGGCCACATCCGGCGACTGCTAAGTTATAGCAGTGTTTCTCAACTCCAGTCCTCAAGGCGCACCAACAGGTCACGTTTTCAGGATTTCCAGATTAAATAGCTGTTGTAATTACTAAGGCTGTGAAACTGATTACATCACCTGTGCAAAATAATGGAAAGCCTGAAAACATGACCTTTCGGGGCGCCTTGAGGACTGGAGTAGAGAAACCCTGAGTAAGAGGGTTGAGGCAAAACGTTTACCACTGGCAGGGTTACTTACAATGGTCAGCTTTTATTATTTATTTAAAACCTTTATCCCAAAAAGGAAAAAAAAAATAGGATTTTTATAACAGCTTACCTGTAAAATCCTTTTCTTGGAGTACATCACGGGACACAGAGCGACATAGTCATTACTAATGGGTTATATAGATACCTTCAGGTGCTGGCACTGGCAACTTCCAAAACCGGAAGTACCCTCCCCTATATAAGCCCCTCCCATCCGGGAGCACCTCAGTTTTGTAGCAAAGCAATAAGTGTCCCTAAAGAGGGGCGGGAGCTCTGTGTCCCGTGATGTACTCCAAGAAAAGGATTTTACAGGTAAGCTGTTATAAAAATCCTATTTTCTTTCTCGTACATCACGGGACACAGAGCGACATAGTCATTACTAATGGGATGTCCTAAAGCAATGCCCAACGAGGGGGGGGGGATACACCATACATAAGCTGAGCGCTATCAGACATGAGGATCTTTTGCGGCCTGCAACACACTGCGCCCAAAGGCGACATCCTCCTGACTTCTAACGTCCACCTGGTAGAACCTAGTAAACGTGTGTACTGAAGACCATGTTGCGGCCTTACAGATTTGAGCCAGGGAGGCCTGGTGATGCACTGCCCATGAAGTTCCAACTGCTCTCGTGGAGTGCGCTCTAACTTTGAACGGAGGCGGTCTCCTTCTCAAGCCATAGGCTTGCATTATGACCTGTCGAATCCACTTGGCTAAAGTAGATTTTGATGCTGCCTGACCCTTTCTGGGGCCTTCCGGCAGAATAAACAAAGTATCCGTTCTGCGAATCTGAGCAGTGGCTTTTAGATAAGCTTTAACTGCTCTTACTACATCCAAAGAATGCAATAACTTTTCCTCTACCGAAGTAGGTTTGGGGAAAAAAGAAGGAAGAACCACATCTTGGTTCAAATGAAACCTCGATACCACCTTAGGAAGAAAGGCTGGATGAGGACGTAACACTACTCTGTCCTTATGGATAACTAGATACGGCTCCTTACAGGACATAGCTGCTAATTCCGACACTCTTTTAGCCGAACAAATGGCTACTAGAAAAATCAATTTCCTGGTGAGAAGAACCAAAGAAATATGCTGTAATGGTTCAAATGGTTGTTTCTGTAGAACCGACAGAACCAAGTTTAGATCCCATGGACATATGGGAATATTAACCGGAGGACTAATACCCATCACTCCTTGTATAAAGGCTTTTACTAGTGAATGCGAAGCCAAGGGCCTTTGAAAAAATATTGACAAGGCCGAAATCTGACCCTTGATAGTACTCAAGGCAAGCTTCCTATCTACAGCCCATTGTAAGAAGTCCAGAATCCTACCTATTACGTATTTACGTGGATGCCATTTCTTGGCCTCACACCAGGCGATGTACGCCTTCCAGATTCTATAGTAGATCTGCCTGAATACCGGCTTCCTGGCATTGATCATGGTAGATACCACAGAATTAGAGAGCCCTCTCTTTTTTAGAATGTGGGCTTCAATAGCCAGGCCGTCAAACCTAGGGCTGGTAAGGAAGGGTGGTATATCGGTCCTTGCGAAAGCAGGTCCGGACGATGTGGGAGGGTCCAAGGACTCCCCACAGACATCTTTACAATCTCCGCGTACCATGCTCTTCGGGGCCACGCTGGAGCCACCAGAATCACTGGTTTCTTTTCTACCCTGATTCTGTGGAGTAATCAAGGTAACAATTGTGGCGGTGGGAATGCATATATCAGCTTGAACTGATCCCAAGGGAACACTAGGGCATCCGAGCCGCAAGCTAGGGGATCCCTTGTCCAAGAGACAAACCTGTCCACTTTTGCGTTGAATCTGGATGCTAGCAGATCTACATCCGGTGTTCCCCACCGCTGACATATTGTCCGGAAAACCTCGGGATGAAGGGACCATTCCCCTGGGCATAATTGTTGGCGAATTAGAAAGTCCGCCTTCCAATTCTCCACTCCTGGAATGAATACCGCAGATATGGCTGGGACATATCTTTCTGCCCATTTCAGGATGTAATTTACTTCCCTCTGGGCTGCACGACTCCTGGTGCCCCCCTGATGATTGATATATGCCACTGCTGTGGCATTGTCTGATTGAATTCTGACAGGGGACCCTTGGAGTTTGGATGTCCATGCTACTAGGGCATACCGGGCTGCTCGTATCTCTAAGAGATTGATGGGCAGGGCCTTTTCCGCATCCGACCATCTGCCCTGGAGAGACCATTGCTCCAGTACTGCTCCCCAGCCTATAAGGCTGGCATCTGTAGTGACCACCTTCCAAGAAATCGGACTGAAGGATTTCCCTCTTTCCAGATTCTGGGGAACCAACCACCAGCGGAGGCTCTTGCGAACGGAAGGGGACAAGGACATTGGTAAGTCTAGGGCCTGAACTTTTTTGTTCCAGGCTGACAGTATGGCCCTTTGCAAATTCCTTGAATGGAATTGACCGTAGGGTACTGCTTCAAATGATGCCACCATTTTTCCCAGCAGCCTCATGCACAGGCGTATGGATGGCTGTCTTTTTGTACCCACTAAGTGGATCAAATCTCTCAAAGACGACCCCTTTTCTTGAGGCAAGAAAATTTTTCTCTGGTCTGAATCCAGCCTTAGCCCCAAGTATTCCAGACTTTTGACTGGTTTTAGGGCTGACTTGTCTCGGTTGATAATCCAACCGTGATTTTCCAGATACTTGATTGTCTCGTGAACAACCACTTCTAGTTTTTCCACTGAGTGGTCTATCAGCAACAAGTCGTCTAGATATGCCATTATCGTTACACCTCGTGTTCTTAGATTGGCCAATAATGGGGCCAGAACTTTTGTGAACACTCGTGGTGCTGTGGCCAGACCGAAGGGTAAGGCTCTGAACTGAAAATGGCGCCCTTCTACCGCAAAGCGTAGAAATTTTTGGTGGGCTGGAAAGATGGGAATGTGCAAATAAGCATCTTTGATGTCGATCGAGGCTAACCATTCCTCCCCTTGTAGGGCAGTGGCCACCGATCGGATCGACTCCATCCGGAAAGTCCTGATATGTAGGAATTTGTTTAGCCCTTTTAGATTTAATATGGGCCTCACGTCCCCGTTTGGCTTCGGGACTGTAAAGAGGTTTGAGTAAAACCCGAACCCCCATTCTTCCAGGGGAACCTCTATAATTACTGCTTGGAACAATAATTGTTCTAGTGCCAACAGGAGGGATCCTCTCTTCTGGGGATCCCTTGGCACATTTGACCTTATAAAGTGGGAAGGAGGGGAGTCTTTTAACTCCAATTTGTATCCCAGACTTACTGCGGAGAGCACCCATCTGTCTCTGATCGTGTCCCGCCAGGTCTCTGTGAACAACTGAAGTCTTCCCCCCACCCGATTGAGTGGGGGCAACCCTTCATGCATTTGACTTTGGGGGAGGTTTTGAACCTCTCCTGCTCCAGGGCTTCTTGTTACCCTGCAATTGTCCCTGATTTTTACCTCCGGGATTTGACCGAGGAGGCCGTCGGAACTGTTTCACAGGCGATGTCCTAGGGACTGGAGAAGCAGGCCTCTTAAAAGAGGGACCTCTAACTCTGTTTTTAACCGGCAAAAGTGTACTTTTACCACTGGAAATTCTCTGGATATATTTGTCCAGGTCTTCCCCGAATAAGCGTTCAGCATGAAATGGGAAGCTGACCAGCAATTTTTTACAGGGAGCTTCAGCAGACCAGTTTTTGAGCCATAAAAGCCTGCGCATATGTACTACAGACAGCGTAAGGCGGGAGGCCTGATGGATTGAATCCTTTATAGCGTCCACCGCAAAGCATAAGGCTCTAGGTAGATCAGCTAGGGCAAGAGTCTGCTGATCTGGCAAGTCCCTTAAGACCTGTTTCAACTGATCCTTCACTGCTTGGCAGACCCCAATCGCTGCCACTGCTGGTTGTGTCACCAATCCTGCTGTAGCAAAAGCAGATTTTAATAAGGACTCTAATTTTTTATCTATTGGGTCCTTGAACATTTGGACATTATCCACTGGACATGTCAGTGATTTATTTACACAAGAGATGGCTGCGTCCACTGTAGGGACCCTCCATTTTTTGATGAACTTATCCTCCATGGGATAGACCACTTGAAATCTCTTGGGAGGAGTAAATATTTTATCAGGATGCTCCCAATCCTGGTAAATGAGCCCTTCCAGTAAAGGATGGATCGGAAAGGAACAAACAGTCTGGGGAGCTTTTAGCGACCCCCAACGAGGAGACAGAAGTGGATGATGGCTCCGCAAGGGGCATTTTAAATGCTGATCGGACCATATTAGTCAGGGACTGAACCCATAATCTTTCAGCATGTGATGCTGAGAATGGCTCTTCCACTGTTGATTCCTCTACAACAGAATCGACCTCATCCTGATCCCCTTCAGGTAGGTCGATCCCTGTATGGGACTGTTGCTCCGCTAACAGGCACTCTGAGGGAGGAGACGGAGATCGAGCGCTTTTTTCTTTATCGTACACCACGGGACACAGAGCTAGTCATTACATAATGGGTTAAGGGTCACCAGCGGTGATTGGACACTGGCACAACCAATGGAAGACAGTTCCCCTCCATATAACCCCTCCCATCAGGGAAGTACCTCAGTTTTTTCGCCAGTGTCGAAAGGTGTTGGACGCGTTAGGAGGTGCTAAAGGAAAGCTCTACCAAAGAGACCCTCTGGGGGTAAAAGAGCTATGCTTTCGGATCCATCCAAGACGCCTACAAATGAGCTGAATCTGGATGGGATCCGGGCCTCATCCATGATGCGTCGCCTGTAATGTCTCTCTTCAGAGGACTGGGCTCTAAGATCCAGCACTTTCGCTATTTCGCTATAAAGTCCTGGTAAGAGTCTTGTACAAGGCCCAGGGGAGAGGTATCCTTTAAATAGGAACCCATATCCCTGAAGGTTGGCACACATAGCCCACCGTGAAGGGTGAAGTTTGGTATCTGTCTGAAATCTTTCAGCAGAAAAACCTGCGGCGTGGATAAGGTGAGATTAGAAGGTCCATAACTAGGTTGGGACCTTTTTCAAAAAGTGGATGTCTTCTTTTTTTCCACCACTGGGGGGAGTAAAGAGCTGAATATACTCACCTCACTCTGTTCAGTGTCGGCTTCGGCGAAGTACACTGCTCGTCACCTCCGCTGCTGAGCTTGCTGGGGCACCCCGATCCTCCTTTCGGTGGCCGACCAGACACCTGCAGATGCAGGTAAGTGGGAACAAGGGCTGATGAGAGTCCTCTCTCACTATGGCCACCGCCATAGCGCTAAGGGCCGTGCGCGCAGCGCGCGGGAGCGCGCTTTATCGGAGGGGGGGGGCGAAGGCGTGCGCGGGCACGTGGCGCGCGCAGGCACAGAAACGGCGCCAAATTTAAAAGACTGTCAGTGTGAGAAGCACTGCAGCAGCAAGCAAGCTCGTTAGTTCTCTTGTTCCTGGCAGAGAAACACAGCAGCTATACAGGGACGTAAGACTCCATGTGGTTGGATTGGGTACTTCCTAGAAGACATCCATGTTATGCATAGTTATGTGTTAAAAGTTGCATACTTAATGTATTTGCTAAACTGAACACGGTAGTATATGCATTTAGGTACCTTGTATTTTGTCTAAACAGTAAGCCTTCCAGGGGAAGTAATACGGACAAAAAGAGATAAGAAAGCACCACCGCCTGAGAGGAGGCTCTAACTGTGCTGACTCGGTACCTTTCTCTCCTGTGTTGCTAAATGCACCTGTTCAGGATGAGCCATTACCTCTGTCAGGTATGGCGGCTTCCCCAGTGAAGCCTGGGCCTGTATATGTCACTGAGGACACTTTATCAGCTGCCCTAAATAATCTGGAGGAAAAAATTGCTACCTTAATCGCTAAGTCCTCTAAAAAGGGACAATAAGCGAAGCAGGTCTCTTCCAGTATTGGACCTCCCTTCAGAAGTTCCTGAGGGAGGAGGATGAGGAGGAGGAGGCTACATCAGCAGAGGATGAGGAGCCAGATTTTAAGGTCACAGGTACAATGCTATAGCAGTGCATTTAAGTTAACCTCTGCGGAGGTAACGGAATTACCTGTCTCCTCCCTAGGGTCATTAAGATCCCTGCAAGGTGCATGCTCCTTCCCGGTTCATCCGTTACTAGAGGATCTAATATACGCAAACTGGCAACATCCAGATAAGCGTTTCTCACCTCCAAAAAGGTTTAACATTCTTTATCCTATGGGGGAATTTTTTTTTTTAAAGAAATGGAGCCTGCCTGCGGTAGTTGCGGCTATTTCTTGTGTAAATAAAAACCTGACATGTCCGGTGGATAATGTACAAGGGTTTAAAAGATCCTTCTGAGAGGAAGTTGAAATCCTCCTTCCTTTTGGCCGGCTCAATTACCCAACCTGCAGTAGCAGCAGTCGGTATGTGTCAGGTCATCAGCCAACAGGTAAAGCAGGGGCTGAAGGAGCTGCCTTCAGAGCAGGCTAGAAATTGGGAAAATTTGCCTAAAGCCTTATGCTTCACAGTGGATGCCATGAGAGATTCTATCATACAGGCATCACGCCTTACACTCCAGCTGGTACAGATGCGCAGAGTACTTTGGCTTAAGCATTGGTCAGCGGAGACCCCATGCAAAAAGCTGTTGGCAAGTTCCCGTTCCATGGCGAACGCCTATTTGGGGAAGATTTAGAAAAATATATACAGAAGATATCAAGTGGTAAAACGACTTTTACCTGAGAGAAAGAAAAACAAGAGATCTTGTTTTAAACGCTCTCTCTCCCCAGCTCCCGGGAAATCTGACTCCAACCAGTGGCGGCGGCCTGTTTTAGCCGCCCACAAAAGCCAAGGGGCAAGCTCAGAAGAACAAGAAGCCGTGGGGTGCAAGAGCTAATAAGCAAGCCCCCAAAGCCTCTCAGTGAAGGGGCGCCCCCGCTCGGCCGAGTGGGAGGAAGGCTTTGTCAGTTCTGAGCGACTTGGTGGTCAGAAATCCAGGACAATTGGGTAGTATCCACAATATCCTCAGGGTACAAACTGGAATTTCGAGAGATCCCACCTTCTCAATTCCGAGGTTCAAGACTCTCCAAGGATCCACAAAAAAGAGAATCCTTCTTCAAAGGTTTGAATCACTTAATGGCTCAAGGGGTAGTTACAGACGTACCCCAAAAAGAGCGAGGTTCAGGTTTTTACTCAAACCTCTTTGTGATTCCAAAGCCAAATGGAGATGTCAGACCCATCCTGGATCTAAAATCCCTAAATCGGTTCCTGAACGATCGCCATTTTCGAATAGAAACGATCCGATCCGTGGCCGCCACTTTAAAGGGCGGAAAATTCATGGCGCCCATAGATATCAAGGACGCACATTTACACATACCCATCCTCCCCGCTCACCAAAGATTCCTAAGGTTTGCGGTAGAAGATCGCCACTTTCAATTTGTGGCTCTGCCGTTTGGTGTAGCCACCGCGCCCATAGTATTCACAAAGGTGCTAGCTCCTCTGTTAGCAAACCTAAGAACACGGGGCATTGCGGTAACAACCTATCTGGACGATCTACTAGTAATAGATCAGTCAAAGGAGGGATTGGGTCACGCTGTACACACTACAGTAGGATACCTGGAGCATTTAGGATGGATTATAAATTTACAAAAATCCTCTCTCCAGGCCCAAAGAAGGATAGTATACCTGGGCATGATCATAGATACAGCCCAAAACGGGGTATACCTGCCAGAACCGAAGATACAGTCTCTGAAAGACCTGATCCACAAGGTCAAAGCAAACAAGAGGCCGTCTATTCGCCTTTGCATGAGACTATTGGGAAAGATGGTAGCCTCCTTCGAGGCGGTCCCTTACGCCCAGTTTCATTCGAGACTACTTCAAGGCAATATTTTAGCTTCCTGGAACAGGAAGAGCCAAGCTCTGGATATACCCATGCGCCTGTCCTCACAAGTACGCCACAGCTTCGATTGGTGGCTAGAAGCCAGGAATTTACGGAAGGGAAAGTCCTTCCTCCCAGTGGCCTGGAAGGTGGTATCTAGGGATGCCAGCCTATCGGGCTGGGGTGCAGTATTCGAGGAGGCTTCTACCCAGGGAACCTGGGCCAAGACTCAGGGGATCCTGCCCATCAATGTGCTAGAGATCCGGGCGGTATATCTAGCCCTCAAAACCTGGACATACAGGTTACAGGGCTACCCAGTTCGGGTTCAATCCGACAATGCTACTGCAGTAGCTTACATCAATCACCAAGGAGGCACCCGCAGTCGGGCAGCCCAAAGAGAGGTGAACCGGATCCTGGCATGGGCAGAAGAGCATGTACCTTGCCTTTCTGCAATCTTCATTCCAGAGATAGAAAATTGGCAAGCAGACTACCTGAGTCGTCAGCAGCTGCTACCAGGAGAGTGGTCTCTTCACCCCGAGATCTTTCAGGCCATATGTCTGAGATGGGGAAACCCAGATGTAGACCTGCTAGCTGCCAGGTTCAACAAGAAATTGGACAACTTTGTGTCCAGAACGAGAGATCCTCTAGCCTACGGGACAGACGCTCTAATAATACAGACGCTCTAATAACTCCATGGAATCAGTTCTCACTGATCTATGCATTCCCTCCGATCCCTCTTCTACAAAGACTGCTTCGCAGGATCAAGGAGGAGGGAATACCAGTAATCCTAGTGGCCCCAAACTGGCCCAGGAGGCCTTGGTACGCCGAGATTGTAAAAATGGCGATAGGAAGGCCCTGGAAGTTTCCACTTCGACACGACCTGCTGTCACAGGGTCCAGTATTCCACCCTTCCTTACAAAGGCTAAAGTTGACGGCCTGGCTGCTGAGACCCACATTTTTAAAAAGAGAGGGGTCTCTGGTCCGGCTCTTTCTACGCTCATTAATGCTAGAAAGCCAGCCTCCAGACTCATCTATCAGAGAGTCTGGAGAGCATACGTTTCCTGGTGTGAATCCAGATGTTGGAATCCTCAGAAGTATGAAATAAGTAGGATTCTTGCTTTTTGCCAGTTAGGAGTGGATATGAATTTAGCCCTTAGCACCATCAAAGGGCAAATATCGGCTCTATCAGTCTTCTTTCAGAGACCATTGGCATCTCACTCCCTAGTTCGGACATTCATTAAGGGGGTACTGAGGATAAATCCTCCAGTTAGGACTCCCTTGTGTCCATGGGATTTGAATTTGGTATTGTCAGTGTTGCAAAAGCAACCTTTTGAACCTATTCACCATATTCCTTTAATTATATTAAGTAGGAAGTTGGCCTTTCTGATTGCTATAGCTTCTGCTAGGAGAGTATCAGAGCTAGCAGCTCTTTCTTGTAAAGAGCCTTATCTAATTTGTCACAAGGACAAAATCGTACTACGACCCCATCCGGCTTTTCTACCTAAGGTGGTATCGGCTTTTCACTTGAATCAAGACATTGTTCTGCCTTCCTTTTTTCCAAATCCGCGGACGGCGGGGGAAAAATTATTACACTCTCTAGATCTACTGAGAGCGGTAAAGGTGTATCTGCAAGCAACCGCTCAGATACGTAAAACAGATGTTTTGTTTATTTTACCAGATGGGCCCAAGAAGGGCCAAGCGGTATCAAAATCCACCATTTCCAGGTGGATTAGACAAGTAATTATTCAAGCTTATGGTTTAAAGAACAGGACTCCTCCTTTTCCTGTTAAGGCGCACTCTACCAGGGCGATAGGTGCTTCATGGGCAGTGCACCACCAGGCTTCGATGGCTCAGATCTGTAAAGCTGCAACTTGGTCTTCAGTCCATACATTTTCCAAATTCTATCAAATAGATGTGAAAGGACATGAGGATTCCGCCTTTGGGCGAAGTGTGCTGCAGGCAGCAGTATAGGGCTTCTGGTCCGCAAGCGGCCTGTTTTGATCTGTGTCTCCCCCCCTTCATATGAGCATTGCTCTGGGACGTCCCATTATGTAATGACTAGCTCTGTGTCCCGTGGTGTACGATAAAGAAAATAGGATTTTTATAACAGCTTACCTGTAAAATCCTTTTCTTGGAGTACACCACGGGACACAGAGGTCCCCCCCTTCTTATGGGAACCTTACTGCTTTGCTACAAAACTGAGGTACTTCCCTGATGGGAGGGGTTATATGGAGGGGAACTGTCTTCCATTGGTTGTGCCAGTGTCCAATCACCGCTGGTGACCCTTAACCCATTATGTAATGACTAGCTCTGTGTCCCGTGGTGTACTCCAAGAAAAGGATTTTACAGGTAAGCTGTTATAAAAATCCTATTTTCCTGTGACAGGGAAGCAGCGATCAATGCTGACAATCTCTCTTCCAGCCCTCCCAGAACTGAGGAAAAAACCTCCTCTGTTACATACACAGGAGCAGGTGAACTGAGGACAGCCACAGTACCAGGTACTCCTGAGGGTGCTCTACGGTCACTAACCTCTGATTCTTCAGGGGAGATTGGTGCAGCCGAAGCATGCCCAAGATCCTCAGAGCCCGATGGAGACCCCCTATGCTTCCTGGGATTTTTAGTCCCGGAGTTTTTAGACGGCATTATTCCTAAGCCCAAAGCTGAGGTATTCCAGCCGAAATACACCACTTACTGACAATAGTCTAGCACAAATGCTGCTATAAAAACAGTTGGTGTCTACTAATGTGCCTTTCTATGGGGATGCCTGTATCAACCGCTTGCTGTATGCCTTTTTTAAATGTTGCCAGCTCTGTCTCTGCACTCCATAGCCAGCTCACAACACATAATTGTGGTTTTTAACATGCTGGGACGCCCGCACATGCGCAGAAGCGCTGCGGCGCACACAGAGCGTCATCCCCCAAGCTCCGCCCCCTTTCCCGGCTCACCTCTATATATAGAGGCGCGTGCACGTGCACGCGCGCGGCCACGTGCGCCTTCGGCACTAATTTTGAAAAGGGAAACTAGGGACAAGAGCCAGGGCCCCTTTTGCCGCAGGCCGGGGGATGGACGAGCATTGCAACATGGCAGAGGAAGCAGTTTCCCACAAGAGAACTCACCATCTGCCTGGACTTGCTCTGACGAAAATAAACTAGTCCACATGACAAGAAACGTTCCACAGCGGCCTCTAGTGGATTAACACAGGTACCGCAGTCTAGTATATTATTTATTTATTTTTTTCTTGACCACTATTAAAATTATTACATTTTTTTGTAGTTACAGGCATGCATAATATTTAGCGGGAATACCGTTAGGTAACAGGCAGAAAGACATATTAGGCTTGGGGGTCCCCTCAATAGAACCAAGTTCCTGAGGGGCCCCCACTTACCTTTTCCCCGCCGCAGGACTCTGTTTGGCCACAGAAGCCCAAACTTCACCTATCACGGCAGGCATTGTAATTAAACCTTCAGGGACCGGGTTCCCAAGGATTCCACTCCCCTGGACCTGTATAGCACCCTGCACAGAAAACATCTTGGTCATGGGTATGACCAGAGCTCTGGATCCCAGGGTCCAGCTCTCCTAAGAGAAGCATTACAGGCAAAACCTTGCTCTTCTCTGCAAGGCCCGGGTACCGACCGTTTAGCTATGAAGCTTTTTTGGTCGGATCCGGAATAGCTTACTGAGGCCCAAAAGAACCTGTACGCAAGCTCAGTGAAAAACACATGTTTCTTCTTGGCCAACACCTTAGACACTGGCAAAAAACTGAGGTGCTCCCGGATGGGAGGGGCTTATATAGGGGAGGGTACTTCCGGTTTTGGAAGTTGCCAGTGCCAGCACCTGAAGGTATCTATATAACCCATTAGTAATGACTATGTCGCTCTGTGTCCCGTGATGTACGAGAAAGAAAATGCTGTAACTGCTTATAAAGTGTTAGTTGGAATTTGGTTTCAATTTGTTAGTGTATCTAAATCTGCTAGTACATCTAACAATCACTTCCCCTCAGACTGATAATGCTATAGTCAAAAGGTGCCCCCTGTTCTCCTTGATCCAGAGTGGGGGCACTCTAGTACAGGAGGCGTGTTACTGGCAAGATCACCAGTTGAAAAAAAAAACTAAAAATAAAGGAAAACTAATGCAGCCACCACATCCAACGCGCTGCAATATATTACAGTTCTGGGTTTAATACTGCTCTAAGCTGGTCATACATGGCTCAGTTTTTTTCGCTCAGGCAGTGGGCTGAATCAAAAAAACTGTGAATGGGGTATTCCTTTCCATGTGACTATTATATTCTGACAGCAGTGGGACTCCTCCACTGTCAGAATAAAAAGATCAACGCAGCAAGCACTGATCAAGAGGCTTTTTTCCAACAGCTCCGATTAAATAGAAGTCGATCGATAGATCAAATTATTTTAAGCGCAGTGACCACACATGGATCAAAATTTGTCCGGTCCCTGCTGAACCAGCTGAATTAAGATTTTCTGTGGCCACCTTTTAGGCTTGATTCACATCTATGCATGTTGCTTTTGAGCGTTTCTGCAGTGCTGTTTTGCGGTGCTTGCCGCGTTTCTGGACACGCGTTTTCACTGCGATTTGCGTTTTTTTCCTTACACTGTATATAGTTGGTTGCCAAGGAGGGGGCCGGAAAGCCGGCCGCCGCGTCCTTAACAACCAATGAGTCATCAGCTTTCAGCGGGCTTCCCGCTGAATGTAAAAAAAAAGAATTGGCGGCTAAAAAAAAAATTGTGAAAAAAAACAGCGGGGGGTCCCCCCCCCCCCCAGCTCCATACCAGGCCCTTGGGTCTAGTATGGGTTCCCCATGCCAAAATGTAAAAACGAATGGTGTGGGGGTCCCCCCCAAAATCTATACCAGACCCTTTTTTTGAAGCCGGCAATTTCTTTTTTTACATTCAGCGGGAAGACAGCTGATGACTCATCGGTTGTTAAGGATGCGGCGGCCGGCTTCCCGGCCCCCTCCTTAGCAACCAGCTATATACAGTGAAAAAAAAAAAAAAACCTGCAAAAAGCAAATTGCGTCAAAATCGCTGTAAAACGCAGTACTTGCATTTTGGATGCAGGTCCATTGAAGTCTATTACATGCAAAATGCTGCATTTTGCGGGAAGAAAAGTCCCTGAACCTTTCTAAAAATGCAGAGGCACAAAAATGCATTGATGTGAACATGTTCCATAGGAACTCATGTTAAAAAATTTCCCTGCATTTCTGCAAAATGCATCAAAAAACGCCTTAGTGTGAATAAAGCCTTAGTCCTTGGTTTTAGGTGTACAGACACAGAGCAGGCAAATGTTGTCTCTAAGGCTTCATGTAGACTGGCAGCTCCTAAACTTGAGTTTAGGAGCTTTGGCATTTTTGTTGCCAAAGCTCTTAATCTCAACTCCATAAAAGCCTATGTGTTCATGTACACATAGGCTTTTAGCAGAGTTTTGGAGCTGCTATGTTTAGGTAAGGTTAAACCTCCCTCTCCTGAACGTGGAAGAATCGGGTTCAGGATAGGAACGCTTTGGGCGCTGGAAAATGTAAAATCACGGCAAAAACGTGGTTTGCGTTTTTGACGCGTTTTCCTGCGGCCAAAGTCAGGGGCTTCCAGTGTACATGAAGCCTTATGTTGGCTATACAAGGCTCGAGTTTCTGCCAACCCTGCTAAATCAGCTGGAATTCTGGGTACTAGGTGGCCCTTTCGGTACCCTACTCGACAAACTTAGAGTGGGTGGAAAATTTACATTCAAACAGCAACTGTCATCTGTCATCTTGTGCGCGGTTGCTATCTTGTCAGGACACGTGTTTCTATATGAGATCTTGAGGAGGGTTCTCTGTAGGGGTTGTTTATGGAGCTTTTCCAAGTGATTTTTTCAGCCCCTTTACTCTCCCTATGGGAAGTTTCTTCTATTTTTTAATTTGGAAGACATGAGTGGCTGGCTCTATCTCTCATCTTGACAGAATAATGGTTGTTATCTCTGTGATTCAGGATGCGATCCATTTAATAAATTGACTTAGACCGGCCATAGATGGTTCGAATCTTATCCAGTTCATCAGGAACTGGCTGAGATTCTAACCATGTATGGGCAGGCTAAATGTACCCAAGTTGATCGATCAATCAACTTGGGTACAACCAGCCTGCTGGATTTTTGCTCTATGTATGTCCTGCCTTATCCTCTAATCCTCTTTTCTGGGAGAATTAGTGCCCTTTGCGTTCCTGTGATTGCACGCTATAAAGGACAGATCGATAAATCTCACCACCTGGTTGAACAGTGTTGATGCTGTTGAAACTTTCATATTGACAACCATTCCCCCTTATGAAGATTTATTTCAAATCAAAATGTGTTGGGGCTTATCTATACAATTGTGGCAATTATAACTGCCTATGTATGGCTTATCAAGGGTGGTCTTGATGTAACATACTTATCAGTCGAATGCATTTATATTAATTGTGCTTTCATGATTGTTGGATAATAAAATATTTTGTAATTTAAAATAAAATGTTTTTTTTCTAGTGCCTAAAAAATCCCTTTTCAGATTTTTTGTCTTTCTAGTGTCCCATTTTTGGTATTAGTGGGAGGAATGGTGCCTCATCATTGGTATTAGTGGGAGGAGAACTGCTCACAGAGAAATATTGCCCCAAAAGGCCAGATAAAGTCATCAGGGCAAACCCAGCCTACTGGCCACAGTTTGGAGACCACTGAGCTAACACTAGCAAATCCACTAATGAAAGGCTAAAAAAAAAGAGAAATATAGGGTAACTGAAAATTTTGCAATTTTTTTTTTTTTTATGGCAAATATATAACAAAAATGCTTGTACAGATATGTTACTATCTAAGGTAAGGGGCAAAACATTTCAGTAAAATGATAATGAAAAATAATATCTATAGCTAGGGATTGGGGGGCAATCTCGGTGGTATTGGACTGGTGGCTTCATAAAGCGTGTTGGTGGTGGGGGCGGCTGTGGGGAAGCATGCTGATAGGAAGGGGCAGATGGCCCAGTGGAAGTCCAGGGAGAAAGCTGATAGAAAGAGAAAGATGGCCAAACAGGGGTCCCGGGAGCATGCTGATAGAAAGAGGGAGATGGCCCAGCGGAGGTCCCGGGGTACACGGGTGGACCTAGAGAACCAGTGCATGGATAGGTGGGCGGTAACATGCCTTATATTGCATGGCTATAGAATAAATGGAATCCATGCACTGTTTCTCAAGGTCTCCACCAATGTCCTAAAACGTTTGATAGAGGTTGCAACAAAAGATGGCCCGGGGGTTATTGGGATTTAGAAATGAATCCTCAGATCTCCTCTCTTGCCGCACTTCTAACAACCTGCTGCTCCTGTTTTATAGATATTCCTGCCCCTCTGACGCTGCCCATGTCTGCTACTATGGGCACGGCCTCTGTAGAATTAAGCTTTTCTGCAGCCTAGAAATAAAGACAATTAATTACAGATAGATAGCGAGATATATACTAGCACAAAATAACATTGGCTTGCAAGGGGAAATCTTTTTTTTTATTATTTCTTTCAACACTTTACTACCACTTCAAGCTGAATTCTTCATTATTCCACAAGAAGGGGTCTTGGTCCCAACAGTGATCACAGCTCCTGAATCCCTGGCTGCTATACCTCAGCAACATCTGTTTAGTTAAACTATGTGAATTTGATTTTCCTATCATGTTGAAAAAACTGATATTCTCCAAAAGTAAGTTAAGGCCACAGACCAACAGTAGCTTGCAGGATGCTTGAAGGTAACACTTGGGTTGAATGGCAGGTCTCCTGAGGCAGCAACTGCTGAAACTATAGAGTGAGCTAAATGATTCCATCTGATCCACTGAAAATCAAAACAGGTTGTATTTTTACTATATAAATATGTCAGTGACAAAGCCAACTGGCGGCAGTCAAGTGGACATTCTGGCTGTGAAAAAGCAAACCTACAATTTTAACTAAAATATTAAAGATAAATAGACGTAGTGCAAAAATAGCCGAATCAAACTAGTATTGACATATTCAAATGCAATCTTTGGATGCTAAATGTGTGTGGAGTTTAGCCAGACTTACATTAAGTAGCCTACTTTGGCTTGAGTTTGCTGCATTTAAATATTAGGGCGAACCCAACTTAGTTTAAAAAGTCTCAGAGGTAACAATATTGCTGTAGTGCAGGCAACTTCTTATGCCTCGTACACACGACCGGTTTTCCCGGCAGGAAAAAAAACGACGCTTTTCCCTCTCAAGCCTGCCTTGCATACACACGGTCACACAAAAGACCGCTGAACTTTTGAATGCCAAGAACACGATGACGTCAAAGACTACGATGAGCCGACAAAATGACGTTCTATGCTTCCGGCATGCGTCAAATTGTTTACGAGCATGCACGTTTTTTTTCCCCTCAGGAAAGCATACAGACGACCGGTTTTCTCGGCAGGATTTTTTTCTGACGGGGAAAAAAGAGAGCTGATTCTCTTTTTTTTTTTTCCCCCGCAGTTCTCCTGTCGGGAAAACTGCGATGGAGCATACACACGGCCGGTTTTCCCGGCCAAAAGCTGTCATGGCAGTTTTCCCGACAAGGAAACCGGTCGTGTGTACGAGGCTTTAGTCTACGGATCAAACCTTGTGTTACTGTAGGGCCCCTTTAGACTCTCTAAGCCTACATTGTACACAGAGCCTCAACTTCTTTCCAAATCAAGATTAGGCTGCCCCCTCAACTGGTAAATGCCTGAGCCTCTATTACCCACTTAAAGCAGAACTTAAGGCAGTAATACCTACCTCTGTTCCAGAGGTACCTGAAATACTTACCTCTGTTCCCTTGCTATCGCCAGCATTTTATCCCTGGCTTTTTTCAGGTGTCGGTCTTCAAATGTCTTGATTAGCTGGCACAGGGTGACATCACTCCCGAGCATGTGCAGGAGTGCAGTCATCCTGGCACAACGGTAGGGTGCCGGAATGGGAACTGAGCATGTGCAGTGTACATTCTATAGTGTATTGTGAACAGGCAGGTAAGTGTATTTTATAATCAAATATTTGTTTTATATTTTAACAGAAATCTACAAACAGTAAAATATTGTCCGAATAAATTACACATAGAATTAAATGTCAAGTAAGAGGAAAAAAAGAGTATGTAGACCTAGGGTTTTGCTGGTAGAAGAGAATAATTGGTACTGCAAGAGGAGAACAGGGAGTAAAAGGAGGTATTGCACTGAAGGTCAGATAAGACAAATAAAATTGTCCATACTAACAATTGCGTGAAGGGGATAAAACTGAAGGTGAGAGGGGCACCTGAGAGGAGGGGTGGGGGGTAGTAGGAGATTTCCATGATATAGATATGACTTGTCTAGCGGCCAATAGGAAATGTTTCAAGGTAAGTGTATTTTATTGCAGTAATTACACTGCATGTCTCTTCCACTTTAAACTCTGAAATTAAAGTGTGTCTAAATCGAAACTGAGCTGTGCATGTGCAGCTCAGTGTACAATATATAGGGTATTTTGAACAGGCAGGTAAGTGTATTTTATTACAGAAGTGACATTGCATGTCTCTTCTGCAATACAGAGCGCCTGTTTGCAATTTTTATTTTTCCAACTATAGTTCCACTTTAATCTCTGAAATTTGTTGTTATCTGAGGCACTTTTAGACCAGGTTGGGTTTCGTTTACAGCTGAAGAGACTCCCCTCTATGTACAGTGGATTGAAAAAGTATTCACACCCCTTGAAACTTTCCACATTTTGTCATGTTGCAACTAAAAACGTAAATGTATTTTATTGGGATTTTATGTGATCGACCAACACAAAGTGGCACATAGTTGTGAAGTGGAAGGAAAATGATGAATGTTTTTCAAAATTATTTACAAATAAACATCTGAGACCCGGTTCACACAGGGACGACTCCGGACGCGACTTCTGGTCGCCCCGAGTTGCCCCAAGTCACGCTATTTTTAAAAATAATTGAAGTAAATGGAGCTGTTTTAATGTACACGACTGCAGTCGCTCCGACTTTAAGTTGCCTTGTAAGTAGCTCCAGGCGCGCTGTGATTCATACTCAAGTCGTGTCCAAGTTGCCTTGTAAAGTCGTGCTGGAAGTCGTGTTGCCCCTGTGTGAATGGAGTCGGAAAGTGTGGTGTGCATTTGTATTCAGCCCCCTGAGTCAATAATTTGTAGAACCCCCTTTCACTGCAATTACAGCTGCAAGTCTTTTTGGGGATGTCTCTACCAGCTTTACACATCTAGAGAGTGACATTTTTGCCCATTCTTCATTGCAAAATAGCTCAAGCCCTGTCAGATTGGATGGAGAGCGTCTGTGAACAGCAATTTTCAAGTCTTGCCACAGATTCTTAATTGGATTTAGGTCTGGACTTTGACTGGGCCATTCTAACACATGAATATGCTTTGATCTAGATTCTAAACCATTTCATTGTAGCTCTGGCTGTATGTTTGGGGTCATTGTCCAGCTGGAAGGTGAACCTCCGACTCAGTCTCAAGTCTTTTGTAGACTCTAACAGGTTTTCTTCTAAGATTGCCCTGTATTTGGCTCCATCGATCTTCCCATCAACTATGACCAGCTTCCCTGTCCCTGCTGAAGAAAAGCATCCCCACAACATGATGCTGCCACCACCATGTTTCACGGTGGGGATGGTGTGTTCAGGGTGATGTGCCGTGTTAGTTTTTTTCCTGCCACACATAGTGCCTTTAGGCCAAAAAGTAAAATTTTGGTCTCTTCTGACCAGAGCACCTTCTTCCACATGTTTCCTGTGTCCCCCACATGGCTTCTCGCAACCTGCAAATGGGACTTCTTATGGCTTTCTTTCAGCAATTGCTTTCTTCTTGCCACTCTTTCATAAAGGCCAGATTTGTGGAGTGCATGACTAATAGCTGTCCGGGGAACAGATTGCCCCACCTGAGCTGTGGATCTCTGCAGCTCCATGGGCCTCTTGGCTGCTTCTCTGATTAATGCTTTCCTTGGCAGGCCTGTCAGTTTAGGTAGACAGTACATTTTCGGATGATGGATTGAACAGTGCTCCGTGAGATGTTCAAACCTAACCTTGCTTTAAACTTCTCCACAACTTTTGTCCCTGACCTGTTTAGTGTGTTCCTTGCCCTCCATGATGCTGTTTGTTCACTAAGGTTCTAAGAAACCTCTGAGGCCTTAAAATAGCAGCTGTATTTATACTGCGATTAAATTACACACAGGTGGACTCTATTTACTAATTGGGTGACTTCTGAAGGCAGTTGGTTCCACTAGATTTTAGTTAGGGGCAGCAGAGTAAAGCGGGATGAATACAAATGCACGCCACACTTTTCACATATTTATTTGTAAACATTTTTAAAAAACATTTATCATTTTCCTTCCACTTCACAATTATGTGCCACTTTGTGTCTATCACATAAAATCCCAATAAAATACATTTACGTTTTTGGTTGTAACATGACAAAATTTTGAAAATTTCAAGGGGTATGAAAACGTTTTCAAGGCCCTGTAATCACTGGTGCCAGTCCCAAATGTCCCGAGGTAACAAGGTTGCTATAGTGCTAGTAATGTCTTCAGTCTTCATCAAATGCTGTAGGGCCCCCTTGGACCTTAAACCCAGGCTGTATGGGTGCCTGAGCCTCTACTGCCCATTTAATCATTGACATTTTACAGTTGAATGAGAGGAAGTGTCCTGCCTGCACTTCATCACTATTGTTATCCTAGGCACAGTTAATTCAAGTTGGGTTCTCTTTAAAGCTGAAAAGACTAACCTCTAATTGCTGGTTCCAGTCCTGAATGTTATGAGGACATGTAGAGGAGGCAGGTTTCTTTTTTGGGTGTTCACCCCAGTTCCTACAGGACATGGACACCTATTGGCTATCCAGTGATGTGGTTCTCTCAGGTTCCAGAATAGGCATTTCAGCAGTGCTGTTGGCAAAAGGAGACTTCTACATTGCTGCATTAGAATTACCCTGCATCTGGGAATAGTGCCAGTGAGGGAAGTTGTAGCTGTAATCTAGCTTCCATGATCGAAAAGCACTCCATGAATGGAGGATGTGGACCTTTCATTCATCCGCTCGTCCTCCTATCATATAGTGCTTTTCATTGCTAGAAGCTATAGTACAATGTCTGTGCATGGAGGAGGGGAGAGGAAAGGGTGGACATAGTCCGCAGTCTTGACAAGTGCCTGATAGGTATAGCGACTTTATTTACCTCAGCAGCACTGGAAGATTAACACTGCAGGGGTATGGAGTGGAGGTAGAGGATGGATGATTTCAGCAGCCACCAGCTCAAGGGAAACTTCTCATTAAATGGAAGTACTGTCCCTTGTGCTGATTTTTTTAATGAACCAAATTTAGGCTTTAAAGGGGTTGTAAAGGTTCATGTTTTTTCACCTTAATGCATTCTATGCATTAAGGTGAAAAAACATCTGATGTTTGCCGCCCCCCCCACCCGTTTACTTACCTGAGCCCTCAAAAGTCCCGCGTCGTGAACGAGCAGGCTTCTCGACCGGGCTTTTCTCGGCTCATTCATTGGATGATTGATAGCAGCGCAGCCACTGGCTCCCGCTGCTGTCAATCAAACCAATGACGCGGCTTGCCGGGGGCAGGGCCGAGTGATACAGACGGTGGCTATAGCCGCCGTCTGTATCACTGTATCACGGGAGTGTGCCTGCAAGCTAACCCCCTTGGGAGAGCGTTTCCCATGATGTGGGTTAGCTGATGCGGGGAAGAGTCGAGACAGCCGCCGAGGGACCCCAGAAGACCAGGATCGGGGCCACTCTGTGCAAAACGAGCTGCACAGTGGAGGTAAGTAAAACATGTTTGTTATTTAAAAATAAATAAAAATGTATCCTTTACAACCCCTTTAAAGAAGATTTCTCATACACTCCTGTCCCACCACCCACACTAATGATCTTCTCTGTCCTCTGTCTTGATGTGCTATTGCTGCTGAAGAAACTTTTGACATAATTCTGGGTGTGTTGGGTGCCGGGTCCAATACAGTAAGCTATGGTTCTATTGCCAATTCATCAGTAGAAGACAGTATAAGGGGGTAATGAATCAAATACAGAGCTCCCTATAGTGGTTAATCCGTATTAAGTACAATAACTATTTTAAAAGACAATCATTTAAAAAAAAAAAAAGAGTGTGAAAGTCGTATTAAAATATTTAGGTACTGCAATAATCACTCAGTATTTGCCCTCTAGAGATTTTCTGTACTTTTCCTTTAACTAAGACCGATAGAATACATGTTATCATCGCTGATGTTTTTTTTTTGCATTGTATGTTATTCTATATCTGTTATGCTGGGTTATTGTAATCTATTTAGCTACATAAACTGAGATGGTATATAGACCTCAATTACATTTTTAGTGAGTCACTTGAGTTAATAGTAATTCTGGATTTGTATTTAGTTGATATATTTGCCTATAAGAAATATTTGAAACCCCCAGTGGCGAAGGCCTGAACAGTGTTCTGCATTGCTACCTTCGTTTGATATATGTACTTGCATAATTGGTACAGCCTGGCTAAAATGGTTGCCTGTCAGTGTAAATAAAATCACATAGAAAGTCTTTACTCAAAGCTTCAAACCAATCTGCAGTTCCATTTTGGGCACATTGCCATTCTTTCTGCCAGCCTTATGGTTTTCAGTAAGTTACATGTTCTAGTTAACCTGATTATTCTATCTGATGTCTGAACGATATATTTAAATATTTCTTTAGCTTAATGAAGTGGTTTGGGTGGAGTACTCTGTCATAGTGCCAGACCTAAATAGAGTTTACATCTATTACTCATGGTCTGGCTTTTATGGTCAGTTAGTCATGTTGCCAAAGGCTCAGGTGGTCGGTGCCACAAGAAAATTGTATTTTATGCCTTCTTATTGTGCTTACTGAAAAGCAAAGAAGCCATTGCTGCGCAAGGCTGCGGTTTTTGGAACGGGGCCACAGTTCCCGATAAGCTTCTCTTTGGTTGTTTTCCAGGTGTCTACTACTTCATTGCTTGGTTTCCTATTTCACCAAAGGACAGTATATTCAGAGGCTGTTCCTTTTCAACAAATATAAGATTTAGTGCTGTTAATTTGTGACACGTTAATGGAAAACCTTATTCAGTGGTTTACACTGTGTGTTGTCACTGTTACCAAGTGACCATTCTGGACCATGAACCTGGAACTTAGTAATGCCAGTTCTGCCACAGAAATTCCACTTGAAATGGTTTTCATCAGAAGAAAGCTGAAGACCACAGTAGTGTCGTTGATGGTTAAGATTATTTTAGAGTGTTTTTCTAAAGCAAAACCAGATTTTTTAATGTTCATTCAAGCTAAAAATGTTTCTCGTAGTGGCTGGCTTGTTGGCCAAGATGTATGAGTAATAATTGAGTAAAGCAATAAAACAGAAAACCGGGTGCAATGACCAAAGTGCAGTAGTAAAGTGTATGTACATTAATAATGACATAACATGCATTCAGCAAAGGAAGAGGTAAAACAGCTTGTCACAAGCCTAGGAGACAGAATCATGCATCTTTCCGTGGCCAGAGGTGTATAGACTGGGATGTCCTTGAGTTTGTGAAAAAATTAAGAGTCAAAGACTCTGGGTCGGACTTTGTAGGCAAGATGGACAAGAGTATAATAAAAAATAGTATTTTATTAACCTAGAATCGCTCACAAACAGATCAAGTATAGAAAGAGTTAAAAAAAACATACATTAAACACAGAAAGTTACATAAAACTATGATGTGAACAGAAGGTTGACAACAAATGGACAGCAGTGAGCCCCTGTGAGTCAGCATGTTTCGCTATTTCGCTTTGTCAGGACACACTTGGGGATGATCGAAAAGAACAGGTCTCACTATCTGGACTGGGATGTCCATCTTGGATTCTGGCTGACTGGTCAGATAGCGTTCTCGCTGGACCAGTGAGTTGCTGGGATGCGGTGTTGTCCTGCAAAGTCCTTGGGGCTCAGATCAGACAAATTGTTCTGGCTTATTTTGCTAGTTTATTTTGGGGGCTCCTTACCCTTTGTTAAACCAAGAGGGAGCAGCCCCCGAAACACGCAACTTAGCAATGCCAGGGCCCCTCTGTACTGATCTGAGCAAGTCTTTGCAGAACACTCCTGCATGTCAGCAATAGGCAGGTTCAGCCGAACCGCCATCTTACAAGCAAACCAGAATCTCAGATGGACTTCCTGGCCCATACAGCTCCAGCGCTGGCCATGGCGAGCTGTTTGATTCTGTCTCCCTGGTTCATGACAAGCTGTTTTACTTCTTCCGGTTCTGTGAGTGCATGTTATGTCATTATTAAAATACATAATTCAATAATTTTTTATTACGTTTTGAGAGAACAGATACAAAGATCAGCTAAAAGAAACCAAATTTTCTCTACATGTAAGCTTCAACATAGATAACAAAAAATAATAACACAGAAATGTATATCCCAACTTAGAAATCATTTATACTGCAACATATTGACAAGCATTAGAGATAATAACCCAAACAAAGAGTGTCAAAGGATATACAGTGGGTATAGAAAAGTAACAGCCCTTTAAAATAATCATGATGTGTTGCTTTGCAGCCTAAAATGAAGACAGGCACAGTTTTTGTTTTATCCAGCTGTATTTACTAGTGCAACTCATAATATCCAAGTGAAAGATATAACACCAACATGTCAGGAAAAAAAATATATATACAAAAACAGAATCACCGAGTTAAAAAAAGGACCTTCTTGCTTTAATTACAGCCGTTAGTCTGTTGGGATATGTCTTTACTAACTTTGCACATCTAGACTTTGCAATATTTGCCCACTCTTTTTTGCAGAACTGCTCAAGTTCATTTAAATTTGATGGTGGCCATTTGTGGACTGCAGTCTTCAAGTCATTCCACAGATTTTCAATGGGGTTTAAAGAGGAAGTAAACCCTGATGGGTTTTACTTCCTCTTTATTCCCCTGCAAAGTAAAAGCATAATGGGCTAGTATGCATTGCATACTAGCCCATTATGTGCCACTTACCTGCAAACGAAGGCTGCGATGTCTCGGCTGGTGGAAGCATCCATCCTTACCCCTCTTCCTTCAGGGCCGTGGACTCCGGCTCTGTGACTGGCTGACGGTCACGGCCCAGGCCCTAAAGAAACGGCACGATCGTGCCCTTTCTATAATGCGCATGCACCAATGAGGTCGGCGCAAGCGTATCGTATATACTCTAGTATAAGCCGACCCGAATATAAGCAGAGGCACCTAATTTTACCAAAAAAAACTGGGAAAACGTATTGACTCAAGTATAAGCCTAGGGTTAGAATGCAACAGCTACTGTAAGTGGAAAGGAGGGTCAACAATGCCCATTTGCAGCCTCACTGTGCCCATAAGCAGCTTCACTATACTTACAGTAATCAGAGTACTCTCCATGACAGAAAAGAGGACACAGCCTTGCATTCTTTGAGTTCAGTTCATTTAGAAAGTCTGACATAGGTAACCTCTAACAGTAATTGGCAGCACTGAAGGTTATAAATACAGGGTAAATGACCTCAACACATGCACAGGAACCCAGTAATATAATATTGTGACAAGATTCCACAGAGAGTTGCAAATTAATCTTTTACTAAAGATTTCAGATAACAGAAAAAGCACACAAAGATACTCTTACAGTATTACCACCTACATCAGAAACCTGCAACACTTCTACATGACATACTCTTGGAAATACAAATTGCCATAACATTTGTCATGAACCTGAAGCAGAAAAAGTCTGCGCCGTCCATGCAGTCCGCGCCGTCCATGCCATCCATGCAGTCCGCGCCATCCATGCAGTCCGCGCCGTCCGCGCCGTCCACTGTAACAAAGCTCCACCTCCTCCTCGTCACGTATGGACAAGGAGGAGGCGGGACGGCGTGGACAGCACGTACTTTCATATACACACAGTGCCGCTGTGAATCAGGGGATAATTTACGGCGTAATCAGGTTTCCTTCCCTCCGCATCAAGACTGACACGGCGGGAGAGGAAACCTAACTCGAGTATAAGCCGAGGGGGGCTTTTCCAGCACAAAAAAATGTGCTGAAAAACTCGGCTTATACTCGAGTATATACGGTATATGGTAAATATCTCCTAATCCGTGCAGTAAGCCTTATTATAGGCTTACCTGTAGGTAAAAGTGGTCTGTAAGGGTTTACAACCACTTTTAGTCTGGACTCTGACTAAGCCATGCAAGAACATTCACCTTTTTCCATGTGGCCTCAGAATCTTCAAGGTGCGTTTTAAGGTGGTCAGATGAGACTAAAATTTAATTATTTGGCCTGAACACCAAACGATATGTCTGGCTGAAATCCAATATAGCTCATCATCCAAATAACACAATTCCTACCATAAAGCATGGAGGTGGTAATATCCTGTTATGGGGATGTTTCTCTGCAGCAGGGACTGGAGAACTTGTCAGGATAGAAGAATAGGCGGGGCAAAATACCATTGAATTCTTAAGAAAAATCTGCTGCCCTCTGCCAGAAAGTTGTCAATGGAAAGAAGGTTTCCCTTCCAACATGTCAATGACCCAAACGACACAGCAAAAATGACCACACAGTGGTTGACGGAGAAAAAAGTGAATGTCCTTGCATAGCCTAGTCAGAGCCCAGACTTAAACCCCATTGAAAATCTGTGGAATGACTTAAAGACTGCAGTCCACAAACAGTCACCATCAAATTTAACTGTACTTGAGCAGTTCTACGTAGAAGAGTGGGCATATATTGCAATGTCTAGATGTGCAAAGTTAGTAGAGACATATCCCAACAGACTAAAGGCTGTAATTAAAGGAAAATATGGTCCAAAAAAATACTGACATAAGGCCCTTTTCACACTTGTACGACTTGTCCCACGATTTGGGACTGCAAAGTAGCATGACAAGTCGTTCCCCATGATTTCCAAAGACATCCATTCATATTAGTACGACTTCAAGTCGTTCCGACTTCAAAGTAGTCCCTGCACTACTTTGGTCCTATTTTGATGCCAATTACACAGGCATTCCTTGAAACCGCGGCCGCGAAATAGTGGTAAAATCACGCGACTTTGAAGTCGCACAAGTGTGAAAGGGGCCTAAGAGTCGTTTCCAACTCAGTGATTCTTTTTTTTTTTTTTTGTTTTTCTCTGACTTGTTGGTGTTTTATCTTTCACTTGGATGTTATAAGTTTCACTAGTACATACAGCTGGATAAAACAAAAATTGTGTCTGTCTTCAGTTCAGGCTGCAAAGCAACAAAATGTGATTCTTTTAAAGGGGGGTGATTCTTTTCTAAACCCACTGTAGAACGGTGGCATAGACTGTGATTAGACCCAAGCCACAGCAGTGGGAGAGTCTATTGTGATCTCAGTTAGGCTGTTCAGGTATGTTAAGAAATATGTTGTACGTAACATGCAGGAACACAGATGAATAAATGCATCTAACTGAAAATGAACAACCCATGGGAGAAAACCCAGCTGGATACTCCTAGAATTTAATAAATACGTTTTAGTTGTTGTGCCCTATTTTTAAATATACTGTCTTTATTAGAGTATTATCTTCCCTTTTCGGTTTGAAAGGTGTGACTGGACTAGTGTTTATAAAGGACTTCTTGTCATGCACTTTGTTAAAAAAATAAAATGAAATGATAGTTTAAAGAAAATATCAGATTTAGTTTATTTAGAGCAAAATGTCGGTAAAGAATCTCATTTATTCCTGTCATAGTATAGCTAGTAGTAGTAGTAGTGAGTCATTTTCAGCTATACTTGTTCTTTAATGTCCACTTGAATGTGACCAAGTACAACTAGCTATGCACAGGTATAGAGATATGGTTCTGCACCTTCAGGCTTCAATATAAAGAAAACACATTCTCTCAGATATTTTTAATCTATATTTTGATTTTAATCGTGCTTCTTTGAATTGGGTTAGCATTTCTTGGCATTCTAGAAAAAGAAAAGCATGAGTACATTTGTCCAGTTAGCTGAGGGAAAATAAGCAGCAACATGACATTCAGCTAGATGTGATCTCTCTAGTATAAAAGGTCTAAATTTCTCAAGCACAGTAACTGTTGAATATAGAATACCGTATATACTTGAGTATAAGCCGAGATTTTCAGCCCTTTTTTTGGGCTGAAAGTCCCCCCCCTCGGCTTATACTCGAGTCAGCGAAATTGAATATTGTAAATTGTACCTGAAGGCTGTGGCGTCCATCGTTTAAAACTCGCGGGCTCTTCCTGGTCCCTTCCGTGATAGGCGGAACTGTGTCTGCTGAGAATCGCCTATCACGAACGTTCTCTCATCCTCAGTTTCCCAGCAGACGTCCGTGATTGGCGGAAACTGAACACAGTGTCTGCTGGGATGGGTGAAGATGAGAGAACGTTCGTGATAGGCGATTCTCAGCAGGCAGTTCTGCCCATCACGGAAGAGACCAGGAAGAGAGCACGAGTTTTAAAGGATGGACGCCGCAGCCTTCAGGTACAATTTTACAATGTTCAATTATAATTCTAGGGAAACAGTGAGGATGGGCACAGTGAGGATGGGCACAGTGAGGATGGGCACAGTGAGGATGGGCACTTGTGAGGATGGGCACTTGTGAAGATGGGCACTTGTGAGGATGGGAACACGTGAGGATGGGAACTTGTGAGGATGGGAACAGTGAGGATGAGAACAGTAAGGTGGCAATGGCCTTAGTGAAGTTGCAATGGGTGGGCATTGTTGACCCTCGGCTTATACTCGAGTCAGTAAGTTTTCCCAGGTTTTTGTGGTAACATTAGGTACCTCGGCTTATACACGGGTCGGCTTATACTCGAGTATATACGGTAGATATAAAGGGGATCGTAAGTGTCCCAGGTAGGCTTTAGGCAATAGTGTAAAAATTTCATAAAACAATAAGCTGCACCACAATATTTAGTGTTGTTACAATTTCTGCCATGACTTCGCTATATACAAGATGAAATTTTCGCATAGCCTGTGGCCTAGGGTTTCAGGACTGTGAAGTGTGACACCCACACATTGGGGTTGATTTACTAAAACTGAAGAGTACAAAATCTGGTACAGCTGTGCATGGTAGCCAATCAGCTTCCAAGTTCAGCTTGTTCAATTAGGCTGGGAAAACCTGGAAGCTGATTGGTTTCTATGCAGAGCTGTGCCAGACGGTTTGCACTCTCCAGTTTTAGTAAATCAACCCCTATATGTTGCTAATTATCAGTAACACATTTGTGTGTATAATATAAAGTTGATAAATGAAAATAGTGCAGCGCAAGAAATATTCATACTGTATATTAAAAAAAAAAAAACAATCTTATAAAATATATGAGAAAATCCAAATAAATTTTCATAAAAAGTTCATTAAAAAGATGCTGGATGCTGCAAAGTGGTGTCTCTAGATGGAACATGCAGGTGTCATATAATGTGCAGCACCTCCACCATACACACAGATGGCTGATCAGCTTAGGACCATCACCCTCTGAACCAACAGGATGGTCAAACAAGCATTCCCATGAAGGGATCTAATAGTCTCCCATAGGTCTCCAAACTATGGCCCTCCAGTTGTTCAGGAACTACAATTCTCATCATGCCTAGTTATGTCTGTGTATGTCAAAGTTTTACAATGCCTCATGGGATGTGTAGTTCCACAACAGCTGGAGGGCCATAGTTTGGAGATCCCTGGCTAAGTAAATCCAAGACAGCCAATTCCTCCATAGGATCATGGATATTGATATAAAAGCAAATAGAAAGAATCTAGTGCTGTCTGTTATATAATCATTTATTCAATAAATGTACAACCACTTACAATTTTGGCACTTGTCACAAGTGCACAAACGAGCGTTCTGTGTATACATAGTATCCAGTAAGATGGCCCGGGTGACGTCATGCGTAGCTCCTTCCACCGTACGCGTAATATCCTGGGCAGGACTATGTCCTGAAGGTGTTGTGTAATTGGAATTGAGTGTTCAGCTGCAATTATTAGTATCTAGTATCTACTTAGGATTGTTATAATGTAAAGTTGGCCTTGCCTGCGCATTTTGTATATGAGGGTAAAATACGGGGTTTGTATACCTAGAACTAACGTGATAACAGTATGTAAAGACGGTTTGCGGTGCAGTAGCAGTTATTGGTACAAGGACTTTGAAGGTCATAGTTGAGAAGGCAGTTCTGTAGGTATGCTGATATGCCTAAGAGATCTTCTGGTCAGTTCCATGTGTACTGGTTAGGGATGGGCCCGGTGCTCGATTCGAACCCATGTTCGAATCGAGCATCGGGCGTTCGCTCGCTCGTCGAGCCCAGAACTATTTGGGCCGTTCGCATCACATTCGTGTGATGCGAGCGGCCCCGCAATGCATTGCGGCCGGCGCGGCCGGCGCAGTGCATTGCTGGCTGATGATTGGCCAAGCATGCACTGTGACCCCGCATGCTTGGCCAATCACAGCGCCCGAAACTCGGAGAGCAATAATTGGCTACAGGCAGGACGCCTGTAGCCAATTACAGCTCAGGGGCTTTAGTACACGCCCCACCATTTAAAAGGCCGCCACGCCATCGGCCCCGGTCACATGAGTTCCGGCTTTAGGAGAGATTAGTCTGCTGATTCTGTCTTTGCTTGATACTGAAAGATTTGCTCTTCTTTGCTAAACCATTGGCTATTTCTTTGCTAAACCATTGCTACCTAAGTCATTGATCGTTCATTGCTGCTGATTGCACAGTTAGTGTGTTATTAGCTGCTGCTGGGGATTAGTCTGGTGCGTGCTTACTGTTAGTACAGTATTGCAGTAGTACCAACCGCAGTGCTGTTAGCACAGCATTGCACCCCAACAGCACCCATAGGACTTCTAGTGTGTTAGTGGCAGCAAACAGAGCTCCTATATTTTCTTCTCAGCAGCACCCATAGGACTTCTAGTGTGTTAGTGGCAGCAAACAGAGCTCCTATATTTTCTTCTCAGCAGCACCCATAGGACTTCTAGTGTGTTAGTGGCAGCAAACAGAGCTCCTATATTTTCTTCTCAGCAGCACCCATAGGACTTCTAGTGTGTTAGTGGCATCACACAGAGCTCCTATATTTTCTTCTCAGCAGCACCCATAGGACTTCTAGTGTGTTAGTGGCAGCAAACAGAGCTCCTATATTTTCTTCTCAGCAGCACCCATAGGACTTCTAGTGTGTTAGTGGCATCACACAGAGCTCCTATATTTTCTTCTCGGCAGCACCCATAGGACTTCTAGTGTGTTAGTGGCAGCAAACAGAGCTCCTATATTTTCTTCTCAGCAGCACCCATAGGACTTCTAGTGTGTTAGTGGCATCACACAGAGCTCCTATATTTTCTTCTCAGCAGCACCCATAGGACTTCTAGTGTGTTAGTGGCAGCAAACAGAGCTCCTATATTTTCTTCTCAGCAGCACCCATAGGACTTCTAGTGTGTTAGTGGCATCACACAGAGCTCCTATATTTTCTTCTCGGCAGCACCCATAGGACTTCTAGTGTGTTAGTGGCAGCAAACAGAGCTCCTATATTTTCTTCTCAGCAGCACCCATAGGACTTCTAGTGTGTTAGTGGCATCACACAGAGCTCCTATATTTTCTTCTCAGCAGCACCCATAGGACTTCTAGTGTGTTAGTGGCAGCAAACAGAGCTCCTATATTTTCTTCTCAGCAGCACCCATAGGACTTCTAATGTGTTAGTGGCATCACACAGAGTTCCTATATTTTCATCTCAGCAGCACCCATAGGACTTCTAGTGTGTTAGTGGCATCACACAGAGCTCCTATATTTTCTTCTCAGCAGCACCCATAGGACTTCTAGTGTGTTAGTGGCAGCAAACAGAGCTCCTATATTTTCTTCTCAGCAGCACCCATAGGACTTCTAGTGTGTTAGTGGCAGCAAACAGAGCTCCTATATTTTCTTCTCAGCAGCACCCATAGGACTTCTAGTGTGTTAGTGGCAGCAAACAGAGCTCCTATATTTTCATCTCAGAAGCACCCATAGGACTTCTAGTGTGTTAGTGGCATCACACAGAGCTCCTATATTTTCATCTCAGCAGCACCCATAGGACTTCTAGTGTGTTAGTGGCATCACACAGAGTTCCTATATTTTCTTCTCAGCAGCACCCATAGGACTTCTAGTGTGTTAGTGGCAGCAAACAGAGCTCCTATATTTTCTTCTCAGCAGCACCCATAGGACTTCTAATGTGTTAGTGGCATCACACAGAGTTCCTATATTTTCATCTCAGCAGCACCCATAGGACTTCTAGTGTGTTAGTGGCAGCAAACAGAGCTCCTATATTTTCTTCTCAGCAGCACCCATAGGACTTCTAGTGTGTTAGTGGCAGCAAACAGAGCTCCTATATTTTCTTCTCAGCAGCACCCATAGGACTTCTAGTGTGTTAGTGGCATCACACAGAGCTCCTATATTTTCTTCTCAGCAGCACCCATAGGACTTCTAGTGTGTTAGTGGCATCACACAGAGCTCCTATATTTTCTTCTCAGCAGCACCCATAGGACTTCTAGTGTGTTAGTGGCATCACACAGAGCTCCTATATTTTCTTCTCAGCAGCACCCATAGGACTTCTAGTGTGTTAGTGGCAGCAAACAGAGCTCCTATATTTTCTTCTCAGCAGCACCCATTGGACTTCTAGTGTGTTAGTGGCAGCAAACAGAGCTCCTATATTTTCTTCTCAGCAGCACCCATAGGACTTCTAGTGTGTTAGTGGCATCACACAGAGCTCCTATATTTTCTTCTCAGCAGCACCCATAGGACTTCTAGTGTGTTAGTGGCAGCAAACAGAGCTCCTATATTTTCTTCTCAGCAGCACCCATAGGACTTCTAGTGTGTTAGTGGCAGCAAACAGAGCTCCTATATTTTCTTCTCAACAGCACCCATAGGACTTCTAGTGTGTTAGTGGCATCACACAGAGCTCCTATATTTTCTTCTCAGCAGCACCCATAGGACTTCTAGTGTGTTAGTGGCAGCAAACAGAGCTCCTATATTTTCTTCTCAGCAGCACCCATAGGACTTCTAATGTGTTAGTGGCATCACACAGAGTTCCTATATTTTCATCTCAGCAGCACCCATAGGACTTCTAGTGTGTTAGTGGCATCACACAGAGCTCCTATATTTTCTTCTCAGCAGCACCCATAGGACTTCTAGTGTGTTAGTGGCAGCAAACAGAGCTCCTATATTTTCTTCTCAGCAGCACCCATAGGACTTCTAGTGTGTTAGTGGCAGCAAACAGAGCTCCTATATTTTCTTCTCAGCAGCACCCATAGGACTTCTAGTGTGTTAGTGGCATCACACAGAGCTCCTATATTTTCTTCTCAGCAGCACCCATAGGACTTCTAGTGTGTTAGTGGCAGCAAACAGAGCTCCTATATTTTCTTCTCAGCAGCACCCATAGGACTTCTAGTGTGTTAGTGGCAGCAAACAGAGCTCCTATATTTTCTTCTCAGCAGCACCCATAGGACTTCTAGTGTGTTAGTGGCAGCAAACAGAGCTCCTATATTTTCTTCTCAGCAGCACCCATAGGACTTCTAGTGTGTTAGTGGCAGCAAACAGAGCTCCTATATTTTCTTCTCAGCAGCACCCATAGGACTTCTAGTGTGTTAGTGGCATCACACAGAGCTCCTATATTTTCTTCTCAGCAGCACCCATAGGACTTCTAGTGTGTTAGTGGCAGCAAACAGAGCTCCTATATTTTCTTCTCAGCAGCACCCATAGGACTTCTAGTGTGTTAGTGGCATCACACAGAGCTCCTATATTTTCTTCTCAGCAGCACCCATAGGACTTCTAGTGTGTTAGTGGCAGCAAACAGAGCTCCTATATTTTCTTCTCAGCAGCACCCATAGGACTTCTAGTGTGTTAGTGGCAGCAAACAGAGCTCCTATATTTTCTTCTCAACAGCACCCATAGGACTTCTAGTGTGTTAGTGGCATCACACAGAGCTCCTATATTTTCTTCTCAGCAGCACCCATAGGACTTCTAGTGTGTTAGTGGCAGCAAACAGAGCTCCTATATTTTCTTCTCAGCAGCACCCATAGGACTTCTAATGTGTTAGTGGCATCACACAGAGTTCCTATATTTTCATCTCAGCAGCACCCATAGGACTTCTAGTGTGTTAGTGGCATCACACAGAGCTCCTATATTTTCTTCTCAGCAGCACCCATAGGACTTCTAGTGTGTTAGTGGCAGCAAACAGAGCTCCTATATTTTCTTCTCAGCAGCACCCATAGGACTTCTAGTGTGTTAGTGGCAGCAAACAGAGCTCCTATATTTTCTTCTCAGCAGCACCCATAGGACTTCTAGTGTGTTAGTGGCATCACACAGAGCTCCTATATTTTCTTCTCAGCAGCACCCATAGGACTTCTAGTGTGTTAGTGGCAGCAAACAGAGCTCCTATATTTTCTTCTCAGCAGCACCCATAGGACTTCTAGTGTGTTAGTGGCAGCAAACAGAGCTCCTATATTTTCTTCTCAGCAGCACCCATAGGACTTCTAGTGTGTTAGTGGCAGCAAACAGAGCTCCTATATTTTCTTCTCAGCAGCACCCATAGGACTTCTAGTGTGTTAGTGGCAGCAAACAGAGCTCCTATATTTTCTTCTCAGCAGCACCCATAGGACTTCTAGTGTGTTAGTGGCATCACACAGAGCTCCTATATTTTCTTCTCAGCAGCACCCATAGGACTTCTAGTGTGTTAGTGGCAGCAAACAGAGCTCCTATATTTTCTTCTCAGCAGCACCCATAGGACTTCTAATGTGTTAGTGGCATCACACAGAGTTCCTATATTTTCATCTCAGCAGCACCCATAGGACTTCTAGTGTGTTAGTGGCATCACACAGAGCTCCTATATTTTCTTCTCAGCAGCACCCATAGGACTTCTAGTGTGTTAGTGGCAGCAAACAGAGCTCCTATATTTTCTTCTCAGCAGCACCCATAGGACTTCTAGTGTGTTAGTGGCAGCAAACAGAGCTCCTATATTTTCTTCTCAGCAGCACCCATAGGACTTCTAGTGTGTTAGTGGCATCACACAGAGCTCCTATATTTTCTTCTCAGCAGCACCCATAGGACTTCTAGTGTGTTAGTGGCAGCAAACAGAGCTCCTATATTTTCTTCTCAGCAGCACCCATAGGACTTCTAGTGTGTTAGTGGCAGCAAACAGAGCTCCTATATTTTCTTCTCAGCAGCACCCATAGGACTTCTAGTGTGTTAGTGGCAGCAAACAGAGCTCCTATATTTTCTTCTCAGCAGCACCCATAGGACTTCTAGTGTGTTAGTGGCAGCAAACAGAGCTCCTATATTTTCTTCTCAGCAGCACCCATAGGACTTCTAGTGTGTTAGTGGCATCACACAGAGCTCCTATATTTTCTTCTCAGCAGCACCCATAGGACTTCTAGTGTGTTAGTGGCATCACACAGAGCTCCTATATTTTCTTCTCAGCAGCACCCATAGGACTTCTAGTGTGTTAGTGGCAGCAAACAGAGCTCCTATATTTTCATCTCAGCAGCACCCATAGGACTTCTAGTGTGTTAGTGGCATCACACAGAGCTCCTATATTTTCTTCTCAGCAGCACCCATAGGACTTCTAATGTGTTAGTGGCATCACACAGAGTTCCTATATTTTCTTCTCAGCAGCACCCATAGGACTTCTAGTGTGTTAGTGGCAGCAAACAGAGCTCCTATATTTTCTTCTCAGCAGCACCCATAGGACTTCTAATGTGTTAGTGGCATCACACAGAGTTCCTATATTTTCATCTCAGCAGCACCCATAGGACTTCTAGTGTGTTAGTGGCAGCAAACAGAGCTCCTATATTTTCTTCTCAGCAGCACCCATAGGACTTCTAGTGTGTTAGTGGCAGCAAACAGAGCTCCTATATTTTCTTCTCAGCAGCACCCATAGGACTTCTAGTGTGTTAGTGGCATCACACAGAGCTCCTATATTTTCTTCTCAGCAGCACCCATAGGACTTCTAGTGTGTTAGTGGCAGCAAACAGAGCTCCTATATTTTCTTCTCAGCAGCACCCATAGGACTTCTAGTGTGTTAGTGGCAGCAAACAGAGCTCCTATATTTTCTTCTCAGCAGCACCCATAGGACTTCTAGTGTGTTAGTGGCAGCAAACAGAGCTCCTATTTCTTTTTCGTACATCACGGGACACAGAGCGACATAGTCATTACTAATGGGTTATATAGTTACCGTCAGGTGCTGGCACTGGCAACTTCCAAAACCGGAAGTACCCTCCCCTATATAAGCCCCTCCCATCCGGGAGCACCTCAGTTTTTTGCCAGTGTCTAAGGTGTTGGCCAAGAAGAAACATGTGTTTTTCACTGAGCTTGCGTACAGGTTCTTTTGGGCCTCAGTAAGCTATTCCGGATCCGACCAAAAAAGCTTCATAGCTAAACGGTCGGTACCCGGGCCTTGCAGAGAAGAGCAAGGTTCTGCCTGTAATGCTTCTCTTAGGAGAGCTGGACCCTGGGATCCAGAGCTCTGGTCATACCCACGACCAAGATGTTTTCTGTGCAGGGTGCTATACAGGTCCAGGGGAGTGGAATCCTTGGGAACCCGGTCCCTGAAGGTTTGATTACAATGCCTGCCGTGATAGGTGAAGTTTGGGCTTTTGTGGACCAAACAAAGTCCTGCGGCGGGGAACAGGTAAGTGGGGGCCCCCAGGAACTTGGTTCTATTGGGGGACCCCCAAGCCTAATTTGTCTTTCTGTCTGTTACCTAACGGTATTCCCGCTAATATCTGTGCATGCCTGTAACTACTAAAAAAATGTAATAATTTTTAATGGTGGTCAAGAAAAAAAAAAAAAAAAAGGGAATGTTTTTTTATATATGTTTAGTATATTAAACTGCGGTACCTGTGTTTGTCCACTAGAGGCCGCTGTGGAATGTTTTTCTTGTCATATGGACTAGTTTCTTCTCAGAGAACAAAGTCCAGGCAGCTGGTGAGTTCTCCTACAGGAAACTGTTTCCTCTGCCCTGTTGCAGTGTTCGTCTATCCCCCGGCCTGCGGCAAAGGGGGCCCTGGCTCCTGTCCCTGGTTTCCATGTTTGAAAATTGGCGCCGAGGCGCACGTGGCCGCGCGCGTGCGCGTGCACGCGCCTCTCTATATAGAGGTGGCCGGAAAAAGGGGCGGGGCCTGGGGGATGACGCTCTGTGCGCGCCGCAGCGCTTCTGCGCATGTGCGGGCGTCCCAGCAGGTTTTTAAAAAAGCCACATTATTGCAGTAAGCTGGCTATGAAGTACAGAGACAGAGCTGGCAACATTTAAAGGCATACAGCAAGCGGTTGATACAGGCATCCCCTAGAAAGGCACATTAGTAGACACCAACTGTTATATAGCAGCAATTGTGCTAGACTATTCTCAGTAAAAGTGGTGTATTACGGCTGGAATACCTCAGCTTTAGGCTTAGGAATATGCCGTCCAGTAGCTCCGGAACTGAATCTTCCAGGAAGCGAAGGGGGTCTCATCGGGCTCTGAGGATCTTGGGCATACTCCTGCTGCACCAGTCTCCCCTGAAGTTCAGAGGTAAGTGACCGTAGAGACCCCGCAGGGGTACTTGGTACTGTGGCTGTCCTCAGTCACCTGCTCCTGTGTATGTAACAGATGAGGTTTTTTCCTCAGCTCTGGGAGGATTAGAGAGAGATTGTCAACATTATCGCTGCCTCCCTGTCAGGGAAAGCACGCCCGATCTCCGTCTCCTCCTTCAGAGTGCCTGTTAGCAGAGCAACAGTCCCATACAGGGATCGACCTGCCTGAAGGGGATCAGGATAAGGTTGATTCTGTTATAGAGGAATCAACAGTGGGGGAACCTTTTCTCAGCATCTCAAGCTGAAAGATTATGGGTTCAGTCTCTGACTAACATGGTCCGATCAGCATTTAAAAATGCACCTTGCGGAACCATCAACCACTACTGTATCCTCGTTGGGGTCGCTAGAAGCCCCCAGACTGTTTGTTCTTTTCCACTTCACCCTTTACTGAAAGGGCTCATTTACCAGGATTGGGAACGTCCTGAGAAAATATTTATTCCCCCAAGAGATTTCCGGTGGTCTATCCCATGGAGGATAAGTTCATCAAAAAAAAAAAAAAAATGGAAGGTCCCTACAGTGGACGCAGCCATCTCTTGTATGTATAAATCACTGACATGTCCAGTGGATAATGTCCAAATGTTCAAGAACCCAATAGATAAAAGATTGGAGTCCTTATGAAAATCTGCTTGGTGATACAACCAGCAGTAGCAGCTATTGGGGTCTGCTAAGCAGTGAAGGATCAGTTGAAACAGGTCTTGAGGGACTTGACAGATCAGCAGGCTTTGCCCTAGCTGATCTACCTAGAGCCTTAGGCTTTGCGGTTGACGCCATAGAGGATTCAGTCCATCAGGCCTCCCGCCTTACGCTGTCTATAGTACATATGCGTAGGCTCCTATGGTTCAGAAACTGGTCTGCTGAAGCTCCCTGTAAAGAATGGCTGGTTAGCGTCCCATTTCATGGTGAACGCTTATTCAGGGAATACCTGGACAAATATATCCAGAAAATTTCCAGCGGTAAAAATACGCTCTTGCCGGTTAAAAGCAGAGTTAGAGGTCCCTCTTTAAGAGGCCTGCTTCTCCAGTCCCTGGGGCATCGGCTGTGTAACAGTTCCGACGGCCTCCTCGGTTAAATCCCGGGGGTAAAAAACAGGGACAGTAGCAGGGTAATAAGAAACCCTGGGTCAGGGGAGGTACAAAACCTCCCCCAAAGTTAAATTCATTGAAGCCCCCACTCAGTCGGGTGGGGGGAGGACTCCAGTTGTTCGCAAAGAGACCTGGCGGGACACGATCAAGACAGATAGGTGCTCTCCGCAGTAGGTTTGGGATACAGTTTGGAGTTAAAAGACTCCCCTCCTTCCCATTTTGAGGTCAAACGTGCCAAGGGATCCCCGGAAGAGAGAGTCCCTCCTGTTGGCACTAGAACAACTATTACTCCAAGGAGTAATTATGGAGGTTCCCCTGGAAGAATGAGGGTTTGGGTTTTACTCAAACCTCTTTACAGTCCCGAAGCAAACGCGGACGGGAGGCCCATATTAATTCTGAAAAGGGCTATACAAATTCCTGTATATCAGGACTTTCCGATGGAGTCGATCCGATCGGTGGCCACTGCCCTACAAGGGGAGGATTGGTTAGCCACGATCGACATCAAAAATGCTTATTTGCACATTCCCATCTTTCCAGTCCACCAAAAATTTCTACGCTTTGCAGTAGAAGGGCGCCATTTTCAGTTCAGAGCCTTACCCTTCGGTTTGGCCACAGCACCAAGAGTGTTCACAAAAATTCTGGCCCTTTATTGGCCAATCTAAGAACACAAGGTGTAATGATAATGGCATATCTGGATGACTTGTTGCTGATAGACCACTCAGTGAAAAAACTAGACGTGGTCGTTCACAAGACGATCAAGTATCTGGAATCTCACGGTTGGATTATCAACCGAGACAAGTCAGCCCTAAAAACCAGTCAAAAGTCTGGAATACTTGGGGCTAAGGTTGGATTCAGGCCAGAGAAAAATATTCTTGCCTCAAGGAAAGGTGTTGTCTTTGAAAGATTTGATCCACTTAGTGGGTACAAAAAAGACAGCCGTCCATACGCCTGTATATGAGGCTGCTGGGAAAAATGGTGGCATCATTCGAAGCAGTACCCTACGGTCAATTCCATTCAAGGAATTTGCAAGGGGCCATACTGTCAGCCTGGAACAAAAAAAGTTCAGGCCCTAGACTTACAATGTCCTTGTCCCCTTCCGTTCGCAAGAGCCTCCGTTGGTGGTTGGTTCCCCAGAATCTGGAAAAAAGGAAATCCTTCAGTCCGATTTCTTGGAAGGTGGTCACTACAGATGCCAGCCTTATAGGCTGGGGAGCAGTACTGGAGCAATAGTCTCTCCAGGGCAGATGGTCGGATGCAGAAAAGGCCCTGCCCATCAATGTCTTAGAGATACGAGCAGCCCGGTATGCCCTAGTAGCATGGACATCCAAACTCCAAGGGTCCCCTGTCAGAATACAATCAGACAATGCCACAGCAGTGGCATATATCAATCGGGGGGGCACCAGGAGTCGTGCAGCCCAAAGGGAAGTAAATTACATCCTGAGATGGGCAGAAAAATATGTCCCAGCCATATCTGCGGTATTCATTCCAGGAGTGGAGAATTGGAAGGCGGACTTTCTAAGTCGCCAGCAATTAGGCCCAGAGGAAGGGTCCCTTCACCCCGAGGTTTTCTGGACAATATGTCAGCGGTGGGGAACATCGGATGTAGATCTTCCAGCATCCAGATTCAACGCAAAGGGGGATAGGTTTGTCTCTCGGACAAGGGATCCCCTAGCTTGCGGCTCGGATGCCCTAGTGTTCCCTGGGGATCAGTTCAAGCTGATATATGCATTCACACCGCCACAATGGTTACCTCGATTACTCCGCAGAATCAGGGTAGAAAAGAAACCAGTGATTCCGGTGGCTCCAGCGTGGCCCCGAAGAGCGTGGTACGCGGAGATTGTAAAATTTCAGTGGGGAGTCCTTGGACTCTCCCACGTCGTCCGGCTTTCGCAAGGACCGATATACCACCCTTCCTTACCAGCCCTAGGTTTGACGGCCTGGCTATTGAAGCCCACATTCTAAAAAAGAGAGGGCTCTCTAATGCTGTGGTATCTACCATGATCAATGCCAGGAAGCCGGTATCCAGGCAGATCTACTATAGAATCTGGAGGGCGTACATCGCGTGGTGTGAGGCCAAGAAATGGCATCCACATAAGTACGTAATAGGTAGGATTCTGGACTTCCTACAGTGGGCTGTAGATAGGAAGCTTGCCTTGAGTACTATCAAGGGTCAGATTTCGGCCTTGTCAATATTTTTTCAAAGGCCCTTGGCTTCGCATTCACTAGTCAAAGCCTTTATACAAGGAGTGATGCGTATTAGGCCTCCGGTTAATATTCCCATATGTCCATGGGATCTAAACTTGGTTCTGGCGGTTCTACAGAAACAACCATTTGAACCATTACAGCATATTTCCTTGGTGCTTCTTACCAGGAAATTGATTTTTCTAGTAGCCATTTGTTCGGCTAAGAAGAGTATCGGAATTAGCAGCTATGTCCTGTAGGGAGCCATATCTGGTTATCCATAAGGACAGAGTAGTGTTACGTCCTCATCCAGCCTTTCTTCCTAAGGTGGTATCGAGGTTTCATTTGAACCAAGATGTGGTTCTTCCTTCTTTTTTCCCCAAACCTACTTCGGTAGAGGAAAAGTTATTGCATTCTTTGGATGTAGTAAGAGCAGTTAAAGCTTATCTAAAAGCCACTGCTCAGATTCGCAGAACGGATACTTTGTTTATTCTGCCGGAAGGCCCCAGAAAGGGTCAGGCAGCGTCAAAATCTACTTTAGCCAGGTGGATTCGACAGGTCATAATACAAGCCTATAGCTTGAGAAGTAGACCGCCTCCGTTCAAAGTTAGGGCGCACTCCACGAGAGCAGTTGGAACTTCATGGGCAGTGCATCACCAGGCCTCCCTGGCTCAAATCTGTAAGGCCGCAACGTGGTCTTCAGTTCACACGTTTACTAGGTTCTACCAGGTGGACGTTAGAAGTCAGGAGGATGTCGCCTTTGGGCGCAGTGTGTTGCAGGCCGCAAAAGATCCTAATGTCTGATAGCGCTCAGCTTATATATGGTGTATCCCCCCCCTCATTTGGCATTGCTTTAGGACATCCCATTAGTAATGACTATGTCGCTCTGTGTCCCGTGATGTACGAAAAAGAAAATAGGATTTTTATAACAGCTTACCTGTAAAATCCTTTTCTTGGAGTACATCACGGGACACAGAGCTCCCACCCCTCTTTTGGGGACACTTATTGCTTTGCTACAAAACTGAGGTGCTCCCGGATGGGAGGGGCTTATATAGGGGAGGGTACTTCCGGTTTTGGAAGTTGCCAGTGCCAGCACCTGACGGTAACTATATAACCCATTAGTAATGACTATGTCGCTCTGTGTCCCGTGATGTACTCCAAGAAAAGGATTTTACAGGTAAGCTGTTATAAAAATCCTATTATTTTCTTCTCAGCAGCACCCATAGGACTTCTAGTGTGTTAGTGGCAGCAAACAGAGCTCCTATATTTTCTTCTCAGCAGCACCCATAGGACTTCTAGTGTGTTAGTGGCATCACACAGAGCTCCTATATTTTCTTCTCAGCAGCACCCATAGGACTTCTAGTGTGTTAGTGGCAGCAAACAGAGCTCCTATATTTTCTTCTCAGCAGCACCCATAGGACTTCTAATGTGTTAGTGGCATCACACAGAGTTCCTATATTTTCATCTCAGCAGCACCCATAGGACTTCTAGTGTGTTAGTGGCATCACACAGAGCTCCTATATTTTCTTCTCAGCAGCACCCATAGGACTTCTAGTGTGTTAGTGGCAGCAAACAGAGCTCCTATATTTTCTTCTCAGCAGCACCCATAGGACTTCTAGTGTGTTAGTGGCATCACACAGAGCTCCTATATTTTCTTCTCAGCAGCACCCATAGGACTTCTAGTGTGTTAGTGGCAGCAAACAGAGCTCCTATATTTTCTTCTCAGCAGCACCCATAGGACTTCTAGTGTGTTAGTGGCATCACACAGAGCTCCTATATTTTCTTCTCAGCAGCACCCATAGGACTTCTAGTGTGTTAGTGGCAGCAAACAGAGCTCCTATATTTTCTTCTCAGCAGCACCCATAGGACTTCTAGTGTGTTAGTGGCAGCAAACAGAGCTCCTATATTTTCTTCTCAACAGCACCCATAGGACTTCTAGTGTGTTAGTGGCATCACACAGAGCTCCTATATTTTCTTCTCAGCAGCACCCATAGGACTTCTAGTGTGTTAGTGACAGCAAACAGAGCTCCTATATTTTCTTCTCAGCAGCACCCATAGGACTTCTAATGTGTTAGTGGCATCACACAGAGTTCCTATATTTTCATCTCAGCAGCACCCATAGGACTTCTAGTGTGTTAGTGGCATCACACAGAGCTCCTATATTTTCTTCTCAGCAGCACCCATAGGACTTCTAGTGTGTTAGTGGCAGCAAACAGAGCTCCTATATTTTCTTCTCAGCAGCACCCATAGGACTTCTAGTGTGTTAGTGGCAGCAAACAGAGCTCCTATATTTTCTTCTCAGCAGCACCCATAGGACTTCTAGTGTGTTAGTGGCATCACACAGAGCTCCTATATTTTCTTCTCAGCAGCACCCATAGGACTTCTAGTGTGTTAGTGGCAGCAAACAGAGCTCCTATATTTTCTTCTCAGCAGCACCCATAGGACTTCTAGTGTGTTAGTGGCAGCAAACAGAGCTCCTATATTTTCTCCTCAGCAGCACCCATAGGACTTCTAGTGTGTTAGTGGCAGCAAACAGAGCTCCTATATTTTCTTCTCAGCAGCACCCATAGGACTTCTAGTGTGTTAGTGGCAGCAAACAGAGCTCCTATATTTTCTTCTCAGCAGCACCCATAGGACTTCTAGTGTGTTAGTGGCATCACACAGAGCTCCTATATTTTCTTCTCAGCAGCACCCATAGGACTTCTAGTGTGTTAGTGGCAGCAAACAGAGCTCCTATATTTTCTTCTCAGCAGCACCCATAGGACTTCTAATGTGTTAGTGGCATCACACAGAGTTCCTATATTTTCATCTCAGCAGCACCCATAGGACTTCTAGTGTGTTAGTGGCATCACACAGAGCTCCTATATTTTCTTCTCAGCAGCACCCATAGGACTTCTAGTGTGTTAGTGGCAGCAAACAGAGCTCCTATATTTTCTTCTCAGCAGCACCCATAGGACTTCTAGTGTGTTAGTGGCAGCAAACAGAGCTCCTATATTTTCTTCTCAGCAGCACCCATAGGACTTCTAGTGTGTTAGTGGCATCACACAGAGCTCCTATATTTTCTTCTCAGCAGCACCCATAGGACTTCTAGTGTGTTAGTGGCAGCAAACAGAGCTCCTATATTTTCTTCTCAGCAGCACCCATAGGACTTCTAGTGTGTTAGTGGCAGCAAACAGAGCTCCTATATTTTCTTCTCAGCAGCACCCATAGGACTTCTAGTGTGTTAGTGGCAGCAAACAGAGCTCCTATATTTTCTTCTCAGCAGCACCCATAGGACTTCTAGTGTGTTAGTGGCAGCAAACAGAGCTCCTATATTTTCTTCTCAGCAGCACCCATAGGACTTCTAGTGTGTTAGTGGCAGCAAACAGAGCTCCTATATTTTCTTCTCAGCAGCACCCATAGGACTTCTAGTGTGTTAGTGGCATCACACAGAGCTCCTATATTTTCTTCTCAGCAGCACCCATAGGACTTCTAGTGTGTTAGTGGCAGCAAACAGAGCTCCTATATTTTCTTCTCAGCAGCACCCATAGGACTTCTAGTGTGTTAGTGGCAGCAAACAGAGCTCCTATATTTTCTTCTCAGCAGCACCCATAGGACTTCTAGTGTGTTAGTGGCAGCAAACAGAGCTCCTATATTTTCTTCTCAGCAGCACCCATAGGACTTCTAGTGTGTTAGTGGCATCACACAGAGCTCCTATATTTTCTTCTCAGCAGCACCCATAGGACTTCTAGTGTGTTAGTGGCAGCAAACAGAGCTCCTATATTTTCTTCTCAGCAGCACCCATAGGACTTCTAGTGTGTTAGTGGCAGCAAACAGAGCTCCTATATTTTCTTCTCAGCAGCACCCATAGGACTTCTAGTGTGTTAGTGGCATCACACAGAGCTCCTATTTCTTTCTCGTACATCACGGGACACAGAGCGACATAGTCATTACTAATGGGTTATATAGATACCTTCAGGTGCTGGCACTGGCAACTTCCAAAACCGGAAGTACCCTCCCCTATATAAGCCCCTCCCATCCGGGAGCACCTCAGTTTTTTGCCAGTGTCTAAGGTGTTGGCCAAGAAGAAACATGTGTTTTTCACTGAGCTTGCGTACAGGTTCTTTTGGGCCTCAGTAAGCTATTCCGGATCCGACCAAAAAAGCTTCATAGCTAAACGGTCGGTACCCGGGCCTTGCAGAGAAGAGCAAGGTTTTGCCTGTAATGCTTCTCTTAGGAGAGCTGGACCCTGGGATCCAGAGCTCTGGTCATACCCACGACCAAGATGTTTTCTGTGCAGGGTGCTATACAGGTCCAGGGGAGTGGAATCCTTGGGAACCCGGTCCCTGAAGGTTTGATTACAATGCCTGCCGTGATAGGTGAAGTTTGGGCTTTTGTGGACCAAACAAAGTCCTGCGGCGGGGAACAGGTAAGTGGGGGCCCCCAGGAACTTGGTTCTATTGGGGGACCCCCAAGCCTAATTTGTCTTTCTGTCTGTTACCTAATGGTATTCCCGCAAAATTCTGTGCATGCCTGTAACTACTAAAAAAATGTAATAATTTTTAATGGTGGTCAAGAAAAAAAAAAAAATTTTTTTTATATATATTTAATATATTAGACTGCGGTACCTGTGTTTGTCCACTAGAGGCCGCTGTGGAATGTTTTCTTGTCATGTGGACTAGCTTCTTCTCAGCAGAGCAAAGTCCAGGCAGATGGTGAGTTCTCTTATAGGAAACTGCTTCCTCTGCCATGTTGCAGTGCTCGTCCATCCCCCGGCCTGCGGCAAAGAGGGGCCCTGGCTCCTGTCCCTTGTTACCATATTTGAAATTAGCGCCAAAGGCGCACGTGCCCGCGCGCGTGCGCGTGCACGCGCCTCTATATATAGATGTGAGCCGGGAAAGGGGGCGGAGCCTGGGGGATGACGCTCTGTGCGCGCCGCAGCGCTTCTGCGCATGTGCGGGCGTCCCAGCAGTTTAAAAAAACCACAATATTGTAGTGAGCTGGCTATGAAGTACAGAGACAGAGCTGGCAACATTTAAAGGCATACAGCAAGCGGTTGATACAGGCATCCCCTAGAAAGGCACATTAGTAGACACCAACTGTGATATAGCAGCAATTGTGCTAGACTATTCTCAGTAAAAGTGGTGTATTACGGCTGGAATACCTCAGCTTTAGGCTTAGGAATATGCCGTCCAGAAGCTCCGGAACTGAATCTTCCAGGAAGCGAAGGGGGTCTCATCGGGCTCGGAGGATCTTGGGCATACTCCTGCTGCACCAGTCTCCCCTGAAGTTCAGAGGTAAGTGACCGTAGAGACCCCGCAGGGTACTTGGTACTGTGGCTGTCCTCAGTTCACCTGCTCCTGTGTATGTAACAGAGGAGGTTTTTTCCTCAGCTCTGGGAGGATTAGAGAGAGATTGTCAACATTTATCGCTGCCTCCCTGTCAGGGAAAGCACGCCCGATCTCCGTCTCCTCCTTCAGAGTGCCTGTTAGCAGAGCAACAGTCCCATACAGGGATCGACCTGCCTGAAGGGGATCAGGATGAGGTTGATTCTGTTATAGAGGAATCAACAGTGGGGGAACCTTTTCTCAGCATCTTAAGCTGAAAGATTATGGGTTCAGTCTCTGACTAACATGGTCCGATCAGCATTTAAAAATGCACCTTGCGGAACCATCAACCACTACTGTATCCTCGTTGGGGTCGCTAGAAGCCCCCAGACTGTTTGTTCTTTTCCACTTCACCCTTTACTGAAAGGGCTCATTTACCAGGATTGGGAACGTCCTGAGAAAATATTTATTCCCCCAAGAGATTTCCGGTGGTCTATCCCATGGAGGATAAGTTCATCAAAAAAAAAAAAAAAAAAAAATGGAAGGTCCCTACAGTGGACGCAGCCATCTCTTGTATGTATAAATCACTGACATGTCCAGTGGATAATGTCCAAATGTTCAAGAACCCAATAGATAAAAGATTGGAGTCCTTATGAAAATCTGCTTGGTGATACAACCAGCAGTAGCAGCTATTGGGGTCTGCTAAGCAGTGAAGGATCAGTTGAAACAGGTCTTGAGGGACTTGACAGATCAGCAGGCTTTGCCCTAGCTGATCTACCTAGAGCCTTAGGCTTTGCGGTTGACGCCATAGAGGATTCAGTCCATCAGGCCTCCCGCCTTACGCTGTCTATAGTACATATGCGTAGGCTCCTATGGCTCAAAAACTGGTCTGCTGAAGCTCCCTGTAAAGAATGGCTGGTTAGCGTCCCATTTCATGGTGAACGCTTATTCAGGGAAAACCTGGACAAATATATCCAGAAAATTTCCAGCGGTAAAAATACGCTCTTACCGGTTAAAAGCAGAGTTAGAGGTCCCTCTTTAAGAGGCCTGCTTCTCCAGTCCCTGGGGCATCGGCTGTGTAACAGTTCCGACGGCCTCCTCGGTCAAATCCCGGGGGTAAAAAACAGGGACAGTAGCAGGGTAATGAGAAACCCTGGGTCAGGGGAGGTACAAAACCTCCCCCAAAGTGAAATTCATTGAAGCCCCCACTCAGTCGGGTGGGGGGAGGACTCCAGTTGTTCGCAAGAGACCTGGCGGGACACGATCAAGACAGATAGGTGCTCTCCGCAGTAGGTTTGGGATACAGTTTGGAGTTAAAAGACTCTCCTCCTTCCCATTTTTGAGGTCAAACGTGCCAAGGGATCCCCGGAAGAGAGAGTCCCTCCTGTTGGCACTAGAACAACTATTGCTCCAAGGAGTAATTATGGAGGTTCCCCTGGAAGAATGAGGGTTCGAGTTTTACTCAAACCTCTTTACAGTCCCGAAGCAAACGCGGTCGGGAGGCCCATATTAATTCTAAAAGGGCTATACAAATTCCTGTATATCAGGACTTTCCGATGGAGTCGATCCGATCGGTGGCCACTGCCCTACAAGGGGAGGATTGGTTAGCCACGATCGACATCAAAGATGCTTATTTGCACATTCCCATCTTTCCAGTCCACCAAAAATTTCTACGCTTTGCAGTAGAAGGGCGCCATTTTCAGTTCAGAGCCTTACCCTTCGGTTTGGCCACAGCACCACGAGTGTTTACAAAAATTCTGGCCCTTTATTGGCCAATCTAAGAACACAAGGTGTAATGATAATGGCATATCTGGATGACTTGTTGCTGATAGACCACTCAGTGAAAAAACTAGACGTGGTCGTTCACAAGACGATCAAGTATCTGGAATCTCACGGTTGGATTATCAACCGAGACAAGTCAGCCCTAAAAACCAGTCAAAAGTCTGGAATACTTGGGGCTAAGGTTGGATTCAGGCCAGAGAAAAATATTCTTGCCTCGAGGAAAGGTGTTGTCTTTGAAAGATTTGATCCACTTAGTGGGTACAAAAAAGACAGCCGTCCATACGCCTGTATATGAGGCTGCTGGGAAAAATGGTGGCATCATTCGAAGCAGTACCCTACGGTCAATTCCATTCAAGGAATTTGCAAGGGGCCATACTGTCAGCCTGGAACAAAAAAGTTCAGGCCCTAGACTTACAATGTCCTTGTCCCCTTCCGTTCGCAAGAGCCTCCGTTGGTGGTGGGTTCCCCAGAATCTGGAAAAAAGGAAATCCTTCAGTCCGATTTCTTGGAAGGTGGTCACTACAGATGCCAGCCTTATAGGCTGGGGAGCAGTACTGGAGCAATAGTCTCTCCAGGGCAGATGGTCGGATGCAGAAAAGGCCCTGCCCATCAATCTCTTAGAGATACGAGCAGCCCGGTATGCCCTAGTAGCATGGACATCCAAACTCCAAGGGTCCCCTGTCAGAATTCAATCAGACAATGCCACAGCAGTGGCATATATCAATCATCAGGGGGGCACCAGGAGTCGTGCAGCCCAGAGGGAAGTAAATTACATCCTGAAATGGGCAGGAAAAATATGTCCCAGCCATATCTGCGGTATTCATTCCAGGAGTGGAGAATTGGAAGGCGGACTTTCTAAGTCGCCAGCAATTAGGCCCAGAGGAAGGGTCCCTTCACCCCGAGGTTTTCTGGACAATATGTCAGCGGTGGGGAACATCGGATGTAGATCTTCTAGCATCCAGATTCAACGCAAAGGGGGATAGGTTTGTCTCTCGGACAAGGGATCCCCTAGCTTGCGGCTCGGATGCCCTAGTGTTCCCTGGGGATCAGTTCAAGCTGATATATGCATTCACACCGCCACAATGGTTACCTCGATTACTCCGCAGAATCAGGGTAGAAAAGAAACCAGTGATTCCGGTGGCTCCAGTGTGGCCCCGAAGAGCGTGGTACGCGGAGATTGTAAAATTTCAGTGGGGAGTCCTTGGACTCTCCCACGTCGTCCGGCTTTCGCAAGGACCGATATACCACCCTTCCTTACCAGCCCTAGGTTTGACGGCCTGGCTATTGAAGCCCACATTCTAAAAAAGAGAGGGCTCTCTAATGCTGTGGTATCTACCATGATCAATGCCAGGAAGCCGGTATCCAGGCAGATCTACTATAGAATCTGGAAGGCGTACATCGCGTGGTGTGAGGCCAAGAAATGGCATCCACATAAGTACGTAATAGGTAGGATTCTGGACTTCCTACAGTGGGCTGTAGATAGGAAGCTTGCCTTGAGTACTATCAATGGTCAGATTTCGGCCTTGTCAATATTTTTTCAAAGGCCCTTGGCTTCGCATTCACTAGTCAAAGCCTTTATACAAGGAGTGATGCGTATTAGGCCTCCGGTTAATATTCCCATATGTCCATGGGATCTAAACTTGGTTCTGTCGGTTCTACAGAAACAACCATTTGAACCATTACAGCATATTTCCTTGGTGCTTCTCACCAGGAAATTGATTTTTCTAGTAGCCATTTGTTCGGCTAAAAGAGTATCGGAATTAGCAGCTATGTCCTGTAAGGAGCCATATCTGGTTATCCATAAGGACAGAGTAGTGTTACGTCCTCATCCAGCCTTTCTTCCTAAGGTGGTATCGAGGTTTCATTTGAACCGAGATGTGGTTCTTCCTTCTTTTTTCCCCAAACCTACTTCGGTAGAGGAAAAGTTATTGCATTCTTTGGATGTAGTAAGAGCAGTTAAAGCTTATCTAAAAGCCACTGCTCAGATTCGCAGAACGGATACTTTGTTTATTCTGCCGGAAGGCCCCAGAAAGGGTCAGGCAGCGTCAAAGTCTACTTTAGCCAAGTGGATTCGACAGGTCATTATGCAAGCGTATGGCTTGAGAAGGAGACCGCCTCCGTTCAAAGTTAGAGCGCACTCCACGAGAGCAGTTGGAACTTCATGGGCAGTGCATCACCAGGCCTCCCTGGCTCAAATCTGTAAGGCCGCAACATGGTCTTCAGTACACACGTTTACTAGGTCCTACCAGGTGGACGTTAGAAGTCAGGAGGATGTCGCCTTTGGGCGCAGTGTGTTGCAGGCCGCAAAAGATCCTCATGTCTGATAGCGCTCAGCTTATATATGGTGTATCCCCCCCCCCTCATTTGGCATTGCTTTAGGACATCCCATTAGTAATGACTATGTCGCTCTGTGTCCCGTGATGTACGAGAAAGAAAATAGGATTTTTATAACAGCTTACCTGTAAAATCCTTTTCTTGGAGTACATCACGGGACACAGAGCTCCCGCCCCTCTTTAGGGACACTTATTGCTTTGCTACAAAACTGAGGTGCTCCCGGATGGGAGGGGCTTATATAGGGGAGGGTACTTCCGGTTTTGGAAGTTGCCAGTGCCAGCACCTGACGGTATCTATATAACCCATTAGTAATGACTATGTCGCTCTGTGTCCCGTGATGTACTCCAAGAAAAGGATTTTACAGGTAAGCTGTTATAAAAATCCTATTATTTTCTTCTCAGCAGCACCCATAGGACTTCTAGTGTGTTAGTGGCAGAAAACAGAGCTCCTATATTTTCTTCTCAGCAGCACCCATAGGACTTCTAGTGTGTTAGTGGCAGCAAACAGAGCTCCTATATTTTCTTCTCAGCAGCACCCATAGGACTTCTAGTGTGTTAGTGGCATCACACAGAGCTCCTATATTTTCTTCTCAGCAGCACCCATAGGACTTCTAGTGTGTTAGTGGCAGCAAACAGAGCTCCTATATTTTCTTCTCAGCAGCACCCATAGGACTTCTAGTGTGTTAGTGGCAGCAAACAGAGCTCCTATATTTTCTTCTCAGCAGCACCCATAGGACTTCTAGTGTGTTAGTGGCATCACACAGAGCTCCTATATTTTCTTCTCAGCAGCACCCATAGGACTTCTAGTGTGTTAGTGGCAGCAAACAGAGCTCCTATATTTTCTTCTCAGCAGCACCCATAGGACTTCTAGTGTGTTAGTGGCAGCAAACAGAGCTCCTATATTTTCTTCTCAGCAGCACCCATAGGACTTCTAGTGTGATAGTGGCATCACACAGAGCTCCTATATTTTCTTCTCAGCAGCACCCATAGGACTTCTAGTGTGTTAGTGGCAGCAAACAGAGCTCCTATATTTTCTTCTCAGCAGCACCCATAGGACTTCTAGTGTGTTAGTGGCAGCAAACAGAGCTCCTATATTTTCTTCTCAGCAGCACCCATAGGACTTCTAGTGTGTTAGTGGCATCACACAGAGCTCCTATATTTTCTTCTCAGCAGCACCCATAGGACTTCTAGTGTGTTAGTGGCAGCAAACAGAGCTCCTATATTTTCTTCTCAGCAGCACCCATAGGACTTCTAGTGTGTTAGTGGCAGCAAACAGAGCTCCTATATTTTCTTCTCAGCAGCACCCATAGGACTTCTAGTGTGATAGTGGCATCACACAGAGCTCCTATATTTTCTTCTCAGCAGCACCCATAGGACTTCTAGTGTGTTAGTGGCAGCAAACAGAGCTCCTATATTTTCTTCTCAGCAGCACCCATAGGACTTCTAGTGTGTTAGTGGCAGCAAACAGAGCTCCTATATTTTCTTCTCAGCAGCACCCATAGGACTTCTAGTTTGTTAGTGGCAGCAAACAGAGCTCCTATATTTTCTTCTCAGCAGCACCCATAGGACTTCTAGTGTGTTAGTGGCAGCAAACAGAGCTCCTATATTTTCTTCTCAGCAGCACCCATAGGACTTCTAGTGTGTTAGTGGCATCACACAGAGCTCCTATATTTTCTTCTCAGCAGCACCCATAGGACTTCTAGTGTGTTAGTGGCAGCAAACAGAGCTCCTATATTTTCTTCTCAGCAGCACCCATAGGACTTCTAGTGTGTTAGTGGCAGCAAACAGAGCTCCTATATTTTCTTCTCAGCAGCACCCATAGGACTTCTAGTGTGTTAGTGGCAGCAAACAGAGCTCCTATATTTTCTTCTCAGCAGCACCCATAGGACTTCTAATGTGTTAGTGGCATCACACAGAGTTCCTATATTTTCATCTCAGCAGCACCCATAGGACTTCTAGTGTGTTAGTGGCATCACACAGAGCTCCTATATTTTCTTCTCAGCAGCACCCATAGGACTTCTAGTGTGTTAGTGGCAGCAAACAGAGCTCCTATATTTTCTTCTCAGCAGCACCCATAGGACTTCTAGTGTGTTAGTGGCAGCAAACAGAGCTCCTATATTTTCTTGTCAGCAGCACACATAGTACCTATAGTGTGTTAGTATCTGCACCCATAGGACCTACAGTGTGTTGTGAGCACACATAGGAGTTCTATTTTTTATACTATATACACTACCGACTACAATGGCTGTAAGACCGCCAAGGAGAGGCAGAGCGTGCCGAGGCAAGAACACAGGGCAGGCAGGCTCTGTTTCTAGAGACAACAGTGCTGGCCGTGGACGTGGTCGTGCATCGTCATCAGCACGTGGCCATGGGACACGCTTGTCTTTGTTTTCGGCAGCTGGACATGTGGAGCCGCATCATGCCGAAGGCTTGGTAGAATGGATGACCAAGCCCTCCTCATCCTCCTCATCCTCTCTCACCCAGGCTCAGGGTACTGGCAGAGCAGCTGCCAACGCGTACTCAATGGCATCATCAGCCACCCCTTCCCTAGACCCACCATGTCCTCCTGAGGAGTCCCCCGAACTGTTTGAGCACAGTGTTGGGTACATGCTCCAGGAGGATGCCCAACGATTCGAAGGCTCGGATGATGATACCCAGCTTGAGGAAGTCAGTAGTGTGCGCGCAGAGAGAGGGGATGCTGAAGGACAGCAATCTGGCAGTAGTGTTCCACCAGCTGCAGCTTACTGCCAGGTTTGCTCTAGTGGTGAAGAGGGAGGGGATGATGAGGTCACTGACTCCACGTGGGTGCCTGAAGGGAGAGAGGAGGAGGAGGAGGAGGATGCAGCGTCACATGTCCAACGAGGCAGGATGCCCCCTGGAGGCCAGCTAGAGGCCAGCACAGCAACTGTACCACACCGCAGAGCTCCGCCTGTGCAGGGCGCTGCCTCTGCACGTTATCACAAAAGTTCTTTGGTGTGGGCCTTTTTTGAGACGAGTGCATCAGATCGCACCACTGCTATTTGCAATATTTGTCTCAAGCGTATCTCGCGTGGCCAAAACATCAGCCGCTTGGGCACCACAAGCATGAGCAGACATATGTCGACCTGCCATGCAGCTCGTTGGCAAGCACACATAAAAGACCCACACCAAAGAACAAAGCGGACCTCTCCTTGCTCCTCATCAGCTGGGATCTCCATCCCCACTATATCTTCAGTCCTCTCTGAAAGCTGCTCTGAGAGGACTGAAGGTGTAGAATTAGGTGTGTCACAACCAAGTACTTGCAGTACACCGACGTCCGATTGTAGCAGGCAAATTTCCCTGCCCCAGCTGCTGGACCGTCGAAAGAAGTATACTCCCAGCCATCCACATGCCCAGCGGTTGAATGCTAGCTTGGCTAAATTGCTAGCACTTCAACTGCTGCCTTTTCAGTTGATAGACTCGGCCCCCTTCCGTGAGTTTGTTCAATGTGCGGTTCCTCAGTGGCAGGTTCCCAAACGCCACTTTTTCTCACGGAAGGCGATTCCGTCTCTCTACTGGCATGTGGAAGGCAATGTCCATGCCTCGCTGGACAGGGCGGTCAGCGGTAAGGTGCATATTACCGCTGACTCATGGTCCAGCAGGCATGGACAGGGACGTTATCTTTCTTTCACGGCCCATTGGGTCACTCTATTGGTAGCTGGGAGGGATGCAGGACAAGGTGCAGTAGTGTTGGAGGTTGTTCCGCCACCACGCCTCCAAAATGCTACTACTGGTTGTGACACACCTCTCTCCTCCACCCCCTCCTCTTCTTCTTCCTCCATGTCCTCTTCGAGTGCTCTGTCCTCAGAACCAGCGGTGCTCCGTAGGCGTACAAGGGGCTACGCGAGTACGCAGGCAAAAAGATGCCATGCCGTGCTTGCGCTGGTGTGTTTGGGGGACAGGAGCCACACTGGGCCAGAGGTTCTGGCAGCTCTGCAGGGGCAGGCCGAGAGGTGGTTGACGCCACGCCAGCTTAAGCCAGGAATGGTCGTTTCTGATAATGGCACCAACCTCTCCGCCCTGCGACAGGGGCAGCTCACCCATGTGCCCTGTATGGCTCACGTCCTCAACCTGGTGGTGCAGCGGTTCTTGGGCAGGTTCCCAGGCTTACAGGATGTCCTGAGGCAGGCCAGGAAAGTCTGTGTGCATTTCCGCCGATCTTATAATGCCAGTGCTCGGCTGACTGAGCTGCAAAAGGAGCTGAACCTGCCCAAGAACCGCCTAATATGTGACATGCCCACCAGGTGGAACTCAACGTTGGCCATGCTGCAGCGACTGCACACGCAGCAGAGGGCCATCAATGAGTACCTTTGCGACTACGGCACCAGGACAGGGTCAGGGGAGCTTGGCTTTTTTTCCCCACGCCAGTGGAGCATGATCAGGGATGCATGCACTGTCCTCTCACCATTTGAGGAGGCCACGAGGATGGTGAGCAGTGACAGTGCATGCATCAGTGACACTGTACCTCTTGTCCACCTGTTGGAGCATACGCTGCGTGGGATAATGGACAGGGCACTTGAGGCAGAACAGAGGCAGGAAGAGGAGGACTTCCTTGTCTCTCAAGGCCCCCTTTATCCAGACAATGTTCCTTCTGTCCCACCCATCACACAGGAAGAGGAGGAGGAGGAGGAGGAGGATTGTGTGAGCATGGAGGTGGAGCCTGGCACTCAGCATCAGCAGCAGCAGTCTTTTAGGGATGATGTACAGTCCCAACAAACCAGTGGACTTGTACGTGGCTGGGAGGAGGTGGCTGGCGATCATGTCATCCTCAGTGACCCAGAAGACTCCGGACCGAATGCCTCAGCTAACCTACGCTGCATGGCCTCCCTGATCCTGCAAAGCCTGCGGAAGGATCCTCGTGTTCTTCGGATCAAGGAGAGTGACCATTACTGGCTGGCCACTCTCCTTGATCCACGGTACAAGGGTAAGGTTGCGGACCTTATCTTGCCGTCGCAGAGGGAGCAGAGGATGAGACATCTCAGGGAGGCCTTGCAGAAAGGTCTGTGCAACGCGTTCCCAGAAACTGGGAGGTTACAAACTCCTGGTCCTGGACGACGAGTTGCTGAGGCTTCGGTCAGTAGCAGAAGGAGCGGTGGGGAAGGTGGACGTCTGACCGATGCGTTCAGACAATTTTTTCATGCCATTTTTCTCAAGGATTTTCAGCCATATGGCGGCCAGGACAAGACATGGCATTAAAGCCGCAAGTGGTTTTAAATGGCTTCTTTTTTTCCTTTACAAATGTCATTTTGTGCAAGGACAGTTCTAAACACGGGAAACACATGCCACTTCACAGGCATACTTTAGACACCCCCCAGGTACCATATTTAAAGGAAAATTTCACTATTTTTTTTTCACTTTATGCATCATTAAAATGACTGCTCCCGAAAAAACTTTAGTTTTTAAAATTTCTTTTTGCATTGATATATGTCCCCTGGGGCAGGACCCGGGTCCCCAAACCTGTTTTATAACATTAACATGCATATTGGCCGTTGTAATTAGCAATTTTGATTTCGAACGTTCGCGTCCATTATAACGAATAGGGTTCGAAAATTCGCGCGAACTTTCGGTCCGTTCGAAGGTTCTGGTGCGAACCGAACCCGGGGGTGTTCGGCTCATCCCTAGTACTGGTATGTAGAGTAGGCAAACTGTCTCTTTGAGCCTTTCCCAGCCTCCCCATGCCTTGTGTGACTAGGTTGTTTGAGCTCATCAGTGTGATCTGAGGCAGATACTTGACTGATATAGGGGTTACACAAAACAGATGGCCTAGGGGGTCTATGAAGTATAAATCAGGCTCTGAGTATATATTTGAACTTTCTACAAATATTTCAGACAAAAGAAGAACCTGAAAACAAAGTTAGGTCAGATTGCTCAGCCTTTTGTAAATATTTTATTTCCTCTCTGCAGGCCGGGATCTGATTTGTATTCAGTCAATGGATGGAATGCTGATGTTCTTTGAACAGGAAAGCTATGCGTTTGGACGATACTTACCAGGGTTTCTTTTACCTGGCCCTCTGAGATACAGTCCTAGAACAGACTCTTTCATTACGGTCTCTTCTTGTCAACAGGTTGAATGTTATAAGTAAGTATTGCTTTAGTTCTATACAGTTAAAACATTGCATTGGGAATACATACACACACATGGGTGTGTTCAGTTAAACAAAGGAAAAAGGCTAAGGTTAAGAATCCCATTTGCAAAGGTAACATTTATTTTGATTCGATATCCAGGCCCAGCCATACAACACAGATTTACACACTTTTTTCTAAACTGTGTACAGTAAATATAAAATATTGCATATTAATCTTTTGCACTTATTCTGAGCCAGCAGTTTTACATATAGTTTATACTACCGTGTTTCCTCAAACATAAGCCCTTCCCCGGATATAAAACCTAGCCCTATTATCGGGGAGGGCTGCAATATGAGCCCTACCCCGAAAAGGAGCCCTAGTAAAGTTCATGAAAAATACTGTAATCCGTTTTGTAAAACAATTATACTGGTATAAGGTGCAGTGTGTCTCCCCTTGTAACTGTATTTAAAAATACCATATTTACAGCCGCCGTTGACACGTCGGTGGTCTTCTTCTCTCCACCTGGCTGACATCTGTGGCCCCTCCCTCTTTAGTGCACAGAGCGGGCTGATGTCAGTGGGGATCTTGGGACTTCCCTCTTCTCTTCTCCTCCCGGCTGATGTCTGCGCTCCCTCTTCAGTGCACGGAGTGGGCTGACGTCAGTGGGGATCTCGGCTCTTCCCTCTTCTCTTCTCCTCCTGCCTGACGTCTGCAGCTCCTCCCTCTTCAGTGCACGGAGAAGGATGACGTCAGTGGGGATCTCGGGTCTTCCCTCTTCTCTTCTCCTCCCGGCTGACGTCTGCGGCCCCTCCCTCTTCAGTGCACGGAGTGGGCGGACGTCAGTGGGGATCTCAGGTCTTCCCTTTTCTATGATTCTCCTGGCTGATGTCTGCGGCCCCGCCCTCTTTAGTGCACGGAGCCAGCTGACGTCACCGGGGATCTCGGGTCTTCCCTCTTTTCTTCTCCTTCCGGCTGACGTCTGCGGCCCCTCCCTCTTCAGTGCACGGAGCAGGCTGACGTCAGTGGGGATCTCGGGTCTTCCCTCTTCTCTTCTTCTCCCAGCTGATGTCTGCGACCCCTCCCTCTTCAGTGCTCGGAGTGGGCTGACGTCAGTGGGGATCTCGGGTCTTCCCTCTTCTCTTCTTCTCCCGGCTGATGTCTGCGACCCCTCCCTCTTCAGTGCACGGAGCAGGCGGACGTCAGTGGGGATCTCGGGTCTTCCCTCTTCTCTTCTCCTCCCGGCTGACGTCTGTGGCCCCTCCCTCTTCAGTGCACAGAGTGGGCTGACGTCAGTGGGGATCTTGGGTCTTCCCTCTTCTCTTCTTCTCCTGGCTGATGTGTGCGACCCCTCCCTCTTCAGTGCTCGGAGTGGGCTGACGTCAGTGGGGATCTCGGGTCTTCCCTCTTCTCTTCTTCTCCCGGCTGATGTCTGCGACCCCTCCCTCTTCAGTGCTCGGAGTGGGCTGACGTCAGTGGGGATCTTGGGTCTTCCCTCTTCTCTTCTTCTCCTGGCTGATGTGTGCGACCCCTCCCTCTTCAGTGCTCGGAGTGGGCTGACGTCAGTGGGGATCTCGGGTCTTCCCTCTTCTCTTCTTCTCCTGGCTGATGTGTGCGACCCCTCCCTCTTCAGTGCTCGGAGTGGGCTGACGTCAGTGGGGATCTCGGGTCTTCCCTCTTCTCTTCTCCTCCCGGCTGACGTCTGTGGCCCCTCCCTCTTCAGTGCACAGAGTGGGCTGACGTCAGTGGGGATCTTGGGTCTTCCCTCTTCTCTTCTTCTCCTGGCTGATGTGTGCGACCCCTCCCTCTTCAGTGCTCGGAGTGGGCTGACGTCAGTGGGGATCTTGGGTCTTCCCTCTTCTCTTCTTCTCCCGGCTGATGTCTGCGACCCCTCCCTCTTCAGTGCACAGAGTGGGCTGACGTCAGTGGGGATCTTGGGTCTTCCCTCTTCTCTTCTTCTCCTGGCTGATGTGTGCGACCCCTCCCTCTTCAGTGCTCGGAGTGGGCTGACGTCAGTGGGGATCTCGGGTCTTCCCTCTTCTCTTCTTCTCCCGGCTGATGTCTGCGACCCCTCCCTCTTCAGTGCTCGGAGTGGGCTGACGTCAGCAGGGATCTCAGAACGGAGAAGAACAACAGATCAAGTGAGCGCCCAGGGGAGCTGTAAAAAGGTATTCTCCATAAAACAGCTACAAAGGGAGACACACTGCACCTTATACCAGTATAATCTTTTTAAAAAACAGATTGCATAATTTTAAAAGGACTTTAACCAAGATGTTCTTTTTTTTAAATGGTGTCAAAATACTGACTCCTGAACTGACAGGGGGAGACATGGGACACAGAAACTTTAATTTTGTATTTTTTGTTATTGTTTTATTCCAGGACTTTTAGAACATACCATATAGAGGGGTAATGACACTGCACAAGCACTGTGGTATCTATAAAGCTTTAAAGGAACATTTTTTTTTTTTTTTTTTTTAGGGTTACAACCCCTTTAAGATCATAATTTTACATACCGTAAATAAATAAGACATCTCCTGAAAATAAGCACTAGTGTGTTTTTTGTAGCCAAAATTAATATAAGACCCGGTCTTATTTTCGGGGAAACATGGTATATGTTTATAGCCTGTTAGAAACGCAAGGCAATTCATTCATATATATATATATATATATATATATATATATATATATATATATTTATTTATTTTTCTTTTTAAAGCGGAGTTCCACCCTTTTTTATGTTTATTAAAAGTCAGCAGCTACAAAAAGTGTAGCTGCTGGCTTTTAATAAACATACACTTACCTGCTCCACTGTCCAGCGACGCGCCGCCTGGAGCTCCGCTCCTCTCCCCCTTCCTCCGCCGGCGCGTCCATTCACAGTATGGGCACCCGGCCGTGACAGCTTTCGGCTTCACGGCCGGGCACTCACTGCGCATGCGCGAACGGCGCAGCGCTCTGTGAGTGGACAGGCGATCGCCTGGGACCTGTCACGCCCCAGGTGATCGCCTACAGGGAGGAGCCGCCACAAGGCGATATGACGTATCGCCTAGGCGGCTCCAGGGCGGAAGGAGGAAGTGGGACAGGAAGTCCCACTCCTACTGAAGCCCCCACTCCCCCCCAAAAAAATTACATGCCAAATGTGAAGAGTGGAATAAAAAAAGGAAAAAAATTGGGTGGAACTCCACTTTAAGTGCAGCAACCCCTTCTTCGTTAGATAAATATACAGTATATAAATATATACATCTAAAATGAAGAAGGGGTTACTGAAGTAGTAATACAGAAATAGTTATATATTGAAAACTGAAAGAAAACTTTTTTCTGTATGTCGTTTTTTTCTACATTAAATGTTAGGTGTAGCAATCCCTTCTTTGTTTTCTCTATACAGTGCCTTGAAAAAATATTCATACCCCTTGACATTTTCCACATTTTGTCATGTTACAACCAAAAACTTAAATGGATTTTAATTGTGAAGTGGAAGGAAAATGATAAATGGTTTTCCAAATTTTTTACATAATTTTTTTTTGAAAAGTGTGGTGGGCATTTGTATTCAGCCCCCTTTTCTCTGATACCCCTAACTAAAATCTAGTGGAACCAATTGCCTTCAGAAGTCACCTAATTAGTAAATATAGTCCATCTGTGTGTAATTTAATCTCAGTATAAATACAGCTGTACGGGGAAGCCCTCAGAGGTTTGTTAGAGAACCTTAGTGAACATACAGCAACATGAAGGGCAAGGAACACACCAGACAGGTCAGGGATAAAGTTGTGGAGAAGTTTAAAGCAGGGTTAGGTTATAAAAAAAAATCCCAAGCTTTGAACATCTCACGGAGCACTGTTCAATTCATCATCTGAAAATGGAAAGAGTATGGCACGACTGCAAACCTACCAAGACATGGCCGTCCATCTAAACTGACAGGCCGGGCAAGGAGAGCATTAACCAGAGAAACAGCTAAGAGGCCCATGGTAACTCTGGAGGAGCTGCAGAGATCCACAGCTCAGGTGGGAGAAGCTGTCCACAGGACAACTATTTGTCGTGCACTCCACAAATCTGGCCTTAATGGACGAGTGGCAAGAAGAAAGCCCTTGTTGAAAGAAAGCCATAGGAAGTCCTGTTTGCAGTTTGCAAGAAGCCATGTGGGGACACCGCTAACATGTTGAAGAAGGTACTCTGGTCAGATGAGACCAAAATTGAACTTTTTGGCCTAAAAGCAAAACGCTATGTGTGGCGGAAAACGAACACTGCACATCACCCTGAACACACCATCTCCACTGTGAAAGATGGTGGTGACCGCATCTTGTTGTGGGGATGATTTTTTTCAGCAGGGACAGGAAAGCTGGTTAAAGTTGATGGGAAGGTGGATGGAGCCAAATACAGGGCAATCTTTAGAAGAAAACCTGTTGGAGTCTGCAAAAGACTTAAGACTGTGGCGGAGGTTCCCCTTCCAGCAGGACAATGACCCTAAACGTACAACCAGAGCTACAATGGAATGGTTTATATCAAAGCATATTCATGTGTTAGAATGGCCCAGTCAAAGTCCAGACCTAAATCCAATTGAGAATCTGTGGCAAGACTTGAAAATTGCTGTTCACAGACGCTCTCCATCCAATCTGACAGAGCTTGAGGTATTTGAAGAATGTCCAAAAATGTCACTCTCTCGATGTGCAAAGCTGGTAGAGACATACCCAAAAAGACTTGCAGCTGTAATTGCAGCGAAATGTGGTTCTACAAAGTATTGACTCAGGGCAGCTGAATACAAATACACGCCACACTTTTCACATATTTATTTGTGAAAAAAATTGAAAACCATTTACCCTTTTTCTTTCCACTTCACAATTAAGTGCCACTTTGTGTTGGTCTATTACATAAAATCCCAATAAAATACATTTAATTTTTGGTTGTAACATGACAAAATGTGGAAAATTTCAAGGGGTATGAATACTATTTCAAGGCATTGTATATGGCCTGTGGAAGGGCCTGATTGCTTGGCACTGGGACTTATTACCGTTGTGTACTTTACCTTGAACATTATGATATATATATATATAAAATACATTACCATTTTATGCACTGCTCAAAGAAATTAAAGGAACACTTTGAAAACACATCAGATTTCAATGGGGAAAAATATCATGCTGGATATCTATACTGATATGGTCTGGGTAATGTGTTAGGATCGAAAGGATGCTGCATCATTTGATGGAAGTGAAAGTGATCAACCTCCAGAAGGCTGAATTCAAAGACACCCCAAAAATCAAAGTGAAAAAATGATGCAGCAGGCTAGTCCATTTTGCTGAAATTTCATTACAGCAACTCAAAATGGTAATCAGTAGTTTGTATGGCCCCCACGTGCTTTGTATACATGCCTGACCATGTTGGGGCATGCTCCTAATGAGACAACGAATGGTGTCCTGGGGTATTTCCTCCCAGATCTGGACCAGGGCATCACTGAGCTCCTGAACAGATTTAGGTGCAACCTGGTGGCGTTGGATGGACCAAAACATAATGTCCCAGAGGTGTTCTATTCGATTTAGGTCAGGCGAGTGTGGGGGCCATTTAATGGTATCTATTCCTTCATCCTCCAGGAACTGGCTGCATAGTCTCGCCACATGAGTCCGGGCATTGTCGTGCACCAGGGGGAACCCAGGACCCACTGCACCAGTGTAATGTCTGACAATGGGTCCAAGGATTTCATCCCACTACCTAATAGCAGTCAGGGTGCCATTGTCTAGCCTGTAGAGGTCTGTGCATCCCTCAATAGATATGCCTTCCCAGACCATCACTGACCCACCACCCACCCAAGTGCTTCTGTGTGCGAGGGTAATCTGAAGCAATACATTTTTTTTCTTCTCATTGGGGCTCATTTACTCGCTCAACAGATGCAATTCTGCTGATAGTTTAGAGAGCCAGACACTCCAATTTCCTGATGAGCACCCAATCTGTTATCTTTACACTGCAAGGTCTCTCCCCTCTTTGCTAGTCCCTGGGTGTGGTGCAAGGAGGTGGGTAGGAGATAAATGGCACAATGTTAATACCTTATTTAACCAGTTGCCGACCAGCCGCAGTTATACTGCGGCAAGTTAGCTCGGCTGCGCGAATCGACGTACTGGTACATCGGTTCGTGCACTGGCTTTTGCGGGCACGCGCTTCGGGAGCCCGCCCACGGGTCCGGCAGACTCGATGTCTGCCGGGCACCCGCGATCACGGAGAAAATAGGATTTTTATAACAGCTTACCTGTAAAATCCTTTTCTTGGAGTACATCACGGGACACAGAGCGACATAGTCATTACTAATGGGTTATATAGATACCTTCAGGTGCTGGCACTGGCAACTTCCAAAACCGGAAGTACCCTCCCCTATATAAGCCCCTCCCATCCGGGAGCACCTCAGTTTTGTAGCAAAGCAATAAGTGTCCCTAAAGAGGGGTGGGAGCTCTGTGTCCCGTGATGTACTCCAAGAAAAGGATTTTACAGGTAAGCTGTTATAAAAATCCTATTTTCTTTCTCGTACATCACGGGACACAGAGCGACATAGTCATTACTAATGGGATGTCCTAAAGCAATGCCCAACGAGGGGGGGGATACACCATACATAAGCTGAGCGCTATCAGACATGAGGATCTTTTGCGGCCTGCAACACACTGCGCCCAAAGGCGACATCCTCCTGACTTCTAACGTCCACCTGGTAGAACCTAGTAAACGTGTGTACTGAAGACCATGTTGCGGCCTTACAGATTTGAGCCAGGGAGGCCTGGTGATGCACTGCCCATGAAGTTCCAACTGCTCTCGTGGAGTGCGCTCTAACTTTGAACGGAGGCGGTCTCCTTCTCAAGCCATAGGCTTGCATTATGACCTGTCGAATCCACTTGGCTAAAGTAGATTTTGACGCTGCCTGACCCTTTCTGGGGCCTTCTGGCAGAATAAACAAAGTATCCGTTCTGCGAATCTGAGCAGTGGCTTTTAGATAAGCTTTAACTGCTCTTACTACATCCAAAGAATGCAATAACTTTTCCTCTACCGAAGTAGGTTTGGGGAAAAAAGAAGGAAGAACCACATCTTGCTTCAAATGAAACCTCGATACCACCTTAGGAAGAAAGGCTGGATGAGGGCGTAACACTACTCTATCCTTATGGATAACCAGATATGGCTCCTTACAGGACATAGCTGCTAATTCCGACACTCTTTTAGCCGAACAAATGGCTACTAGAAAAATCAATTTCCTGGTGAGAAGAACCAAAGAAATATGCTGTAATGGTTCAAATGGTTGTTTCTGTAGAACCGACAGAACCAAGTTTAGATCCCATGGACATATGGGAATATTAACCGGAGGACTAATACGCATCACTCCTTGTATAAAGGCTTTGACTAGTGAATGCGAAGCCAAGGGCCTTTGAAAAAATATTGACAAGGCCGAAATCTGACCCTTGATAGTACTCAAGGCAAGCTTCCTATCTACAGCCCATTGTAGGAAGTCCAGAATCCTACCTATTATGTATTTACGTGGATGCCATTTCTTGGCCTCACACCAGGCGATGTACGCCTTCCAGATTCTATAGTAGATCTGCCTGGATACCGGCTTCCTGGCATTGATCATGGTAGATACCACAGAATTAGAGAGCCCTCTCTTTTTTAGAATGTGGGCTTCAATAGCCAGGCCGTCAAACCTAGGGCTGGTAAGGAAGGGTGGTATATCGGTCCTTGCGAAAGCAGGTCCGGACGACGTGGGAGAGTCCAAGGACTCCCCACTGACATTTTACAATCTCCGCGTACCACGCTCTTCGGGGCCACGCTGGAGCCACCAGAATCACTGGTTTCTTTTCTACCCTGATTCTGCGGAGTAATCGAGGTAACCATTGTGGCGGTGTGAATGCATATATCAGCTTGAACTGATCCCAAGGGAACACTAGGGCATCCGAGCCGCAAGCTAGGGGATCCCTTGTCCGAGAGACAAACCTGTCCACCTTTACGTTGAATCTGGATGCTAGAAGATCTACATCCGATGTTCCCCACCGCTGACATATTGTCCAGAAAACCTCGGGGTGAAGGGACCCTTCCTCTGGGCATAATTGCTGGCGACTTAGAAAGTCCGCCTTCCAATTCTCCACTCCTGGAATGAATACCGCAGATATGGCTGGGACATATCTTTCTGCCCATTTCAGGATGTAATTTACTTCCCTCTGGGCTGCACGACTCCTGGTGCCCCCCTGATGATTGATATATGCCACTGCTGTGGCATTGTCTGATTGAATTCTGACAGGGGACCCTTGGAGTTTGGATGTCCATGCTACTAGGGCATACCGGGCTGCTCGTATCTCTAAGAGATTGATGGGCAGGGCCTTTTCTGCATCCGACCATCTGCCCTGGAGAGACTATTGCTCCAGTACTGCTCCCCAGCCTATAAGGCTGGCATCTGTAGTGACCACCTTCCAAGAAATCGGACTGAAGGATTTCCCTTTTTCCAGATTCTGGGGAACCAGCCACCAACGGAGGCTCTTGCGAACGGAAGGGGACAAGGACATTGTAAGTCTAGGGCCTGAACTTTTTTGTTCCAGGCTGACAGTATGGCCCCTTGCAAATTCCTTGAATGGAATTGACCGTAGGGTACTGCTTCGAATGATGCCACCATTTTTCCCAGCAGCCTCATGCACAGGCGTATGGACGGCTGTCTTTTTTGTACCCACTAAGTGGATCAAATCTTTCAAAGACTACACCTTTCCTCGAGGCAAGAATATTTTTCTCTGGCCTGAATCCAACCTTAGCCCCAAGTATTCCAGACTTTTGACTGGTTTTTAGGGCTGACTTGTCTCGGTTGATAATCCAACCGTGAGATTCCAGATACTTGATTGTCTTGTGAACGACCACGTCTAGTTTTTTCACTGAGTGGTCTATCAGCAACAAGTCATCTAGATATGCCATTATCATTACACCTTGTGTTCTTAGATTGGCCAATAAAGGGCAAGAATTTTTGTAAACACTCGTGGTGCTGTGGCCAAACCGAAGGGTAAGGCTCTGAACTGAAAATGGCGCCCTTCTACTGCAAAGCGTAGAAATTTTTGGTGGACTGGAAAGATGGGAATGTGCAAATAAGCATCTTTGATGTCGATCGCGGCTAACCAATCCTCCCCTTGTAGGGCAGTGGCCACCGATCGGATCGACTCCATCGGAAAGTCCTGATATACAGGAATTTGTATAGCCCTTTTAGAATTAATATGGGCCTCCCGTCCGCGTTTGCTTCGGGACTGTAAAGAGGTTTGAGTAAAACCCGAACCCTCATTCTTCCAGGGGAACCTCCATAATTACTCCTTGGAGCAATAGTTGTTCTAGTGCCAACAGGAGGGACTCTCTCTTCCGGGGATCCCTTGGCACGTTTGACCTCAAAAATGGGAAGGAGGAGAGTCTTTTAACTCCAAACTGTATCCCAAACATACTGCGGAGAGCACCTATCTGTCTTGATCGTGTCCCGCCAGGTCTCTTGCGAACAACTGGAGTCCTCCCCCCACCCGACTGAGTGGGGGCAACCCTTCAATGAATTTAACTTTGGGGGAGGTTTTGTACCTCCCCTGACCCAGGGTTTCTCATTACCCTGCTATTGTCCCTGTTTTTTACCCCCGGGAATTGACCGAGAAGGCCGTCGGAACTGTTACACAGCCGATGCCCCAGGGACTGGAGAAGCAGGCCTCTTAAAGAGGGACCTCTAACTCTGTTTTTAACCGGCAAGAGCGTATTTTTACCGCTGGAAATTTTCTGGATATATTTGTCCAGGTTTTCCCTGAATAAGCGTTCACCATGAAATGGGACGCTAACCAGCCATTCTTTACAGGGAGCTTCAGCAGACCAGTTTTTGAGCCATAGAAGCCTACGCATATGTACTATAGACAGCGTAAGGCGGGAGGCCTGATGGACTGAATCCTTTATGGCGTCAACCGCAAAGCCTAAGGCTCTAGGTAGATCAGCTAGGGCAAGGCCTGCTGATCTGTCAAGTCCCTCAAGACCTGTTTCAACTGATCCTTCACTGCTTAGCAGACCTCACTGCTGGTTGTGTCACCAAGCTTGCTGTAGAAAGAAGCAGACTTTCATAAGGACTCCAATCTTTTATCTATTGGGTTCTTGAACATTTGGACATTATCCATTGGACATGTCAGTGATTTATACATACAAGAGATGGCTGTGTCCACTGTAGGGACCTTCCATTTTTTGATGAACTTATCCTCCATGGGATAGACCACCGGAAATCTCTTGGGGGAATAAATATTTTCTCAGGACGTTCCCAATCCTGGTAAATGAGCCCTTTCAGTAAAGGGTGAAGTGGAAAAGAACAGACAGTCTGGGGGCTTCTAGCGACCCCAACGAGGATACAGTAGTGGTTGATGGTTCCGCAAGGTGCATTTTTAAATGCTGTTCGGACCATGTTAGTCAGAGACTGAACCCATAATCTTTCAGCTTGAGATGCTGAGAAAAGGTTCCCCCACTGTTGATTCCTCTATAACAGAATCAACCTCATCCTGATCCCCTTCAGGCAGGTCGATCCCTGTATGGGACTGTTGCTCCGCTAACAGGCACTCTGAAGGAGGAGACGGAGATTGGGCGTGCTTTCCCTGACAGGGAGGCAGCGATCAATGTTGACAATCTCTCTTCTAATCCTCCCAGAGCTGAGGAAAAAACCTCCTCTGTTACATACACAGGAGCAGGTGAACTGAGGACAGCCACAGTACCAAGTACCCCTGCGGGGTCTCTACGGTCACTTACCTCTGAACTTCAGGGGAGACTGGTGCAGCAGAAGCATGCCCAAGATCCTCAGAGCCCGATGAGACCCCCTTCGCTTCCTGGAAGATTCAGTTCCGGAGCTTCTGGACGGCATATTCCTAAGCCTAAAGCTGAGGTATTCCAGCCGTAATACACCACTTTTACTGAGAATAGTCTAGCACAATTGCTGCTATATCACAGTTGGTGTCTACTAAAGTGCCTTTCTAGGGGATGCCTGCATCAACCGCCTCTGTGTGCCTTTATACTGTTGCTAGCTCTGTCTGTGCACTTCAATAGCCAGCTATAATGTGCTTTAAAACACGCTGGACGCCCGCACATGCGCAGTAGCGCCGCGGCGCACACCTGAGCGTCATCCACCCGCTCCGCCCCTTTTTCCAGATCGCCTCTATATATAGAGGCGCGTGCACGCGCACGCGCGTGGGCACGTGCGCCTTCGGCGCCTTTTTTGAAAACAATAAGGAGCTAGATGGGAGCCAGGGTCCCTTTGCCGCAGGGCCCGGGGATGGATGAGCGCAGCAACAGGGCAGAGGAGACAGCTTCCCAGCAGAGAACATACCAACTGCCTGGATTTGATTCTGGAAGAAAGAAATCCACATTACAAGAAAAAGAACCATAGCGGCCTCTAGTGTCTAACACAGGTACCGCGGTCTTACATTTTTTTTTTTTTTTTTTCCTTGCCTACTATTACATTTTTTTACATTTTCTCAGTAGTAACAGGCATACACAGAATATTAGCGGGAATACCTTAGGTAACAGGCAGAAAGACAAAATAGGCTTGGGGGTCCCTCAATAGAACCAAGTTCCCGAGGGCCCCCACTTACCTTTTCCTCGCCGCAGGACTCTGTTTGGTCCACAGAAGCCCAAACTTCACCTATCACGGCAGGCATTGTAATCAAACCTTCAGGGACCGGGTTCCCAAGGATTCCACTCCCCTGGACCTGTATAGCACCCTGCACAGAAAACATCTTGGTCGTGGGTATGACCAGAGCTCTGGATCCCAGGGTCCAGCCCTCCTAAGAGAGGCATTACAGGCAAAACCTTGCTCTTCTCTGCAAGGCCCGGGTACCGACCGTTTAGCTATGAAGCTTTTTTGGTCGGATCCGAAATAGCTTACTGAGGCCCAAAAGAACCTGTACGCAAGCTCAGTGAAAAACACATGTTACTTCTTGGCCAACACCTTAGACACTGGCAAAAAACTGAGGTGCTCCCGGATGGGAGGGGCTTATATAGGGGAGGGTACTTCCGGTTTTGGAAGTTGCCAGTGCCAGCACCTGAAGGTATCTATATAACCCACATAGTAATGACTATGTCGCTCGGTGTCCCGTGATGTACGAGAAAGAAAGAGAGCCAGCACAGGGATCTGTCAATGTAAACAAACAGATCCCCGTTCTGACAGAGGAAGAGAGAGAGAGATCTGCTCTTCCTAGTGATCAGGAACAGCAATCTCTCTCTTCTCCCAGGCAGCCCACCCCCATACAGTTAGAAACGCCTCCCAGGGAACACAGTTAACCCCTAATCGCCCTCTAGTGTTAACCCCTTCCCTGCCAGTGCCATTTATACAGTGATCAGTGCATTTTTAAAGCACCGATCCCCAAAAGTGTCACTTCGGGTCAGATTTGTCCGCCGCAATCCCGCTAAAAATCGTAGATCGCCACCATTACCAGTAAAAACAATAACAATAAAAACAAAGTCCCTAAATCTTTCCCCTATTTTGTAGACTCTGTAACTTTTGTGCAAACTAATCAATATACGCTTTTTTTTTTTCTTTTTTTTTACCAAAAATATGTAAAAGAATACATATTGGCCTAAACTGATGAATTCATTTTTTAGTTTTTTATTATCTTTTTTTTGGATATGTATTATAGCAGAAAGTAAAAAATAATGTTTTTTTTTTCAAAATTGTCGGTCTTTTTTTGTTTATAGCGCAAAAAATAAAAACTGAGGTGATCAAACACCACCAAAAGAAAGCTCTATTTGTGGGAAAAAAGGACATCAATTTGGTTTGGGTACAACGTCCTTCGACCGTGTAATTGTCAGTTAAAGCGACGCAGTGCCGTATCCCAAAAATATGGCCTAGTCACAAAGGGGGTAAATCCTTCCGGGGCTGAAGTGGTTAAATATGTTTTTTTTTTTTTTTTCAGGACAAGTAGATTGTCATAAGGTACAAGTAGATTGGGACCTTAATTTAGTCCCTTGGACAAGTAGTTATTTTATTTTTTATCTCCACACCCCTGTAATCAGCATGTTTTCACTACTCTCTGTGCAAGACTATGACCAGCATGCATTCCACCATGAATCACATGAAGAATGCTGAAAATTGCCATCCCTTTAAAATGTAAGATTTTAGCTAAATATTAAATAATAATAATAAAAATGTGAATTATGTAAGGACCCAAGGAAACCTTTGTCACATCCTAGTTAAATATGAAGCCTCTTTACCTGGTTTCAGTACTCCGGAGACACTTAAGTCAAGGTTCTTATGTACACACGTTTCCCCTTTCAGCAAATAGCGGTAAAGTGGGGATGTGGACGTCAGGAGAGAATTTTTGTTTTGCCAATTCTGGGTGTGCTCCATATAATATAACATTCTCACTTCATGGAAGGAAATATATTATCATCAAGAGATTCAGATTCAAGAAAAGCATACAGTACATTTTGTACATGTGTGTTTTTATTTTCAGTTCTCATTAGCTCTTTTGTACAATATATTATATTTACTTTAGAAAAAAATGACTGCTCTGTTTTGTTCTGTAGTACCTAAGTAAACAACATTAAAGAAAAATTATTAGCTATATATGACCAAGTAGCAATTCCGTGTTTTTATTCAGAACAACATTTTGTCAGTTATTTAACCACTTAAGGACCGGAAGATTTTCCCCCTTAATGACCAGGCTATTTTTTGCGATATGGCACTGCTTTGCTTTAACTGACAATTGCGCGGTCGTGCGATGCTGTACCCAAAAAAAATTGACGTCCTTTTTTCCCCATAAATAGCTTTCTTTTGGTGGTATTTGATCACCTCTGTGGTTTTAATTTTTTGCGCTATAATAAATTTCCCCAAAAAATAAAAAAAAACATTTTAGGCCAATATGTATTCTTCTACATATTTTTGGTTAAAAAAAATCGCAATAAGCGTATATTGATTGGTTTATGCAAAAGTTATAGCGGCTACAGAATAAGGGATAGATTTATGTAATTTTTATATATATATATTTTTTTTACTAGTAATGGTGGTGATCAGCGATTTTTAGCTGGACTGCGACATCGCAGGGGACAGATCGCACACTTTTGACACTCTTTTGGGACCACTGACATTCATACAGCGATCTGCTATAAAAAAATGCACTGATTGCTGTATAAATGACACTGGCAGGAAAGGGGTTAACACTAGTGGTGATCAAGGGGTTAAATGTTCCCTGGGAGGTGTTTCTAACTGTGGGGGGGGGGGTTGTACTGACTGGAGGAGGAGGGAGATTGCTGTTCCTAATAAATACTCTCTACTCCCCTGTCAGAATGGGGATCTATTTGTTTACATCGACAGATCCCTGTTCTGGCTCTTTGTGGAACGATGGCGGGTGGCTGGCGGACATCGTGGCTGCCGGCCACGGGCATCGGCTCCCCGCACCTGCTATGGCTCTTAAAAGAGCCAATGTACACCTACGGCGATTTGCGGGAACAAGCCGACCTGCCGCCGTATAATGACGGCGGCTGGTTGGCAAGTGGTTAAAATGCCATGTTTGTCTGATTTATCATTCTTGATTGATTTTTGTTTAATTTAAAAATATTTAAGAGAAACGGTGTAACCATGACATGCTGTATCTTCTAACAGATACCAGGTTCTTGCTGTAGCAACAGATGCTGAGTCGAAAAAGGAGACAGAGCAGCAAAAAATAGGTTCTGGGAAGAGGCTGCTGGTAAGAATTTTTTCATTCATAACAGTAAAATGGTTGTTTCTTTCTGGAAATCATCTGTCTTACAAATTGTAAAGCTGTTTAAAGTGGAGCTCCACCCTAAATAGCAACTTTTGCTATTTGGAACCCTCCCCCCCTCCGGTGTCACAATTGACACCTTTCAGGGGGGAGGGGGGTGAAGATACCTGTCTAAGACAGGTATTTTCACCCACATCCGGGAGTCCTGTCTCCGCGAATCTGCGGGAGTTACGTCACTTCCCGCAGACTTCCCTTGGTGTTCTGGGAGACACTCGGCTCCCAGAACACAGGAGCACCAATCAGAACGGCGCAGCGCGACTCGCGCATGCGCCGTAGGGAACCGGGCATGAAGCCGCAGGGCTTCACTTCCTGGTTCCCTCAGCGAGGATGGCGGAGGGAGCAGCAGAGCGACGAGCGGTCGCTCGTCCTCTGCTGCGGACGTCGCTGGACTCCAGGACAGGTAAGTGTCCAAATATTAAAAGCCAGCAGCTGCTGTAGCTGTAGCTGCTGGCTTTTAATTTTTTTTTTCCGGTGGAGCAACCCCTTTAAAGATAATTATTTGTGAGTCACATAATCCATTCCTTTTCTTTCTTCATGAATTCTGGTGTAGCGGCCTCCTCACTCCCCTCTTTCTCTCGTCTCGTCTTTCTTTTGTCTAGGGGTATCTTAGAGGGGAGGGAGCGAGGACACCACGCCTGGCTTCCACCACATGTGCCAGTGCGGTATAAGCAACGTTCTTGTATTACCTTCGGGTCAGTGCTGTGCACCTGGATCCTCCCTCCAAGAGTCACCTTGAACAATGTCTGTCAGGAAATGAGCCCCACACCATTAAAGTCCAACACTCCTTTATTCTTCTGCGAATGAACACAATCAGTTGAACTCCCTTGATAGAAACAGAACAGAACAGGAGGTGTGGATGGGAATAGGCCCAGACACAATGTAGTTCTCCACTTTCCTTCCTGAAAGTGGGTTACGGTCTCCGCACGAGGGGGAATTTCCTTCCAGGCGGTCTCCGACGAGAGGCTCACCCGTCACCGGCAATATGCTGCACCGGGTCTTCAAGTGAGGAGCTCCCCCCGGTCCATTGCGCCTTCCGGATTCGGGTACCCACTCTCGGGGTCCCCTAGGATCTCCTTCCCTCTCAGAACTCAGTGTTGGGCACTGAGCTCCGGACCTCCATCCGAGTACCTCACCCCCAGGCTAAAGGTGCCTGGGATGGAACACGACCTCCGATTGTCCTCTAGGCCTAGGCCCGCCTAGAGAACCAACACGAACCACTGTCCACAAGCTGAAGGTGCTTGGGACTTCCCCCCGTGACAAAGATGGCCGGCCCCTTCATACCCTCTCCCGGCAAGCACGGCGGGTTCCCCGCCCCACCATACTGCTGCCGAGGGAGGACAAAAAGGAGGCACAACACACAGCAATGATTCAACCCCAGCCCAGGGCGACAGCGCCACCCGCTGGGCTGCAGGGAATTACACTTCACCAATGTCTCTGTCAAGTTCAAATTTACACCCGGGAAAGTACATACCCGCTACACTCTCCCCCTGGTGGTTTGACACTGGTCCCCAGTGTCTGGAGTAAATCATGCCCTCAACGGCTGACATAATCCAATCCAGAAACCGACTAACAATTGTACAAAAATATAAAACTTTAGAAAAAACTATCCAACTAAAACATTGTGTCTGAGCCCTGTAAAGAAAAGGGAATAAGACAAAAGAGAAACAACAGCATTGACTCATAACTTTGAATCACATATTCACATTTGACTTTTCCCCCCCCATCCTGACTAAGACCCACCCCTTCCTCAGTGGACTTGATGGGATGTTCTCCTGCAGAGGGAAAAGAAAGGATTAACACATATAACCCTGACACCTGTATTCGTGTAATGGAAAATAAACTTCTCCGAGAAGAAATCCCTTTTCTCCAAAGAGTGAGTGCATGAAAAGTGTTTTAATGTTGCGCAACACTGCCACCTGGTGACAGCACCGCGGTAACTGCACTCGTGGAACTTTCCTCTTCTCTTTCGGCCCTATCTACCCCAGAGTCCATAATCTCTTGCGGGAAAAGTGAAGAACAAACAGGAACAGTTCTTAATTTCTTTAAGGCACAAAAGCAACGGGCCCCTGAAAGTTCAGCAGCATGAAAAGAACGTAGTCTTTCTCTCTCCTACAGGTAAAAGCGGGGATGCGGCAGAACAAGTGGCTTCAAGTGCTGATCCATGGTTTCCAGATGATACTCCACATCTTCTCCTTCTTTGCGCCGGATCAACACCTTATCTGCATGGATGTGTCATCCCAACATCCATTCTGCCTTGCAGTCTTTAAAACGTTGAGAGGCCTTTGGAGAGCATGCCAGGTACCTTCGGGCGTGGGGAACCTGAAGGTGGGTTCACACAAAGTCAGTGTACCAGCGCTCCCGTCACACTTCCACCTCATACAGCAGTTCCTTCGACAAGTACGGATACTCCCATCCGTAGTCTGCAGCAACCTTCTGGCCAAATAGGCGTTGTAATCTCGCCAAAGGAGGCATGGTGGCTTTGTCCCCTTCGCCAGGCAACACTATCGAGTCCGGGTGGCGAGGGACCTTGATCACATCTGATCTGGGCATAGGTGCCTGCAGCAACAGTCTCTTTTCTCCGGCCTTCGGTACAGATGGCACCGGGGATGTAGAAGCAGGCTGGGGATGGGACCTCTCTTCAGGCGCTGGTGCCTCCACCCGGGGTGTACTTTCCCCTGTTGACATGGGTGGATCTCTGATCCTCCGAGATGAAGCGAGAGGTACTTTGTCCCAGCCCTTCTCGGCAAACAAATTGTCTATGGCAACGTCGTCTCCCATGTCCGAGAGCGACTCCAGGTCAGAGGTGTCGCACTCCTCCGCGGGTATGTAGCCAGTTGTAGAAACGGAGCCACCACCTCCCGCGGACTCGCTAGGCCATGACTTCCCGACACCTCCGCCCACACACCAAGTCTCTCCGCCTGGCTTACCTCGGCCTTTACTTGAAGCGGGACGTCCGGAACTGTTGTCGACGGATCCATCCAGGCCGGGCGTAAGCGGGCGAGACGGTCCACCACAACCGCTGGTCGGGGCTACCATGCCGGTCTTTCTCTTCGGTGGCGGACGCTGCGAGACAGTGGTGACTGAGTCAGCATTCTCGGATTTCTCCCGTTGGGGTTTTACGACCTCCTCCGCAGTCGCTGCAGTGTGCGTAGGGATGGCTCTCACAGCAGTGATTCCTCCTCTCTGAGTGGTGTTGCCCGCAGCACGGCCAGGGTAAATGATTCTCGGCCTCTCTACAGCCCGATCCACTTCGAACAGGAACTCCCCACAGTCCTCACATTGCCCGAATGGCTTCAGCTGGCACACCAGTCCCGAACAGCCGGGACAAATCACACCCAGGGCCTCAACGTCCATGCACGAGTACAGGGCGAATCGACCCCTTGGCTTTAGCCGGATCCCCGTATCTGTTACCGGAGCAGCAGCAGTCAATGTTGTGGTGGAAGGGTGAACTGGAATCCACGATGTATGTCCGAACATGGCGACCTGTTGCTGATCCATCGCACACTGCAAAGTTTTTGCGCCAACGTCCCACGTTTAGTCCTTCACACGTATTGGACTCCTCCCCTTTGCTCCAGTTCGCGGGCTTTTCTTCTTTTCTGTTTCTGAGTCATGCCCACGAACTAAGCGATGGGGGTGTGCCTGGTGGCGCAGTGCAATAGAAGCCCCCACGTGTAGTACTTCACACGGCTGAACTTCCCCCTCTTTCCACTCTTCTGCGCGGGCCTTTCCCTTCATTGGGTCATGTCCACGACTTCGAGCAGGGATGCACTTCGGCCAATGAAGGCCTGCCTATTCGCTTAACTCTTCCAACAGACACGTTCAATTCCGTGGTGCACAAACACTATACCGGACCCGAGCCCCCACGTGTAGCGGCCTCCTCACTCCCCTCTTTCTCTCGTCTCGTATTTCTTTTGTCTAGGGGTATCTTAGAGGGGAGGGAGCGGGGACACCACGCCTGGCTTCCACCACATGTGCCAGTGCGGTATAAGCAACGTTCTTGTATTACCTTCGGGTCAGTGTTGTGCACCTGGATCCTCCCTCCAAGAGTCACCTTGAACAATGTCTGTCAGGAAATGAGCCCCACACCATTAAAGTTCAACACTTCTTTATTCTTCTGCGAATGAACACAATCAGTTGAACTCCCTTGATAGAAACAGAACAGAACAGGAGGTGTGGATGCGAATAGGCCCAGACACAATGTAGTTCTCTACTTTCCTTCCTGAAAGTGGGTTACGGTCTCCGCACGAGGGAGAATTTCCTTCCAGGCGGTCTCCGACGAGAGGCTCACCCGTCACCGGCAATATGCATCACCGGGTCTTCAAGTGAGGAGCTCCCCCCGGTCCATTGCGCCTTCCGGATTCGGGTACCCACTCCCGGGGTCCCCTAGGATCTCCTTCCCTTGCGGAACTCAGTGTTGGGCACTGAGCTCCGGACCTCCATCTGAGTACCTCACCCCAGGCTAAAGGTGCCTGGGATGGAACACGACCTCCGATTGTCCTCTAGGCCTAGGCCCGCCTAGAGAACCAACACGAACCACCGTCCACAAGCTGAAGGTGCTTGGGACTTCCCCCCGTGACAAAGATGGCTGGCCCCTTTATACCCTCTCCCGGCAAGCAGGGCGGGTTCCCCGCCCCACCATACCGCTGCCGAGGGAGGACAAAAAGGAGGCACAACACACAGCAATGATTCAACCCCAGCCCAGGGCGACAGCGCCACCCGCTGGGCTGCAGGGAATTACACATCACCAATGTCTCTGTCAAGTTCAAATTTACACCCGGGAAAGTACATACCCGCTACACTGGGTAATATGCTTGGAAAATAGAGTCCTGGTATAACACAGATTGATGTACAAAAAAGGAACAGTTATCTATAAAAAATAAATAAAAAAAAAAGCAATCCATTCTTTGCTGCTTTTTAATATGAAGTCTAATTGCTGTGTGGCTATGGCTCTCATTTGAATTGCAGTGTATGTAAACCCTAACAATGAACTTTTCGAATTTGCTCCCTTTTGGTTTTTCACAAAACATTGAGAGTGTTTTGTTTTTTGATGTTTGATAAGTGCAAAAAAACCCCCAAAAAACAATCCTAATGATCGTGTAGGAGTGGTTGAGTTTGGCAGAAGACATTAGGCAGACCTGACACTCACTACTCAGTCCACAAAAATGCTATGTTTTGTCAGCCCCCAACAGGAGTTAGGGGTTGGGTGAATTTCTGGCAGACCAGGAGGCATTTTTCTGTGCTTGCAAATGATAAAACATGGAAAAAATGTGCATGCATTGCAGAAATTTACTGCATATGTTTTTTTTTTTTACCTTGACCTATACTTTAACCTCTTGCCCACCATGTAATGCATATTTGCGGCAGCAGGGCAGGCGGACCTGAGATTATATCTGTGGTCAAAATTTAAAATTATATATTCATTTGCACTTTGTATTTATTTTATTTTTTTCCTAGCCTACTCCAGTTAATCTAAAATAATTGTGTAGTTTGTAAATTTACTTTAAGAAGATTGCCACACATTTACTTGCCACACATTCTGTGACACATATTCACTATGCCTTGTGAGTAGGCACTGTTGTGTCACAGAACCTGCAATTTGAACTACATAAATGCTGAAAAAGGGTAGTTACAGAAGATACATTCAGTACAAGAATCACAACTTGTAGGCAGAAAGGTACGCTTTGCAGGGAATACAGAAGGGTGTGCAAAGAGATGGCCAGCAGACAGACAGCTTTCACAACAGGAAAGGAGAATTTCAAGTACCGTATATACTCGAGTATAAGCCATGTTTTTCAGCACATTTTTTTGTCCTGAAAATGCCCCCCTCGGCTTATACTCGAGTCTGTGTCCATCTTCAACTTTGTGCGCCTGTTCCCGGACAGCCGTAGGTCCCCTGGACCCCAAACACATGTAGCCCCCTGATATCCAGGGGACCTATGGCCGGGGAGCACCGATTTTTCAAAGCCAGGCACCCCTTCCATAGACTCCCATGTTAAACATCAGTCTAGTCACACAGCGCCGGAGATCAGGTAGGGAGATTGGGCACAGTGAGGCATGGACTCAGTGAGGCATGGACACAGTGAGGCATGGACACAGTGAGGCATGGACACAGTGAGGCATGGACACAGTGAGGCATGGACACAGTGAGGCATGGACACAGTGAGGCATGGACACAGTGAGGCATGGACACAGTGAGGCATGGACACAGTGAGGCATGGACACAGTGAGGCATGGTCACAGTGAGGCATGGTCACAGTGAGGCATGGTCACAGTGAGGCATGGTCACAGTGAGGCATGGTCACAGTGAGGCATGGTCACAGTGAGGCATGGGCTCAAAGTAAGGCACAGTGAGGCATGGACACAGTGAGGCAAAGTGAGGCACAGTGAGGCATGCAGATGGACACCCTAGGCTTATACTCGAGTCAATACGTTTTGCCCAGTTTTTTGTGGTAAAATTAGGTGCCTCGGCTTATATTCGGGTCGACTTATATTCAAGTATATACGGTAAGCTTATATCCTAATCACAAAAAAAGTACAAAAAAGGTACTGTCACCAGACCAGCTACACACCAGTATATTTATTCAACATAATGTCAACATAATGTCACTTGAGTCACATAAACCAGTGCCTCCATTTCCAACCCCTCCCCAACTATCCCATATCACCCAATCCCCAAACCACCCCCCTAAAAGCCCTCCCAATGCAAGCAAGGCATCCCTACCCCTGTTCCCCCTATTGACCCGCCATGAACCCCACCCTAGAAATATGTAGCACCCCCTGAGAGACAGGATAGTCAGGTGCTCAGACCAATGTGGGGACCTCAATGGGCATATATGACCAGGCACCAAAAGATACCACCTCTCCTGGGCAGCCTCCCACTAACTGCACTAGCAAATGAGCCCTGTAATACCTATCCCCTCAAAGAGGGTCCTGTCTACCGCCTGACCACAGTGAGTACTAATGTCCAAATATGCTGCAGCACCAAAGTACTAATGAGTCCACAACTGGGTGTATGCAGACAGAAAAACAAGGTGTAGGAGGGCATGCAGCCTGGATATAATATTTTCTGTATGAGTCAGTCGCTCACAGATGCAGATATAAACTTGTCATAGATGAATCCACAGCTGGGTACGTGCAAACATGAATGTCAGTTGTAACAGGCGTACACCCTGTATAGATGGTGTCTCTGGCGTGTAGACAGGTAAGCACGGCTCATTGCTGTGTCTGTAGTCAAGCCTGTGTGGAATCCAAGCACATAATGTAATTTAGGTAACACAGCTGATATGACCGATGTACGATAAAAATCTTCATCCCTTTCAAACACCTTGCTCTGCAATACCCTAGTAGGGATTCCTAAAGAAAAAGACAGTCTGTGATGGACCTGGTTATTTCCTGCCTTAAAGTGAATGTAAACCCTCACTTATACCCAGTGAAGTGAGCAGCCTCAGATGATACACAGGGATGAAACAAATCTCCCTACATAAGTTTTACATGTATACCTGCACCTTGATATATGCTTTAAAAAGTTCACATTGTGTTAGAATTTTTTCTTCCTGTTCAGCACTGGGAGTGAAGTCTTGGCATACACTGTGTGACAGCTGATTGGGAAAAGGCACACACACACCCCCCCTCCACATAGGCAGATTGTCAGGGCTGGGCTCAGCCCTTCCTTCTCTTAGTTGGCCGCTCAGCTGTCAGCTAATTACCAGCTCCTTTCTCTCCACAGTGATTCACCTGTTGATGATCCTGTTCGTCAGTCCTGACTACTTAAAGCCATCCAGCTCACTTCATCTCTGCCTTCGCCTTGGTCAACATCACAGAGACTTTCTCCTGTGTTCCTGTTGAAGACTTGCTCGGCTGACGTTCCTTCTGACTCCTGATCCTGCTTGCTGTACTACTACGTTCATCTCTGGCTCTCTGACATTGGCTTGGCTGACTACCCGATCTGGTTACTGAATCTGGCTATGTTTTGACTACGCTTACTCTGTTTACCTTTTTATTACCTTTTTATTACCTTTTACCATTTTACCTTTTTATTATTATTATTAATAAACAAGTGTGATTTAACTGTACTTCTGTCTCGGTCTGATTCATGGTTTCTGACAGTAGGCGAAGGCCATGAATTCAGAAGATGCAGTCAGTCCACTTGTTAATATTTTTTCCAGATTGGATGACCAGGATCACCGCATGGATCAGTGTGCCATGGCGTTACAAATGCTCCTGAGTCGGACGGCTCACCTGGAATCTTCCACTATGGCTGCTCCAGTACAACCTTTGTTGCAGGCCATCCCTGCTGCTGCTCCAGTCTCTGTGCAGGCATCCACCTCGAGTATTACCTCTACAAGAGGTATGTCTGGTTCCGCTCCGCTTCCCTAGCGATTTGGGGGCGATCCAGTTCAATGCAGAGGGTTTCTTAACCAGGTTGAGATATACTTTGAGATGCTGCCCCAGGCGTTTCCCACGGACAGAAGCAAAGTAGGTTTCGTGATATCTTTGCTTTCTGAGAGAGCCTTGGCCTGGGCAAATCCTCTATGGGAGACTCAAAAACCGGTGGTCCTGAGTTACCCAGAATTTGTGGCTTCCTTCAAAAGGGAATTTGACGTTCCCACACGCTCCGCTTCTGCTGCCAAGAGCCTCATGTCCATCAAACAGAGTACAAGAAATGTTGCCGATTACGCCATTGAATTCTGTACTCTGGCAGAAGAGGCTGCTTGGAACAATGAGGCCCTTGTGGCTGCCTTTTCTCATGGTCTCTCGGATAACATTAAGGATGAGATAGCAGCCCGAGATATACCCACTGAGCTGGAGAAGTTGATCACATTTGCCATCCTTATTGACTCCAGTCTCAAAGAAAGACCCTCTTTTAAGGAGCGCTTGCGGAAGCCTCCTGTACATTTGTCTCCGAACTTTACAGTCCCACCCTTGCCTCCCTCACCTCCAAACCTCCTGGTACCGAGTTGGTCAGTGAAGGTGAACCCATGCACTTGGGCTTCACGCGTCTCTCTGTGGATGAGAGAGCCCTTAGAAGGAGGGAGAGATTGTGCCTTTATTGTGGCCAGGCTGGTCACTTTTTGAAGTCTTGTCCTACCCATCCAGGGAACGCCCGAACCTTAAGGTCCTGTCACGGACAGACCTTAGGTGGCGTTGTTTCGTCTCCAGTTATCCAGAAGGATATGCCCCTGGTTTCAGTTACCCTTTCTTGGGCTGAGTCGTCCGTCGAGGTACAGGCTCTAATCGACTCTGGGGCTGCAGGCCTGTTGATTGATGCTGCCTTTGTATTGAAGCACTCGATTCCGCTGCAGCTGCGTGACACTCCACTTGCCATTGAGGCTCTTGACAGGAGACCTCTACAGCCTGCCCTTGTGACTCATGAGACTGTTCCGTTGTCCATGGCTGTAGGGGCTCTTCACCATGAGATAATCCAATTCCAAGTTATTTCCTCACCTAAGTTTCCGCTGGTTATTGGTTATCCTTGGTTATAGAGGCACAACACTTCTTTTGATTGGCTCCGTGCTGAGGTTCTGTCCTGGTTGCCACAGTGCAGTGAGAGATGCTTCCAGAAGGTTGCCAAGGTCCTGTGCACCTCTTCACTCTCCTCCCTGCCGGAAGAGAACCGTGATTTTAGCGATATCTTTGACAAAGGTCAGGCTGGTACTTTGCCTCCACATCGGTCGTATGATTGCGCAATTGACCTTTTGACCTGGTGCCATACCCCCTCGTGGCCGGGTTTACCCTTTGTCGGTCTTGGAGGATAAGGCCATGGAGGAGTATGTTGCAGATGGGTTCTCGAGTTTTCATCCGCAAATCCTCGTCTCCTGCTGATGCTGGTTTCTTTTTTGTGAAGAAGAGTGGTGAACTGAGACCTTGTATTGATTATAGGGCTCTCAATTGTTTCACGATTAAGATTGCCTATCCGATTCCATTGATTATGGAGTTAATTGACCGCCTCAAGGGAGCAACGGTTTTCACGAAGCTTGATTTGAGAGGGGCATACAATCTCGTCAGGAGGGCGACAAGTGGAAAACTGCGTTTTAATACCAGAACAGGTCATTATGAGTATCTCGTAATGCCTTTTGGCCTTTGTAACGCTCCAGGAGTTTTCCAGGAGTTTATTAACAATGTCCTTCGAGATTTGTTACAGTTATGTTTGGTGGTTTATCTCGACGATATCCTCTTATTTTCCAAGTCCCTGGAGAGCCACCACACAGATGTCTGTCGTGTGCTTCAGAAACTAAGAGAGAACAATCTCTATTGTAAATTGGAGAAGTGCGAATTCCATCGTGAACAGGTTTAATTCCTGGGTCATGTAATTTCCACGGCTGGTTTTTCGATGGACCCAGAGAAACTTTCAGCAGTCCTACAGTGGCCTCGACCCGTGGGTTTACATCCCCTGCAGCATTTTATTGGCTTTGCCAACTATTATCAGAAGTTTATTCGTAACTTCTTGTCTCTGGTCAAGCCCCTGACTGATATGACCAGAAAGGACGGCAACCCACAGAGTTGGTCTCTGGAGTCCATTAAGTCCTTTGAGAGTCTCAAGGCTGCCTTTGTTTCTGCTCCTGTGTTGGCACATCCTGATCCTACCTTGCCTTTTATCCTAGAAGAGAGTTCTGAGAGCGCTATGCATCCGTGTGGCTACTTTTCCAAGAAATTGTCACCTGCGGAGTGCAATTACGAGATTGGTGACAGAGAGCTGTTGGCGATAATTTTTGCCCTGAAAGAATGGAGACATCTCCTCGAAGGTACCACTGTGCCGGTTCTCATTCTTACTGAGCATCTCTCCCAGAAGGGCGTGATGGGCACTTTTCTTGTCGAGTTTTAATTCCATTGTCTCATTCTTACCCGGTACTAAGAATGTAAGGGCTGACGCCTTGTCACAACAATTTTCCTCCACTTCCAAGATGGAGTCGGTTCCGGTTCTTGTGATTCCTCCTGATCGTATTCTGGTTACGGTTCGCAGCAGTCTCACTTCTTCTTTGGGTGACAAAATTCTTGCTGCTCAGGTCGATGCTCCTCCTGAGAAACCTTGTGACCACTGCTTTGTTCCAGAGAGTCTCCATACTGCCGTGCTCCAGACTTGCCATTCTCCCAAGGCTGCTGGCCACCCTGGGAAGAATCAACTCTTTTGGGCCATTTCCCAACAATTCTTGTGGCCTAGTCTACGTGCTGATGTAACCGCCTTCGTAGCTGCCTGTTCCATGTGTACTCAGAGTAAGACTCCACGACACCTTCCAGTGGGCCTCCTACAACCCATACCCAATGGAGAGAGGCCCTGGACTCACCTGTCTATGGATTTCATTGTGGAGTTACCCAACTCCAGGGCAGCACAGTTATCCTTATGGTGGTTGACCGGTTCTCGAAAATGTTGCATTGCATTCCACTCAAGAAGTTGCCTACTTCTAAGGAACTGGCTTCTATTTTTGCTCGGGAGATCTTTCGCTTACATGGGCTACCCAAGGTGATTGTCTCTGACAGGGGTAGTCAGTTTGTGTCCCGGTTCTGGCGAGTCTTTTGTGCACAGTTGGGTATTCAGCTTGCTTTCTTCTCTGCGTATTACCCGCAGTCTAATGGGGCCGCAGAACAAGCCAATCAGTCTTTGGAGCAATTCCTACGTTGCTATATTTCTGACCATCATAACAACTGGTCAGACCTCTTACCATGGGCGGAGTTTGCTCACAATTGTGCCTTTAATTCTGCTTCCCGATTGTCCCTGTTTATGGCGAACTATGGTTTCCAACCTTCCATGTTGCCTGACTCATTTGTTCCGCAGCTTATTCCTGCGTTAGAGGAGCGTCTCCGTGGTCTTTGTTCCACTTGGGCACAAGTCCAGGAGGCTTTGCAACTTGCTAACAGTAGGTACAGACTCCATGCTGACCGCAGACGCCTGCCTGCGCCTGCCTGCATCGGGTTGGGGACAGAGTCTGGCTGTCATCTTGCTTTGTGTTCCTTCTTTGAAGTTCGCACCTCAGCTTATTGGGCCTTTCCGTATCCTTTGCAGGATTAACCCAGTGGCTTACACGTTGGACCTTCCTCCTAGTATGCGCATCTGAAATGTGTTTCATGTCTCCTTATTGAAACCTTTGGTCTGCAACCACTTTACCACCTCGGTGCCACGTCCTCACCCTATACAGTTTGAGAACCATGAGGAGTATAAAGTACAATCCATTGTTGACTCCCATAGGTTCCGTGGGCGCATACAGTACCTGGTGCATTGGAAGGGTTACGGTCCGGAGGAACGCTTTTGGGTCTCATCCTCGGATGTACATGCCCCTGTCCTCCTCCGTGATTTCCATAGACGTTTTCCCCTCAAGCCCGGTGGTCCTCTGAGGGGGAGGGGTCGTTGAGGAGGGGGTACTGTCAGGGCTGGGCTCAGCCCTTCCTTCTCTGTGCTGGCCGCTCAGTTGTCAGCTAATTACAAGCTCCATTCTCTCTACAGTGATTCACCTGTTGATGATCCTGTTCATCAGTCCTGTCTACTTAAAGCCGTCCAGCTCACTTCATCTCTGCCTTCACCTTGGTCAACATCACGGAGACTTTCTCCTGCGTTCCTGTTGAAGACTTGCTCAGCTGACGTTCCTTCTGGCTCCTGATCCTGCTTGCTGTACTACTACGTTCATCTCTGGCTCTCTGACATTGGCTTGGCTGACTACCCGATCCGGTTACTGAACTCTGGCTATGTTTTGACTACGCTTACTCTGTTTACCTTTTTATTATTATTATTATTATTATTATTAAACAAGTGTCATTTAACTGTACTTCTGTCTCGGTCTGATTCATGGTTTCTGACACAGATGAAGGAAGAAATGTGCATAGCTGTGCTGTAAATAGACCAGCTCTCTGCTAATCTATTTATAGCACCCACCCTGACACAAATTTCAGGCTGGTTTTATCTCGGTTGTCAGAGAACTTGTCAGAAATTAACATGATGATAACAGAAGAACAGAGCAGCAGAAAGACACTGGATTTAGGGCTTTGGAGAGAGATAAGAAAAACCTGCAGATATATGTTCTTAGGTCAAATTTAATGAATAAGGTTTACATTCACTTTAAGAAAACCTTACCAGCCTCTGTTGAGAATGTCTGTCTGTTATCAAGGGCCCTTTAAATTCTTTAAATGTTATACATTGTGAAAATAATTGCAGTCTAATCCTGCATTACAGTTACCAATAATAAACAAAACAAATGTTGGTGCAATTATTACAGAATAGAAAGTCAATTTAAAACAGAGTCAACAAGGTAATGGGGTACAAATACACAGACATTACAGGAACACTGTAACTTTTATTGAATGACTTTTCTCAAATTCACAGCATAGTCTGTATGGCAAGACCAGTGATTTTTACAAATATCTATGCCCAAAATCAGTAATACAGGCTTCTGAGTTACAGGTGGAATCCTATAAAGACAACACAATGCCTGAAATGTTTTCCCAAAGAATGGGTATTATGGAAACGTGTTAAGGGGATAAGAAAGAGAAACTCCCTACAGTCAGATAAAAAAAAAATTCGAGCTACCAGTCAACCTCCATCACCAGGTAATCAGAGACATAATTATCATATACCGGTTATCTGCATTTCAAGACATCTGGGCTGGTGGTGTAAGATTTTCAAGGGCCCTTTAAATAAGAGATTACAAGCAATTTCAAGTCAGTGTTTCCTTTGGCTGATCCTGATGTGCAACTTGCCTTTGTAACTTTGTCTGACCTTAGCTGTCTGGTCCAAAAACATAGCTTGGGACCTTGGGGAAAACCACCCTGAGATGATGAAAAGTTCCTATAGTTTCTCTCAGGCATCTGGGTCTGGGTCTGGCAGACCCCCCTGCTGGTGCTGTCACCTTCTAAAGGCACCCATGCATGCATACTTCTGAGCCAGGCTGTGGACACACAGTGCTGGTAAGCTATGTGCCTGCCCCTTCCTCACAGGAGTTTGACTGACAGCAGCAGGAACCATCCTCATTGTCACCTATGGAAGCAGATAGCAAGGGAAGTGGTGCCGGAGCAGAGACAGAGCTGGAGTGGTAACAGTAGCAAAGTAATTGTTTAGGAAAAGTGGGGGCTAGGAAGGATATAGTGCAGTTTTTTACCTTAATGTAGAGAATGCATCAAGGTAAAACACTTGTAGATCTTAGAACCACTTTAAAGCCCAAATCCTGGGGGGGGGGGGGGGGGGCAGGGCCCATCAGACTCAGCCAATCCCTGTACTCATGAAAGCTACAAAATCAACTTCTCTCAAAGTTTATAATTGGACCTGGAAGGCCTTTTTTGTGTGGTATGGTGCTTGGAAATTCCACCCAAGGAAGTATTCTGTCTTTTCTCAAGTCTTGTCTGGATCAGCATTTGGCCTCAAGTACAATCGAGAGTCAAATTTCAGCCCCAGCTATTCATTTTTAGAGAGAGCTTCCTCTCACTCGTTAGTGAGGGCTTTTGCGCAGGATGTTGCTCACATTGTTGTCCCTGTTCACCCCTCAGCAACACCTTTGGACCAAAACCTTGTTTTATCTGTTCTTCAGAAACTGCCCTGTTAGGAATATCCCTTGTCTTCCCTCACTCACAAGGTTGCCTTCCTAGTTGTTATCACCTCTGTAATGTGTTACAAAATTTGCTGCCTTATCCTGTAAGGAGTCCTTTATTATGTTACACAGGGACACCATTGTGGTCCAGGGTCTACTTTCTTCCGAAGGTTGTTTCCTACTTCCACCTTAACCAGGACATTGTTCTTTTTTTCTTCTCTATGTCCTGCTCTGAAACATTCCAGGCAGAATTCTTTCCAACGTCTGGATGTGGTAGTCACTGTGCAGCTTTTAGACACCTGATTCTCTGATCAGATGTTCGTTGAGTTTTACTAGGTGGATGTTCAGGTCTTTTCTGATCCCAGTTTCAGGCGTGTGGTGCTTTGGGCTGCCCTTTTGTGTTTTTTAATACTCTTTTTGCCAGTTTGTTATGTAGGCCTGTTGGCTCTTGTTCTCTTTCTAACTCTGTCGTAATTTCCGATCAAAAAAGTCCGATGGGGCACACACGGTCGGAATATCTGGTGAAAAATTTCCGTCTGACTTTTTTCATCGGAAATTCCAACCATGTGTACAAGGCATTAGGTTCCACAGTGAGTATAACAAGTAGGCTTTACTACATATACAGACTGATTTTACTGTTGTGAGTTTAGTAACACTTTTTAAGGTGAATAAGGGAATCCTCCCCACTGTGTCTTTGTATTCTGACAGTGGAAAACTTCCCTGTCGTCGACGAAAAAAAAAAACAGATTAGTGCCGCCAGTTATAGCCTGTGGCGCTGATCGACCAGGGAAAATCCGATAGGTTGGTTAATCAGTAGATCAACTTCTTTACAACTAGCTTGCCCATACATGGATCAAAACATATACTTTAGATCTAGTAAAACTGCTGTGGGGAGCTTCTATTTGGGGGGAAATGGGGGGAGTGAATGATTACCCCTGCAAGTGTGGTGTATTCCAGTTTACACCAACACCAGTAGTGAAGCAAATCACATTGAGGGAGGCTTAAGAAAGAAGATCAAATGTAATGTAGTATATCCTGAAATTTTCACTATTTACATTTGGTTTTATTTTCAGTATAGAAAGTTTTGTGGCTAATTTTATGGTGTAGAGGTAGCAAGTTGGCCTGCGGCTTGCATATCTGTTGTAATGACATGGTGTGTTGGGATCCACGTCATTCACAACTCCTGCAACTTACACTTTTGTCATAAAAGAGGAAATTCAGTTTATTCCACAGCAGACAAGAACACGCTTTCCTAAAATAGCATCTGCTGCGTTTTTTTTTGCGTTGAATCCAAAGACTGAATATGATTTCTCGGCCGGTATTACTGTTCTATGGATATATATTTAATAGACTCTCTGAGGGTTGCTCACCAGCCGCAGCTGTTTTACAGACACACTGTGTCAGATAATTGCTTTAGAGCATATGGCAGGGAATGCTTTATTTTAAGTTCTATCACATGTTTATAAAAATCCCTTCGGTCATAAAAGGAACAATCTTATTTTTTGTATTTTTTTTCCCTTCAAATTGATATAATATTCCCTTGCTCATCATATTAAAGTGAGTATGTATTACTGTCTCCTGCTTGATCACACTGGAGACTCTTTTATGTTCATATTGCTGGCGCTGTTTGGGATTTTCACCTAATCACGATACGGTCTCAACTTTTTATGTCTTTCACATGATCTTTAGGTGAGCTTTCTATGCTTTAATGCAGCAAGTATAGCGATGAGATAAAAATTCTATGCTTGTCATCAATGTCTCCTCCTTGAAGTATTCCACAGTGATTTTAGGTAGATCGGGACTTTGCAAAAACTGTTTAAATGTTATTGCTAAAGAAACCGCCATAACTAAACAGTTACTACAATTGACAGCCTGGCTTAGAATATATTACTGTTTTATGTTTTTGCTTATTTTCATGGTATTTGTTCCTCATATTTTCGAAGCATCCTTTAATGCAGGGTTCTCAAACTGGCGGCCCTCCAGCTGTTGCAAAACTACAAGTCCCATGAGGCATTGCAAGGCCGACAGTTACAAGCATGACTCCCACAAGCAGAGGCATGATGGGACTTGTAGTTTTGCAACAGCTGGAGGGCCGCCAGTTTGAGACCCCTGCTTTAATGTGAATCTCTGCTTTTGCCAACAAAGTTTAAAGCAACAGGTTCACTTTTATATCTTCCTTACTAGCAGCATAAATTCACCTTTCTTCGCTCACCCGTCTCTCCATTTAGCTGCCAATAGACAGCCCTGTGTAAGTTCTGATTCACTGAAGTTGAAGCTTACACAAAACTAAAAACTCTCCTTGCCCCTACGTGACAGTGCTGGGACATTCACCAAACACCAGCACTAAAGGAATAAATAGGCGAGTATGTGCTTCTTTGGTGCTCATTAAAGAAAAGCATAGTTTGACATTCAAGTATTTATCTTCATATATACATACACCATATTGCCAAAAGTATTGGGACACCTGCCTTTACACGCACATGAACTTTGTTGGCATCCCAGTCTTAAGCCTCGTTCACACGACCGGTTTTCTCGGCAAGAAAACTGTTGGGAGCGCTTTCTTGCCGAGAAAACCGTTCGTGTGTATGGTTTCTCGTCGAGAAAACTGCCGGGAATCTCGACGAGAAAAATAGAGAACCTGCTCTCTATTTTCTCATCAGGATTCTCGTTTTTCTCGTCGGGATTCTTGTTGGCCGGTTTCCTGACGAGAAAACTGGTCGTGTGTATGCTTTTCCGAGTCTTAAAAAAACACGCATGCTCAGAATCAAGTATGAGACGGGAGCGCTCCTTCTGGTAAAACTAGCGTTCGTAATAAGATAGAACATTCGTCACGATGTAACTAACTGAAAGCACGAAGACTGAAAAGCGTGAATCGTCTCTATCCAAACTTTTACTAACACGCGGTAACACGAGATCAGCAAAAGCAGCCCAAGGGGTGGCGCCATTGGAATCGAACTTCCCCTTTATACTGCCGTCGTACGTGTTGTACGTCACCGCGCTTTACAACAACGAGATTTGGAATTGACAGTGTGTATGCAAGGAAAGCTTGACAAGAATCCCGTCAAGCTTGACAAGAATCTCGTCAAGAAAAACCCAGAACCAACGGGTCGATACGTGAGAATTTTGACTGTTTTGGCCGACCAAATAATAGTAAGATAATGAAATCTGTACAGGCGCCTTCTTGATGCATCTGCTGACGTTAGGATCTTGGCAAACGGAACCTTCTGCTGCCTGCCTATTGCTGGGGCCTTTCCCTACCACATATGGGCCGTACCCTGTACAGATTTCATTATCTTACTATTATCTCTCACGTATCGACCCGTTGGTTCTGGCATCCACTGGGTCAGCTGCAGTGTGGTGTGGCGTGGTCATCGGCATTGTTGCATATGTTGAGCGATGTGCGATTTATCCAATCTTCTTAAATCAAACTAGACCTGATGAAACCAAAGACAAGTGCAAAGCCCTGACGAAGCACAACAGTGCGAAACAGGTTGGCTGACTGCACAACCTAGTTCTTTGTTTCAAAGCTCTCTTCATGGTCTTTGTAAAATTACAACAATAATTTTAAATATGTTATGAATAAATGTATATTTTTCTAATCTATTGTCTCAGTGTACTCACCTATAAACAGAACCGGTGTCCCCCTTTAAAATCCCGATTTAATGTGAGAGCCCTGTCTCTCTCTGAAGAGTTGAAGCTGTTATAGCTGCAAGCTCAATATTGAAACTTACGGACTAAGACTGGGATGCCATTAAAGTGCATGTGCGTGTAAAGGGAGACGTCCCAATACTTTTGGCAATATAGTGTATATATTTTATTGCCCACAACAGCTGCAGTCACTGTGAAAATATTAATTCTCAAAGGTCAGAGAAGAAGCACAGAAGTCACACAACTCATTCTTTCTGTTTAAAGCCAAACTCCAGGCACAAAAAAAAAAAAAAATTCCCTTGCAGTAGTTGACTCCCTGCTCCAGATCTCTGTGACCAGTCCTATGTAAGCTGCTTTTGGCAACAGTCCCACATATCATGTACAATGCAGAGTTAAAAGTTCTGCACTGTACGTGATGATGCTGAGGCTCCACCTACATAACAGAACTTCAGGAAGAGGGCTGCAGAGCCAGCTAGGGAGAGGAGTCAGACCAGTGATACAGTCTCTTTTGCAATCTCCTAGACTTAAAATGGTTCTAAAGGTAAAAGGTTTTTTTTGGGAAAGAGAGGTGGGCCCACTGGAGGATGAGGAGTGGAGTGAAGCACTAGACTCGTGCAAGACTGTATCCCCCAAGCTCTCTGACAGGCTGACCCAGTTATACGTGGTGCACCGAGCGTATCTCACCCCCCTAAGAATCGCCCGCTTTAGATGACAGTTTTCTGCCTTGTGCACAATGTGTAACCAAGCGACGGGCACATTCTTCCATCTACTCTGGGCGTGCCCGGTCCTTCAGGGTCTGTGGAAGCAGATTGTTGACTTCCTCCATGATGACATGGGATCCCCATTGACCCTGGACCCCAAACAATGCTTACTGGGGATATTCCCCGACTCTGAGATGGACAAATTCACTAAAACATTCTTGCATGAAACATTGTTTAATGCTAGAAAAATTATAGCCAGACAGTGGATGAGACCCACTCCCCCCAGCTTCAACGATTGGAAACTAGATATAAATAACACTCTTCCCTACAAAAAGTTCATATACATCAACAGAGGTTGTCCAGATAAGTACTACAAAATCTGGGATCGATGGCTTGAGCCCGCAGACACATGCACTGATGGTCCGTAATACTATACATCCTTCTAGCGTGCAATTCCATGAATAGCGTGGACATAGGGTTTTCCACTTATTGATAGTCACTGAATCCAGTGTTCAATCTGAACAAGTTTTTTGATCTACTGTGCCTATATATGTATAAGCCACATTTCTTGTTTTATGCATTTCTCCAGTATTGCCTTGTAACTTGCAGAATTATGTTCCAAATGTAAATTGTTCAATAAAAACTTTTTTTTCAAAAAAAAAAAAAAGGTAAAAGGTTTTTTACCTTAATGCATTCTGTGCTCTTCCCCCATCTCAAATACTTACCCGAGTCCTGTATCAGTCCAGCGCCATGCCCGTCTGCCGGCTTCCCTGCTCTTTTATTTTTTCACAAGCTTGGCTGACAGCAGGAGGAGCCATTGTGAGCAAAGAACGGGGTATGGGCCAAGTCGCGGTGTGTGTGTCAATGGATTCACTCAGTCTGGCTTGGGATCGAGCCCACCCATCTGCCCCCATAGACACAGAGGAGGAGAAGCCAACATCGCTGGTGGGGGACCCCAGGAGTGGAGGTTTGGGGCTGCTCTTTGCAATACCATTGAACAGAGCAGATTAGTATAACATATTTATTAAAAACATTGCCTTCAAAACCGTTTTAACAAGCATTTAACCTTTGCAGTGAGTGTGGGCGGGGAAGAGGGTGATTGGTAAGGATTTGTCTCATGTGCAAATAAAGACGGTACCCAGAATTCCAGAATTTCTGGTTGCACCATTCCTAGCATTTTTATAGTAAATTAATGTAAGTTAGTTGTCTCAGGGCTGTCAATTTGGTTGTCTAAGTAACAAAAGAAGAGTATGCTTCATGTTATTTCCTAATCACTAACTGCCCAAGGATAGTATTAAATTGCCCTAAATTGCTCTCTCTGCTCCCCACTCATCTCCTGCTATATTGCTTTCATGCTGTGAACCATGTGTGACATTGCTAGTTTCTCCTGCTCTGGCCCCCCAGCTCTACTAATTCTCTGCCGCTCAGTCCTATCTCTGGGGTCCCCACTCACCTTCCACTATAGCGTTCCCATGTTGCACACCACATTTGCTGTTTGCTAGTTGCTCTGCTCCGGTCTGAACCCCGCTCACCTTCCTTCTGTTCCACACTGCACACCAGATGTGATGTCTGCACCAGACACTCCCAGAATATATACACATGAACTTGAAGTAACTGCTGATGACATCATTCTGGTTCGCTTGTTGGTTTACCAGTGCATTCTGGGATATCTCATACCTACAATACCTACAAAATAAAGCTAAATTAAAGCCTCTCAAAAGCTGCAGGTGCTTTAAAGCGGAGCTCCGCTGCTGACTTTTAATATTAGGACACTTACCTGTCCTGGAGTCCAGCGACGTCGGCAGTAGAAGATGATCGATGATCGATTGCTCGTCACTCTGCTGCCCCCACTGTCATCCTTGCGGCTTCACTGCCCGGTTCCCTACGGCGCGTGCGCGAGTCGCGCTGCGCCGTTCTCACTGGTCCCCGTTGTGTTCTGGGAGCCGTGTGTTTCCCAGAACACAATGGGTATTTTACGGGAAGTGACGTAATACCCGCAGAGAGGACTCCCGGAAGTGGTTGCAAATATCTGTCTTAGACAGGTATTTGCACCTCCCTCCCCCCTGAAAGGTGCCAAATGTGACGCCGGAGGGGGGGAAGGGTTCCGATGAGCGGAAGTTCCACTTTAGGGTGGAGCTCCGCTTTAAGTGAGTAATGTCATAGACTTATTTGGAGGCTTTGAAGACGCTTTGAAGCACCAAGGAAGCGACGTGGGGTATACGTTTTGAAGCAAAGCAAACACAACGTGTAAACAGGACTGTAAGCCAACCATTTTATTTAGTGACAGGTGCTGTGATTGCCATTCAGAGTGCTTCAAAAAAAGCATGTTCAGTGCCACATTTTGAAGCAGGTGTAAACGAGCCCTAACTCTAGCAATATGTTACAATAGACCATGTTCTCCAAGACATGACCTGAATCTCACTATGGCTACCTGAACAGTGTACAAGAAGCTGCCCCTACCATTAAAAAAAGTGTTGTGTGAATGTCTCAAGCATTCACTCAGCTGTTACAAATAATATTGTATTTTTCTATAATATGTTTATTTCCTGTTATCGTCAAATAATGCAGATTTTCCTGAAATACCTCAATCAGGCAAATACTGCATGTTGGCCACTAGATGGAGTTGATAATCATAGGAAATAAACATACTGGACACAATACGGGATTATTCATGACAACTAAGTGAACACTTGTGACAAATACTGTATATTTATAAATAAACCCCCTTGTGTCCTTGTAGCTTTCTGTAGACTGAACTGATATCTCAAACAATGTTATCAGCTTTAACAGCTATCTTCTGTAAACTAACCCCCACCTTCCATGTAATGGAAATGAGGAGAGCGAACTGTTTATAATCTTAAATAAGAGAGTGGCATAGAGTGACAACACTGCTCACTGTTTTTTTTTTGTACATCTTTAATCAATTACAGACCTAAATCAAAGTACCTTGTATGCCCAGGCATTCCTCCACCTCTGTGGCCAATGTGTTAGTTGGAACTAACTGTTTGGCGGCTTCATTTATAAATACATTTTAGCAATATTAGGCTAGGTTAACACCTCACCTGAGGTATGGTGCCCTAAGACACGCATGTTTTTTTAGTTGTTTGTGTGCTACCTTAGACAGCCCGTTCCAAATGAATGGGCTGGCATGCACCCCATCATCCAAGAAATTGGAATTACACCTGTCAAAATATACACTGCACGTCTTGCACCGCTAAGCAGTGCACCCCATTCAGCAAAGTGTGTTGGGGTACCATTCAAAATGAATGGCACTGCATTACGCCATTGCAAATAGCATGTGGAGCCTCACATGATAGGGGGAGCTTTATTGCTTCAATGTATTTTGATTAGTCTGTTTGATTTACATATAATGCCATCATTTTGCCTACGTACAAATCCTTGGTAAGCCTCTTCTAGTATATGCAGTTCAGTTTTGGGCACCATTTTAAAATTAACCAATTTTTACCACCAAATCAACCAATTTATTTATTCTCTCAAGAAGAGGTGACTAAGGCAAGGTTCACACTAGTGCCGCCGCGATTTGAGTACATTTTTAGTGTGATTATGCAGTATTTTTATGATACTATGGTTCCGACAGCAGGGATAAGGTATTGGTTGGTATGGAGCCGACACCTGCTGTCGACTTATCTCTGCTGTCAGCCGGGGAATTTCCAGCAGACAGCATAATGTAAACAAATGAGCTTGTCTGTAAAAATAACTTACATAAAGTGGCATGGAAGTCCCCCACAATCCATACCAGGCCCTTTAGGTCTGGTATAGTTTTTAAGAACACCAAATTAAAAAAAAAGAATGTCTTGAGGCCCCCCCCAAAATCCATACCAGACCCTTATTCAGCCAATTAGCCTGGCAGGCCAAGAAAGGAAGGGGGGGGCCTTATCCAAGCAATTAGTCTGGCAGGCCAAGAAAGGAGGTGGGGGGAGAGGTGAGCATGTGCCCCCCTTCCTGAACCATACCTGGCAAAATACTCTCAACATGTAGGGGTGGGTAGTTTGCCAGGTGGGAGGCGGGCACTGGCAAAGCACGTTGTCCCAATGTTGATGAGTACACGGGCCTCTTCCCCACAACCCTGGCCCGGTGGTTGTGAGGGTGCGGGGGGTGGGTAGACTTTTTTTAATAAGGGAGCCCCCAGATCTACTAAAAATAAAATGTCCCCTGATATACAGTAGATCCATTGTAAATCACGCCCTCCAGCAGTGTAAGTCCACGTCAATAACGATAAGTGATGGCCCCCGCTCCCTGCTGGAGCTTACTGGATTATGCTTTATTGGGGTTTTATTTTTACTTCCTCTTTGGATCAACTGTGGGTATAGTATTGTGTATATGGAGGTTTTTTATTTGTGTGTGTGTATTGATTTTTCTGTTGGTTGAAGTAGCTGGATTTGTGTCTTTTTTTTCAACCAGACTAAATATGTAACCATGTAATGTCATTTAATGCAACCTCACAAATGTACTTTTTATCTACAAGAAAAGTAGTTTAAAGCAACACATGTAAAACTAGAACATATTTTTTGGAGTAAACAACATGCAAGACCGTGTAGAAATTAAAATAATGCAAGCTATTGCCAAATCAATTGATACACAGGTGCAAGTGCCCAAGTGGTTAAACATTTTTTCTGTTGAACAATATATAGGACAATTTCACTTATGTAAACCCATTACAGGGCAGCACAGTGGTGTAGTGGTTAGCACTTTCACCTAGCAGCAAAAGGGTCGCTGGTTCGAATCCCGACCATGACACCATCTGCCTGGAGTTTGCATGTTCTCCCTGTGCCTGCGTGGGTTTCCTCCGGGTACTCCGGTTTCCTCCCACACTCCAAAGACATGCTGGTAGGTTAATTGGATCTTGTCCAAATTGGCCCAGTATATATGTATATATGTGTGTACGACCGTGTGTCCCAAGCGTGTCGCGATCCTACGGGGTAAAATGACCGCACCAGCCAAGCAGACACTGGATGCAAAAAGCGCCTAGAGGCGATTCAGTTCGCATGTGAGCGCTATACAAGTCATTCATTCATTCTCGTAAATTATAAATTACTTTCATAGTGCTAATCTATAAGGATATACATGCCTCCTGCATGTATCATTATTTGTAAAGATCTCCCCTTTAGCTTTTTGGAGCCCTGCAATACTCTGAATTCTGTGGGCAGGTCTGTTGTCCGAAGCTCGTGGGTGGAGTTGTGGTGTCAGTAGACTCCCCGCCCACCTCTACACTCCCCTTGGCCAGGCATCGATATTTCTTACACTGCTGGTCTCGTGGTTTATGCCCCATGATAACTAACATCCAGTTAAAACCCAGGAAAGTCACCACATGACTTCAACATGCCCAATCATGCTGAGGTGTGGAGCAGCCAATCCTGGAACAGCTGGAGATGAAAGGAGGGGGGGATGTGAAGTACACAGAATGCCTCTCTCACACTCGTGCATGAGATAAGGAAATCACCTGTCACTCACAGCCAGGGGGAAGAACTGACACCTATTTCTGTGTGTGTGTGTGTGTTTTTATCTTACTGAAGAAAGATAAGCAATATGTGCTCAGAGCTGGACTAACTCTTCAGGGCAAGACTGGGCACAGATCAAATGACATCCTCTGCTGTAACAGATATGAGTCTTAATTAAAAAAACTTTTTTTGGGGTTTACATTCACTTTTTAACCTCTTTGTTGTAAACAATAAAAATATATAAAAGGCTTGCGAAAAGGTACGAAACATTAAATGAATGACTTGTATAGCGCTACAAATGTAAACTGAATCGCTTCAAGGTGCTTTTTGCAGCCAGTGTCTGCTTGGCTGGTGCGGTCATTAACCCCGTAGGATCTCGATGCGCTTGGGACACACATTCGTACACATATATGTACACATACTGTATATAGTGGGCCAATTTGGACAAGATCCAATTAACCTACCAGCATGTCTTTGGAGTGTACATGGCATCATCGATTGTATTTGCCAGTAAAGCCATAACTGTTAAAATCCCAGTTTGCATAGAAAGCTTTTCTAGCTGCTAAATCAATTTTTCTCATCTCTTGTGTACTTTTGGAAAAATAACACACTTGTAATGATCTGTAGCTAAGCACAGCTTTGTTCTGCTGCCAGTGTATTATTGGTCTGATCATTCAACATTTCTTTCTAGTTGTCACACACAGCTTGTTTTATTGGCAGCTCTCTTTTATAATAACTCACACTTTCCCCAACTTCTCCTTCATAAATCATTTCAGTTTGCATTCAGTCAAGGTAAATTAGTACTGTTTGCTTAAAAACACCCAGCATTTTTTAAAGCTGAAGCTTAATCTGCTTATATTTTGCCTTCCTTGGTTCTGTTTCCACTTCCCAATGACATTGGCAAAAAAAAAAAAAAAAAACTTTCCATTTTCATATTTCTTTAATTTCGACCCAGTGATGCCAGCATTAGTTCTCTGTACGTCTCTGTGCAATACAGGAAAAAAATGGCTTGGGCTGGGTGCTGTAAATCGCTTCCTGAAAACATCACTTCACACCTCAGCCCTGATGCAAGCAATGGGATGAACCTTTTGGTAATTGAAAATGGGCAGTATGTACTGGCAGGGTAGTCAGTGAGCACTATGCAGTGGCAGGGCAGTGAGTGAGCAATATGTAGCAGGAGGCGGTCAGTGAGCAGTGCATAGTGTCAGGGTAGTCAGTGATCAATATGTAGTGTCAGGGTAGTCAATGAGTAGTCTGTAGTGGCAGGGTAGGGCAGTATGTCGTGGCAGAGCAGTGAGTGAGCAGTATATAGTGGCAGGGCAGTCAGTGAGCAGTATGCAGTGGTGGTCAATGAGCAGTATGTAGTGGTGGTCAGTGAGCAGTGTACAGTGGCTGGGCAGTCAGCAGTATGTAGTGGCAGAGCAGTCAGTGAGCAATATGTAGCAGGAGGCGGTCAGTGAGCAGTACATAGTGGCAGGGTGGTCAGTGACCAATATGTAGTGTAAGGGTGGTCAATGAGTAGTATGTAGTGGCAGGGTAGGGCTGTATGTTGTGGCAGGAAAGTCAGTAAGCAGTATATAGTGACAGGGCAGTCAGTGAGCAGTATGCAGTGTGCAGTGACTGGGCAGTCAGTGAGCAGTATGCAGTGTCATGGCAGTTAGTCAATCACTTATTGCATGGTTGAAAATAGAAGACTTTCAAGGCTACCACCTTTTCTTTCCCCTCTTTCCTCATCTTCAGCTGCTAGATCAGCCAGAAGGAAACAGCTACTTGTGCAAGGAGGGGAGGAAGTGACCACACCCCTGGTATTAGAAGCACGATAACTTAATATATATATATTTACTATTGTGATCTATCATACATATATCTATCGCAACTATGTAATAATCGTATGTGTCCCTTGTTTGCTAGTCTCACCCTTAAGAGAATTCTAGGCCTGATGGTACAATGTTATTATGAAAACAGACACCGTTGCCTGGTAAACCAAGTCATATTACATTTATTCCTCTAAAAATAGGAAACACATTGTAACAACAGATATCAGATACAGTCTACAACAACCAATAATAATATGAAGCATACTTAACACTCCTCTTGATAACCCTCACTGATTGTGCTTAGATGTAAAATCGAACTAGGCTTTTGCAGGTCACATGTCTTAGGCCCAAACTGGCCGTTAGAGCAAGGGCCTAGCAATAACCTATGGACATCCTCATGGCAGGGATCCTTGCAGTCAAAAGGGCAGAATTCTGTGTACGAACCCTTCTTACCAAGCAGTCACCATTCAGACTCCCTCCCTTGCCAACCCCTTTTAATTTTGATCCAATCATTGCTCACAGGGCAGTCCTTCCTCAGATTACATCACTGAGTATACCTGGTCCCTGGGGCAGAATTGCAGCCCATGCACAGTCCATTGTTATAAAACTCTTTGAAGCTTCCAACACACCAGGGGGCCTTGAGACAAGTCTTTCTAGAACACCAGGGGATTGCAAGTGTCATTTCGTTGTAAAACCAGATGTGTGGAAATTTTCGGAATATACTAGATTGTTCTCCAACATATGCCGCTTTGCGCCTAATGGGCGCATATTACCCTACTCCAGACATGGCTCCCATTGAACAGTCCATATGGTCTTAACGCCCACCATGTGTTTTCAAACCAGTACCTCTGGACCAGTAAACAGCTCCTATGGAACAGCCCATAACTGTCTTCCACCATGTGCTTCAGAACCAGCACCTCTGGAACAGTCCATAATGGTTTTACTCTTAACATAGGCTCCAGCACCAGCTTCTATAGAACAGTCCATAACTGTTTTAACGTGCTGTGTTTCCCAACCCGTGCCGCTTTGCTACTGGGTGACACACCAACATCATCCTTCCGTAATGGCTTCCATGTCACCATTCTGTATCTTCTGTATCTTCTTTTTTCTGACATCTTCAGGACAAGGTGCAGTACAGGCAAGGGGTGTCCATTCATTCACCAGCACACACTCAGAGCAGCATATCAACCAGCTTTCAACTACAGAGTCTTGAGGAGGGCCTTACTTGCCCATATTACTAGCCTAGAACATACCTTTATCACGCTATATCATGACATAAGTCAACCCATTATCATAATATATGCATATATATGATCCATCCAATTACGCCTTCTGCTCCCAACCTCCTATAACTCTTTATTGTAGATACAGGTCGGGCTTGGGCAAGTTTGCCCACAGTGGTCTTTCCTACCGCAACTTAGCCTGTCTGCGGTGCCTCAGGGAGATAAATTGGCAACAAAGTCTCTAATTTGTGCGAAGAGACCCTACCATCAATTTGTCCCTCAACTTGCATAGATAAGCGGGAGAGCTTCCTATATAAGTTTTGAGTCTAACAACACATATAAATCTCAAACAATATCAAAACCCACAAAATTTCATCCCTGTGTCTGGATTTCAGTGACCATGCCCAGGGCATCTCATGCACCCCTACCTACGGTTAGGTTCAAGAAATACCCTAGTTCCATGACTAACGCTACATCAGTATCCTCTAGGACAAAGAAACAAACTCGTCCATGTCCTAAATAATACCCAGGTGCTTCCTTCCCAGCAATGATCTCTCCATCCAGAACACAGAGTACGGTGTATTGACCTGGTATGCAAAGGACATTGTGGTCCTGCTTCCGACAGAGGGAAATATCAACCTGCCCCCAGCTTCCGTATTCTCTGATCACATGTGGGTCACTTAGCCACAAATGCAACAAGATAGAATCCCCAGTCAGTAAGCCCATTGATGCCACAAAATATACAGACCGAGTCTGCACTTCTGTATATGGGATCATACAGCACAAAACCTTTCACAATCCAAACCAGTACAGCCCATTCAGGCCTTCCACCACCACTTTGGATCAGTGTAAGCGCCGTGTTTTGGCAAAGTCTTACTGAGCGGTGATGCTAACTCATCAGGTTACTGCCCCTCATGTAGAGATAGTGTACAATCAGCTTGATGCTGGTCGATAACTCCGCCTGCCCCTGTGCGCATGCCAGAGCCAATGACCTATATCTGTCCCATACCCTCTCACACTCTCTACCAACTTCTCACCATGATTGACAAAATCTTGAGCCACTTTACACTGGGTATTTATGTGACTCAAAGGGGGGGCATCAATCTCTCTGAGTAACAAAGCCCCGTCTGCTGTCTGAAGCTATGGCTGAGAGTTTGTTCCCTAGGAGATCGACGTCCACTCCACCAACACCCATCCCAGCTCCTATTTCCCCAATATAGTGCTGAATACATCCCTCCTTTTTCGGGTTACTCCTCAGAAATAAGCATTCTGCATATCTCTGGGAGCAAGCCACTGATATACTGACCGCACTTGATTCAGAGTATATTCAGCACATATAGGGTAACAGGTTTTTATCAACCACTATGAAATGCTGAAGCGCCATGTGGTGAAGGTATCCTGAACCCTGGTAGCCAGTGTTTATTCCCTTTGTTCAACGGTGCATGCTCCTGTGTGTGTTCACTGGCATTACCTGTGCAGGGTTTCAACCCTCTCAGGTGAGACATCAATTAGGTGTATCTCCCACATGTCCGGTTCTGGTGTCCCACATGTCCACTAACCGAGAGCTTCTCTATAGGACTGCTAAGATTGAGACACCACCGCTACCACCCCATTGATGTGTCACCTGGTACCAGACACCTTTTGCATAATTGTCAACCTCCTATGTACTTGCACCATATTAATTCAGTTACGTCAATACATGTCACACATTAAAAAAAATTCCTTCCTTCAATTCCTCCTCCCATAATAAAAAAGAAAAAAAAAACATATATTACATCTCTTGTTCTGAAGGATTGGATAGGTTATATTCCTTCCCCAACCTCCAACCCATTGCATTTATATTCATAGTCTGTTTGCATTCATAAATGACAGGAGAGACTTTGGCAAAATGTTTCACAAGTCTCGTTGTTGGGCAAAGTCCTTCAGATTCAGTATCAGCGCAAAAATTGTCCATAAGAAAAAGAAACCTTATATTTCAAGTATTAGTCTGAATCTTTTCTCTCCTGAACGTTTATAAGAACAAATTTTCAGTGTGGTATGGCACAGACGAACTGGCAACCAGATGAACATCTTTCATCTCTGTTCCAGAATCCTCTCCAATCTCGCTCCATCCAGATTCTGGAAGTTAAGAACAAGAGCAGAATCAAATTCTTATCCATAATATCTACTAACACAGGAATTTAGTATTCCTGACTTCTGAACAAATTACCAAAACAACCATGATTCCTTTCGGATGAACCCACTCTAAAATGGTATGAGCAAAAATCTAAAAGAAAAAAATGTAAAATAAAAGATGAACGTGAATGTTGCTTCTCAAAAATTCAAAATGTATGCACTACTCTGCCTTTCAGGTGGATAAATCCTAAACCTTTGGAACTTTTTCCACCTGAATGAAAAGAAAAACAAACGAAAAAAAAATTTCGTAGCCAAAATGGCTTCCTACCAGCTCTTGTCCTAGACAAAATGTAGTCAGCTGCTAATTGAGGACATTGTCAATGACCACCTAGTCAGTTGCTAATGACCCCCTTTTCAGGTGGATTAAACCTAACAATTTTTCACCTGAACCAAACAGAAAATAAAATAGATGAAACAATATAACAAAAACACTGAAAATAATACAAAAAACTTGACTTGACAGGACTTGACCCCTGAAATCAACCTCATAGTTTTTTACATGTTGCTGTCTTTCGCATATTGCATCTTGTTAACTGCCATCATATTTGATATTTTTGTACATACTTTTTTCAATAATTTTAGAATCATTCATGCATTTGCAATAAACACTATCTCTACCTTAGACCGAAAAGTAGTAGTAGTTGAGTCCAAAGAGTACATAAAATTATGTAAACCAAATTTCTCTGGCTCTATTCTTTGAGATAACTTTCCAGTAAGCCTTAGGGTGACTGACATTTCCATAAGAATATTGAGCATGGGAACATATGCCTGTCCTCTGCAGTGCCATGGACACAAGCAGCACTTGTGAAGTTCAGTACTTCAAGAATCAGCCTGGTTGGAGAGAGTTTTTTTTTTTTTTTTTTTTTTTAGCAAGTTGGATGAGTTTTGATCTAGAAGTCTTTTCTCAGTTTAAAGAGGTTTATTCAACCACCACCAACAAAAGTCAAAATAATAGTGTCCATGGGTAAAGTAAAGGCCTTGTGATACTTTAAAAACCTAGTGGGTTCCACATTCACTAAATGGTTAGTTATCTTCTTTTGTGGAATGTCTTTGGCTAGGTTCCCATCCATCATTTCAATGGGCTGCTGTACCTGTGGGGAATACAGGAAAAAGGGCCTTTGCACCATTTTGAAATCGCAGACTTGTGTTGCGTTTTCAGATAAGTGGAGGTGCCTTTAAGAATTAATGGCACCCATGTGTGTCTGCTAAAGGGCAGCGTATTTTGCCTGCAGTCGCCGGAACACATAGGATTTATGCATATTTCCACACCTGCATTAATGTGGTCCTAGCCTTAGTAGTGCTTTTACATTATGTTTATTTAGTTTGCTTCTTTGTTAATTTCCACTTGTTTTTGCTGAAATTATATACTGAGGATTATTGCCACTATTTCTGCCTTGAGGGGACATTCTACCCATCTTTATGTTTATTCCAGTGCATTTGAAGTGCCTTATTCCCAGTAAGCTGGGGTTTTTTTTCAGATTTTGGAGTTAAAGCATTGTCCGCTTTTTTTTTTTTAAATGTCTTTATTAATTTTCCTATCTCCTAACATAATATCAAAATATACAATAGCCTAATATTTCACAGAGAGATAATAAAACATTACTCCCAACCCCGCCCCCCTCCCGGATCTCCCCTCTATGGTTACCCACCCTTCTATTGCTCCCTCTTTAACCTTTTCTTTTTCTTCTCCTAATCTTGCCTCTCTCTCATGTAAAATCGATATCATTTCTTTGTTAAATTTTTGTTATATGATTTATATAATTTATATAAACTATACAAATTTATATATCCACGTATCTCTATATATATGTATACCCATACAATACAATACGCGTCTTCGCGTACACACACATATATACCCATTACGCTCCAAGCAACTCTGCATATCCCGTAGTATGTTTATAAGTTACCCATTCCCGCCATTTTTTTTCGAACTGCTCCATTTCCTCCCCCTCCCTTAACTTCACATATTCCAATCTATAGATATCATCGATTTTATGGCACCATCCCTTCAAGCTAGGTCGTTCCGGTTCTTGCCAATGTATAGCAATTTGGTACTTTGCAGCATTTAAAAGTTGTGGAGTTAGTGTTCTCATATACTGTTTAGTTGGGATTCGAATCCCATGTAATATACAGCCCCAAGGCTCATCAGGGACTTCGAACTTGGTTATATCTTTAATTGTTTGTCTGATCTCTCCCCAGTATATTTTAATTTTAGGGCACGTCCACCAAATATGAGCCATAGTCCCTATTTCCTTACACCCCCTCCAACAAAACTTTGCATTTTCGTTTGAACATTTGTGTACCTTATCGGGGGTTAAGTACCAGCGGACTAGACATTTATAATTTAATTCCATTTCGTTATGGTTTACTGCTGTGGAGTGCACTCTCTCTATAATTTGCCTAATCTCGAGGTCGTTGACCTGTGACCCCAACTCCTCCTCCCACTTTTTGATGAATGGCGGTATGCCCAGCTTTTTTGTATTACTTAATATTTTACAAATCTTAGAGATTACTCCCTTCTTAACCTTCTCCTCACATAATCTCTCTAAGGGCCGTAGAGTTTCTATAGATCTCTTAGGCCGAGGTAGTTTTTCAAAGAAATTTTTTAACTGAGCGTACCGCCATTCATCTAGCAACAGCGGTTCCCGTTTGTTTTTTAATTCTTGATACTCTAGTAGTTTATCTTTCTCCATTACATCTTTCAGTTGTAAATTATCTTGCTTAATCCATTTTCCAAAAATTTTTTCGACTCCCGGTGTAAAATATTTTGTGTTGGTTAATGGTATTAACGGTGAATTGAACTCCCATTTCTCTTTTTTGTGAATTTTATCCCATATTTTAAGTGCATTTCTAGTGATGTTATGTATGTCAGTGCTAAGTTCCCGATATTGTTCGGGTATCCAAATTACCTTTCCCAATGGTGCTTTACATATAGTGGCTTCCATATTCACCCATCTTTTTTCTAAGTTATTTTTAGCCCATTCTATTACTCGTGATAAAACAATTGCAAAATAATAATTTCTCAAATCAGGTGCCCCTAGTCCCCCTTGTGCCTTTTCCTTAGTCAAAAGTGTAAGTTTAATTTGTGTTTTTTTCCCGCACCATATAAATTTTAAGAACATTGACTGTAATTTATTAAAGAATGCTTGTGGTATTGGGATTGGTAACATTTGCCATTTATACATTATTTTCGGCAGAATTACCATTTTGTAAATATTTATTCTGCCGCTCCAAGATAATTGTCCCGGTGTTATTCTATTAAGTTCAGCTTTAATGTCGTTTAATAAAGGGATATAGTTGGCTTTGTATATTGTCTCATTTGTAGTTGTTATCTTGACACCGAGATACTTCAGTTCTTTTATTCCCCAACGAAATGGGAAATCTTTTTGATAAGTAATCCTTTCTACTTTAGGGATATTAAAACTCAAAATTTCGGATTTTGCCGGGTTTATTTTAAAGTTAGAAATTTTTCCAAAATCTTTTAAGGCTTTCATTATGTTGGGCAGGGTTATTCTAGGATGTGTTACGTAAAATATTATGTCATCAGCGTACGCTGCTAGTTTATGCTCTTCTTCCCCTACTTTTATCCCCCTTATATCTACATTCCTCCTTATTCCTTTTAACAAGGGTTCTAAGGTAAGGACAAACAGCAGCGGTGACAGTGGGCACCCCTGTCGAGTGCCATTCTTCATATCAAAAGGGGCTGAAAGAAACCCGTTTACTTTGATTCTTGCCGTTGGTGTATTATATAATGATTTTATCCAATAGGTCATTCTGGGTCCCAAGCCTATAGCCTTTAGTGTACTCTGCATGAAGCCCCAGTCTACCCTGTCAAACGCCTTTTCGGCATCTTTTGACAGGAGTAGACCTGGGGCCCCACTCTCTTTCATTTGCTGTATAGCCAAAAGAGTTCTGATACCATTGTCCCTACTCTCTCTTCCTGGGATGAAACCAACCTGATCTGCATGGACCATTTCCTTCATAATTGTTTTCATCCTGGAAGCGAGTACCTTTGAGAATATCTTGGTATCTATGTTCAAGAGTGAGATTGGTCTAAAACTAGAACAAAGTGTATTGTCTTTACCTTCTTTTAATATAATAGTTATAGTAGCTTCTAATGCTTCTTTCCTCAGCTCCCATTTCCCACCTACCCCGTTCAAGTAGGAACACAGTTTCGGGGTCAAAATTTCTAAGAATTTCTTATAATATAGTATCGTAAAACCGTCTGGTCCTGGGCTTTTCCCATTGGGTAGATCTTGTATTATTTTTATTATTTCCTCCTCTGTTATTGGGGCCTCTGGGAAACAAATTTTATCTTCCGGGATTTTCTCTAATTTTATCTCATTTAAGAAAGCTTTTGTTTTTTCCTTCTTTTGTTTTGATTCTTCTTTTGTCTCTTTTACATTGATTGAGTAAAGTTTTCCATAAAATTCCTGAAAGTTTTTTGCTATTTCTGTTGTTTTATATCTTAATTCCCCCATACTTGATTGTATTTTCTCTATGAAGTTGACTGATTTTTTCTTTTTTAGTAATTTTGCCAGATATTTCCCGGGTTTATTACCGTGTTGATATCTCTCATTCTTAATTTGTTTAAAGACAGTTCTAGTCTCTTGCTCTATTACTTCTCTCAACTCTTCTCTTTTCGCACTCTTCATCAGTATAATTTATTTTTTTCTAGTACTCTTGTGTAGCTGTTCTAAGATGGAGATTTCTTTTATTAATGTAGTTTTTTTTCCTTCGTTTTTTTCTTTTTTTCCGCGCCCTCCTTAATCAGAATGCCCCTTATATAGGCCTTATGGGCTTCCCATATCACTGCCTCTGACATATCTTCTATAGCATTCTCTCTAAAAAATAGAACTAATTAGTGTTTTATTCTTTGGACTGTTTTTTTATCCTGTAAGAGCTCTTCGTTTAGTTTCCAGTTATTATTTCTCTTTGGGGACTCTCCTATCTTTAATTGAAGTATTATTGGCGTGTGGTCTGAAAATTTTGTTATACCTATGTCCGTGTCTTCCACTGATTCTAATAACTGATGTTCTACCAGGAAAAAATCCAATCTTGAGTATGTCCCATGTACCGGGGAATAGAACGTAAAATCCCGCTGTTTTGGATGTTGAGATCTCCACACATCCACTAATTGATGTTGATGCATTCTCTTTTTTAGTTTATTCCTCTGGGCTATTCCAGTCCCCGATACAAGCGACGTGCTATCCATCTTTGGATCCAAACACAGGTTAAAATCTCCTGCCATGACAGCCACCCCTTTCTTGAAATCCATGAAATCATCCATAATCCTAATTAGGAATTTATTTGACTTTTTATTTGGGCCATATACGTTTGCCAATGATACCTCCTCTTCATTCAATTTACCCCTTATAAATAAGTAACGCCCTTCCGGGTCTGTTTTCCTCTCCTCCAATATGAATCGGGATCCCTTGGCAAACCCTATAGCCACTCCTTTAGCACATCTTATCGGTGAGTCCCCATAGTACCAGAGGGGATAATCTTTTGAGATAATTCTCTGGTTTGAACTCTGAAAAAAGTGTGTCTCCTGCAATAGTACTACTTCAGCCTTCATAAAACTAATTTCTCGAATTATATTTGCACTTTTTATAGGGGCATTTAACCCACGGACATTATATGAAATAATTTTTGTATTTATCATTTTACACATGAGAAAGAGCCCCCGTATGAGAACAGAGCAATATCTTTTGTGGTTTCCCTGGAGATCCCCCTACCCTCCTCCCTCTCCTATCCCACCCTCCCTTTCCTGAATGGGGACATTTGGCCTCCCCATGGCCCAGAGATCCGTGGCCTACCCTCTCCATCTGGCCCTACGGTACTCCCCCCTTGAGGTTGGACTTTGACTTGGGCCTCTACCGGAGCCTCTACCACCCCCTATGTATTGGGGGGGACTCCCACACCCCTACTACTCCCTCGGCTTCTTCTTTATCTTGGCTTACCCGTCTCTACCCTTCGCCCTTTTCCCCGCTGTTTCCCCCCCTCCGCTACCCGGACCTCCCCAGTCCAGAAACCCTGTCCTCCCTTTCTTTTTCTTCCCTTCCCTTTCTTCTTCTGTGTTGTTTTCCGCCGTTACTTCCCTCTATTTTTCCTAGGCTTCAGCTGCCATGTATGTGAGTCCTCTTTATTAGTATTCTTTTCTTGTGGCTCCCACCATCCGGGATCTCTAATTCTGGGATATCTAGTCTATTGAAAAATGTCGGCATATCTTCCGGGAATCTCAGAGTCGCTGATTGCCCATCTTTACGTCCAATTAGGCAGGCTGGGAAGCCCCATGAATATTGAATGTTATGTAATTTCAAATGTTCCAACAGAGGTTTCAGAGTTTTTCTCCTATTTAAGGTCTCAGCTGCCAGATCTGGGAAAATCTGTAGGTTAGAATCTTCATAAGTGGCCGAGGTGCTAGCTTTTAGACCAAGCCGGATCCGTTCTTTATCTTGAAAATTGTGAAATCAGACAATTACGTCTCTCTGGATTTCTCCTGGTATTCCTGCGGGTTTCCTGATCCTTTCGAATTTTATTTTATCGGATTCTTCTTTCCCCAACATGTGCCCGAACACTTTATCCATTTTTTCTTGTAGATCTTCTACTTGTTGATCCGGTAAACCTCTAATCCTCAGCTTTTTTCTCCTGTTACGATTTTCCTGGTCTTCTATTCTGTATCTCATATACATTTGCTCTCTTTGTATCTTTTCCATCTGAGCTTTTAATTCTGTTACCTCTAACGCTTGAGAGTCTAGCTTTTCTTCTGTTTCCTCGACTCTCTTTAATATATGATTCATGTCCTCATGTAAAATAGCCATCTCCCCTTTTAATGATATCTCCATTCTAGTGAACGAAGTTTCCAATCTAGAAAACATTTCTGCCATTTCTCCTTTAGTTGGGAGTCGATCTTCTTGTCTGATCTCCATTGTTTCTTCTTCCTCTACTTTTACTGCTGTCTCCTCCATGACCTGTAGTCCGCTCCCTGCCTTCTCTGATTTTCTCTTCTGATAGTTTTTCTGCTGGGCATCTGTTGTTTTACTTTTGGCCCCTAGCTGCTTACTGGGGCTGTCTTTGGCTCCATTCTGTGTCATATACTTTTTGATAGTGCCTGGACTAGCACTCATTTTTGGGGTGCTTGGCCCGGCTCCCCTTACTGGTCTACCTCTCATATCTGTATGATTCGTTAGCCTTTCAGGTAGTCCAGGCCTCCACCACACCCGCTTATTTTAGAGATAGTCCAAGTAACCAAGTAGCCACGTAGCAAGCCAAGTAATCAGGGCGAAGTAATAGATAATAGACTAAATAGATAAGATGGGTAGATAGAAAAAAAAAAAAAAATTTTGTGGCAAATTTCAGCCATACAAATAGCTCTTAGTTACATCAGCACATAGACCCGTATGGAAGAGAATCATCCGAAAAAAATAAAAAAATAAAAAGGGGAGACACGTTACTGTCCTTCCTCCTCCTTTCCTCTTTCCTCTTTTGCTCCGAAACTCAGACACCACCTCCGAGACTTCAATATTATGGATATTATGAAGAAAATATATATTTTTTTTTTCCAGGGTATCCAACTGATAAGTTCCCACTGACCTATTATTGGTTGTTATAAGTCATAGGTTATAATTTATAGATTGTAGGTTTTCTAGGGGGTCTCAGCGGGCTCTCAGGTGGTCCTAATAAGTTTCTCAGTTCAAAGACTTCACATATACATATACACTCTATTTTATGCAGTCCAGTATATGTATGTAAGAGACTTACCCCTGACTCTCCCGTCGGCTCAGGGCAGGGTGGCAGTATCTCGTCAGGTAGTTATCAGGTTATCAGGTGTCCTGGGATCTCCTTTAGCCTATACGCTCTTCTCCTCCTTCAACCCCTGTATCTGTCCTGCACTCCTCTGTCGGAGTCTGGGGAGAAGGGAGGGGGCTGTTGCGCCGCACCTCCTGGATGTATGATGTAATAATTGCCGTCCTCCAATATCTCCAGGGTCCGGGAGGTACAGGGTCCGGGAGGTGCAGGGAAGTGCAGGGAAGTGCGGCTTGGTACAGTGAAGAGCGGGGGTCAGCGGAACCTCAGTGTCTCCCGAATCCACAATCCGGGGGCGGGGGGCGAAAAGACCGTTCACCGCACACTGCAACACAGAAGCGGCACTGGGAAATACAGGTGCAGGAAGTACAGCGAGGTGCGGGGAGGTGTGGGGGGGAGCGGAGAGGAGCGGGGGCTTCAGCGGGACTTCAGCGGGGCATAGCCTCTCTAGCTTTCTCCTGCTGGTCATGCTCTATTCCATATTGCCTTCACGCCGACCAGCCGACCAGCTGTCCTCCGCCGAGGGAGTTTTCAGGTGTGGGATCTAGCAGCTCCGCACGAACACCCTCATCAGATAGCCCCTCCCTCTGTTCTATATATAATCCATCCAATTACGCCTTCTGCTCCCAACCTCCTATAACTCTTTATTGTAGATACAGGTCGGGCTTGGGCAAGTTTGCCCACAGTGGTCTTTCCTACCGCAACTTAGCCTGTCTGCGGTGCCTCAGGGAGATAAATTGGCAACAAAGTCTCTAATTTGTGCGAAGAGACCCTACCATCAATTTGTCCCTCAACTTGCATAGATAAGCGGGAGAGCTTCCTATATAAGTTTTGAGTCTAACAACACATATAAATCTCAAACAATATCAAAACCCACAAAATTTCATCCCTGTGTCTGGATTTCAGTGACCATGCCCAGGGCATCTCATGCACCCCTACCTACGGTTAGGTTCAAGAAATACCCTAGTTCCATGACTAACGCTACATCAGTATCCTCTAGGACAAAGAAACAAACTCGTCCATGTCCTAAATAATACCCAGGTGCTTCCTTCCCAGCAATGATCTCTCCATCCAGAACACAGAGTACCGTGTATTGACCTGGTATGCAAAGGACATTGTGGTCCTGCTTCCGACAGAGGGAAATATCAACCTGCCCCCAGCTTCCGTATTCTCTGATCACATGTGGGTCACTTAGCCACAAATGCAACAAGATAGAATCCCCAGTCAGTAAGCCCATTGATGCCACAAAATATACAGACCAAGTCTGCACTTCTGTATATGGGATCATACAGCACAAAACCTTTCACAATCCAAACCAGTACAGCCCATTCAGGCATTCCACCACCACTTTGGATTAGTGTAAGCGCCGTGTTTTGGCAAAGTCTTACTGAGCGGTGATGCTAACTCATCAGGTTACTGCCCCTCATGTAGAGATAGTGTACAATCAGCTTGATGCTGGTCGATAACTCCGCCTGCCCCTGTGCGCATGCCAGAGCCAATGACCTATATCTGTCCCATACCCTCTCACACTCTCTACCAACTTCTCACCATGATTGACAAAATCTTGAGCCACTTTACACTGGGTATTTATGTGACTCAAAGGGGGGGCATCAATCTCTCTGAGTAACAAAGCCCCGTCTGCTGTCTGAAGCTATGGCTGAGAGTTTGTTCCCTAGGAGATCGACGTCTACTCCACCAACACCCATCCCAGCCCCTATTTCCCCAATATAGTGCTGAATACATCCCTCCTCTTTCGGGTTACTCCTCAGAAATAAGCATTCTGCATCTCTCTGAGAGCAAGCCACTGATATACTGACCGCACTTGATTCAGAGTATATTCAGCACATATAGGGTAACAGGTTTTTATCAACCACTATGAAATGCTGAAGCGTTATGTGGTGAAGGTATACTGAACCCTGGTAGCCAGTATTTATTCCCTTTGTTCAACGGTGCATGCTCCTGTGTGTGTTCACTGGCATTACCTGTGCAGGGTTTCAACCCTCTCAGGTGAGACATCAATTAGGTGTATCTCCCACATGTCCGGTTCTGGTGTCCCACATGTCCACAAACCGAGAGCTTCTCTATAGGACTGCTAAGATAGAGACACCACCGCTACCACCCCATTGATGTGTCACCTGGTACCAGACACCTTTTGCATAAGTGTCAACCTCCTATGTACCTGCACCATATTAATTCAGTTACGTCAATACATGTCACACATTAAAAAAAAATCCTTCCTTCAATTCCTCCTCCCATAATAAAAAAGAAAAAAAAAACATATATTACATCTCTTGTTCTGAAGGATTGGATATGTTATATTCCTTCCCCAACCTCCGACCGATTGCATTTATATTCATAGTCTGTTTGCATTCATAAATGACAGGAGAGACTTTGGCAAAATGTTTCACAAGTCTCGTTGTTGGGCAAAGTCCTTCAGATTCAGTATCAGCGCAAAAATTGTCCATATGAAAAAGAAACCTTATTTCTTTTTCGTACATCACGGGACACAGAGCGACATAGTCATTACTAATGGGTTATATAGATACCGTCAGGTGCTGGCACTGGCAACTTCCAAAACCGGAAGTACCCTCCCCTATATAAGCCCCTCCCATCCGGGAGCACCTCAGTTTTTTGCCAGTGTCTAAGGTGTTGGCCAAGAAGAAACATGTGTTTTTCACTGAGCTTGCGTACAGGTTCTTTTGGGCCTCAGTAAGCTATTCCGGATCCGACCAAAAAAGCTTCATAGCTAAACGGTCGGTACCCGGGCCTTGCAGAGAAGAGCAAGGTTTTGCCTGTAATGCTTCTCTTAGGAGAGCTGGACCCTGGGATCCAGAGCTCTGGTCATACCCACGACCAAGATGTTTTCTGTGCAGGGTGCTATACAGGTCCAGGGGAGTGGAATCCTTGGGAACCCGGTCCCTGAAGGTTTGATTACAATGCCTGCCGTGATAGGTGAAGTTTGGGCTTTTGTGGACCAAACAAAGTCCTGCGGCGGGGAACAGGTAAGTGGGGGCCCCCAGGAACTTGGTTCTATTGGGGGACCCCCAAGCCTAATTTGTCTTTCTGTCTGTTACCTAATGGTATTCCCGCAAAATTCTGTGCATGCCTGTAACTACTAAAAAAATGTAATAATTTTTAATGGTGGTCAAGAAAAAAATAAATAAAAATGTTTTTATATATATTTAATATATTAGACTGCGGTACCTGTGTTTGTCCACTAGAGGCCGCTGTGGAATGTTTTCTTGTCATGTGGACTAGCTTCTTCTCAGCAGAGCAAAGTCCAGGCAGATGGTGAGTTCTCTTATAGGAAACTGCTTCCTCTGCCATGTTGCAGTGTTTGTCCATCCCCCGGCCTGCGGCAAAGAGGGGCCCTGGCTCCTGTCCCTTGTTACCATATTTGAAATTAGCGCCGAAGGCGCACGTGCCCGCGCCTCTATATATAGAGGTGAGCCGGGAAAGGGGGCGGAGCCTGGGGGATGACGCTCTGTGCGCGCCGCAGCGCTTCTGCGCATGTGCGGGCGTCCCAGCAGTTTTAAAAAAACCACAATATTGTAGTGAGCTGGCTATGAAGTACAGAGACAGAGCTGGCAACATTTAAAGGCATACAGCAAGCGGTTGATACAGGCATCCCCTAGAAAGGCACATTAGTAGACACCAACTGTGATATAGCAGCAATTGTGCTAGACTATTCTCAGTAAAAGTGGTGTATTACGGCTGGAATACCTCAGCTTTAGGCTTAGGAATATGCCGTCCAGAAGCTCCGGAACTGAATCTTCCAGGAAGCGAAGGGGGTCTCATCGGGCTCTGAGGATCTTGGGCATACTTCTGCTGCACCAGTCTCCCCTGAAGTTCAGAGGTAAGTGACCGTAGAGACCCCGCAGGGGTACTTGGTACTGCGGCTGTCCTCAGTCACCTGCTCCTGTGTATGTAACAGAGGAGGTTTTTTTCCTCAGCTCTGGGAGGATTAGAGAGAGATTGTCAACATTTATCGCTGCCTCCCTGTCAGGGAAAGCACGCCCGATCTCCGTCTCCTCCTTCAGAGTGCCTGTTAGCAGAGCAACAGTCCCATACAGGGATCGACCTGCCTGAAGGGGATCAGGATGAGGTTGATTCTGTTATAGAGGAATCAACAGTGGGGGAACCTTTTCTCAGCATCTCAAGCTGAAAGATTATGGGTTCAGTCTCTGACTAACATGGTCCGATCAGCATTTAAAAATGCACCTTGCGGAACCATCAACCACTACTGTATCCTCGTTGGGGTCGCTAGAAGCCCCCAGACTGTCTGTTCTTTTCCACTTCACCCTTTACTGAAAGGGCTCATTTACCAGGATTGGGAATGTCCTGAGAAAATATTTATTCCCCCAAGAGATTTCCGGTGGTCTATCCCATGGAGGATAAGTTCATCAAAAAAAAAAAAAAAAAAAATGGAAGGTCCCTACAGTGGACGCAGCCATCTCTTGTATGTATAAATCACTGACATGTCCAGTGGATAATGTCCAAATGTTCAAGAACCCAATAAATAAAAGATTGGAGTCCTTATGAAAATCTACTTGGTGATACAACCAGCAGTAGCAGCTATTGGGGTCTGCTAAGCAGTGAAGGATCAGTTGAAACAGGTCTTGAGGGACTTGACAGATCAGCAGGCTTTGCCCTAGCTGATCTACCTAGAGCCTTAGGCTTTGCGGTTGACGCCATAGAGGATTCAGTCCATCAGGCCTCCCGCCTTATGCTGTCTATAGTACATACGCGTAGGCTCCTATGGCTCAAAAACTGGTCTGCTGAAGCTCCCTGTAAAGAATGGCTGGTTAGCGTCCCATTTCATGGTGAACGCTTATTCAGGGAAAACCTGGACAAATATATCCAGAAAATTTCCAGCGGTAAAAATACGCTCTTGCCGGTTAAAAGCAGAGTTAGAGGTCCCTCTTTAAGAGGCCTGCTTCTCCAGTCCCTGGGGCATCGGCTGTGTAACAGTTCCGACGGCCTCCTCGGTCAAATCCCGGGGGTAAAAAACAGGGACAGTAGCAGGGTAATGAGAAACCCTGGGTCAGGGGAGGTACAAAACCTCCCCCAAAGTTAAATTCATTGAAGCCCCCACTCAGTCGGGTGGGGGGAGGACTCCAGTTGTTCGGAAGAGACCTGGCGGGACACGATCAAGACAGATAGGTGCTCTCCGCAGTAGGTTTGGGATACAGTTTGGAGTTAAAAGACTCTCCTCCTTCCCATTTTTGAGGTCAAACGTGCCAAGGGATCCCCGGAAGAGAGAGTCCCTCCTGTTGGCACTAGAACAACTATTGCTCCAAGGAGTAATTATGGAGGTTCCCCTGGAAGAATGAGGGTTCGGGTTTTACTCAAACCTCTTTACAGTCCCGAAGCAAACGCGGACGGGAGGCCCATATTAATTCTAAAAGGGCCATACAAATTCCTGTATATCAGGTCTTTCCGATGGAGTCGATCCGATCGGTGGCCACTGCCCTACAAGGGGAGGATTGGTTAGCCACGATCGACATCAAAGATGCTTATTTGCACATTCCCATCTTTCCAGTCCACCAAAAATTTCTACGCTTTGCAGTAGAAGGGCGCCATTTTCAGTTCAGAGCCTTACCCTTCGGTTTGGCCACAGCACCACGAGTGTTTACAAAAATTCTGGCCCTTTATTGGCCAATCTAAGAACACAAGGTGTAATGATAATGGCATATCTGGATGACTTGTTGCTGATAGACCACTCAGTGAAAAAACTAGACGTGGTCGTTCACAAGACAATCAAGTATCTGGAATCTCACGGTTGGATTATCAACCGAGACAAGTCAGCCCTAAAAACCAGTCAAAAGTCTGGAATACTTGGGGCTAAGGTTGGATTCAGGCCAGAGAAAAATATTCTTGCCTCGAGGAAAGGTGTTGTCTTTGAAAGATTTGATCCACTTAGTGGGTACAAAAAAGACAGCCGTCCATACGCCTGTATATGAGGCTGCTGGGAAAAATGGTGGCATCATTCGAAGCAGTACCCTACGGTCAATTCCATTCAAGGAATTTGCAAGGGGCCATACTGTCAGCCTGGAACAAAAAAATTCAGGCCTAGACTTACAATGTCCTTGTCCCCTTCCGTTCGCAAGAGCCTCCGTTGGTGGTTGGTTTCCCAGAATCTGGAAAAAAGGAAATCCTTCAGTCCGATTTCTTGGGAGGTGGTCACTACAGATGCCAGCCTTATAGGCTGGGGAGCAGTACTGGAGCAATAGTCTCTCCAGGGCAGATGGTCGGATGCAGAAAAGGCCCTGCCCATCAATCTCTTAGAGATACGAGCAGCCCGGTATGCCCTAGTAGCATGACATCCAAACTCCAAGGGTCCCCTGTCAGAATTCAATCAGACAATGCCACAGCAGTGGCATATATCAATCATCAGGGGGGCACCAGGAGTCGTGCAGCCCAGAGGGAAGTAAATTACATCCTGAAATGGGCAGAAAAAATATGTCCCAGCCATATCTGCGGTATTCATTCCAGGAGTGGAGAAGTGGAAGGCGGACTTTCTAAGTCGCCAGCAATTAGGCCCAGAGGAAGGGTCCCTTCACCCCGAGGTTTTCTGGACAATATGTCAGCGGTGGGGAACATCGGATGTAGATCTTCTAGCATCCAGATTCAACGCAAAGGGGGACAGGTTTGTCTCTCGGACAAGGGATCCCCTAGCTTGCGGCTCGGATGCCCTAGTGTTCCCTTGGGATCAGTTCAAGCTGATATATGCATTCACACCGCCACAATGGTTACCTCGATTACTCCGCAGAATCAGGGTAGAAAAGAAACCAATGATTCTGGTGGCTCCAGCGTGGCCCCGAAGAGCGTGGTACGTGGAGATTGTAAAATGTCAGTGGGGAGTCCTTGGACTCCCCCACATCGTCCGGACCTGCTTTCGCAAGGACCGATATACCACCCTTCCTTACCAGCCCTAGGTTTGACGGCCTGGCTATTGAAGCCCACATTCTAAAAAAGAGAGGGCTCTCTAATTCTGTGGTATCTACCATGATCAATGCCAGGAAGCCGGTATCCAGGCAGATCTACTATAGAATCTGGAAGGCGTACATCGCCTGGTGTGAAGCCAAGAAATGGCATCCACGTAAGTACGTAATAGGTAGGAGTCTGGACTCCCTACAATGGGCTGTAGATAGGAAGCTTGCCTTGAGTACTATCAAGGGTCAGATTTCGGCCTTGTCAATATTTTTTCAAAGGCCCTTGGCTTCGCATTCACTAGTCAAAGCCTTTATACAAGGAGTGATGCGTATTAGTCCTCCGGTTAATATTCCCATATGTCCATGGGATCTAAACTTGGTTCTGTCGGTTCTACAGAAACAACCATTTGAACCATTACAGCATATTTCCTTGGTGCTTCTCACCAGGAAATTGATTTTTCTAGTAGCCATTTGTTCGGCTAAAAGAGTATCGGAATTAGCAGCTATGTCCTGTAAGGAGCCATATCTGGTTATCCATAAGGACAGAGTAGTGTTACGTCCTCATCCAGCCTTTCTTCCTAAGGTGGTATCGAGGTTTCATTTGAACCAAGATGTGGTTCTTCCTTCTTTTTTCCCCAAACCTACTTCGGTAGAGGAAAAGTTATTGCATTCTTTGGATGTAGTAAGAGCAGTTAAAGCTTATCTAAAAGCCACTGCTCAGATTCGCAGAACGGATACTTTGTTTATTCTGCCGGAAGGCCCCAGAAGGGGTCAGGCAGCGTCAAAATCTACTTTAGCCAAGTGGATTCGACAGGTCATAATACAAGCCTATGGCTTGAGAAATAGACCGCCTCCGTTCAAAGTTAGGGCGCACTCCACGAGAGCAGTTGGAACTTCATGGGCAGTGCATCACCAGGCCTCCCTGGCTCAAATCTGTAAGGCCGCAACATGGTCTTCAGTACACACGTTTACTAGGTTCTACCAGGTGGACGTTAGAAGTCAGGAGGATGTCGCCTTTGGGCGCAGTGTGTTGCAGGCCGCAAAAGATCCTCATGTCTGATAGCGCTCAGCTTATATATGGTGTATCCCCCCCCTCATTTGGCATTGCTTTAGGACATCCCATTAGTAATGACTATGTCGCTCTGTGTCCCGTGATGTACGAAAAAGAAAATAGGATTTTTATAACAGCTTACCTGTAAAATCCTTTTCTTGGAGTACATCACGGGACACAGAGCTCCCACCCCTCTTTTGGGGACACTTATTGCTTTGCTACAAAACTGAGGTGCTCCCGGATGGGAGGGGCTTATATAGGGGAGGGTACTTCCGGTTTTGGAAGTTGCCAGTGCCAGCACCTGACGGTATCTATATAACCCATTAGTAATGACTATGTCGCTCTGTGTCCCGTGATGTACTCCAAGAAAAGGATTTTACAGGTAAGCTGTTATAAAAATCCTATTATTTCAAGTATTAGTCTGAATCTTTTCTCTCCTGAACGTTTATAAGAACAAATTTTCAGTGTGGTATGGCACAGACGAACTGCCAACCAGATGAACATCTTTCATCTCTGTTCCAGAATCCTCTCCAATCTCGCTCCATCCAGATTCTGGAAGTTAAGAACAAGAGCAGAATCAAATTCTTATCCATAATATCTACTAACACAGGAATTTAGTATTCCTGACTTCTGAACAAATTACCAAAACAACCATGATTCCTTTCGGATGAACCCACTCTAAAATGGTATGAGCAAAAATCTAAAATAAAAAAATGTAAAATAAAAGATGAACGTGAACGTTGCTTCTCAAAAATTCAAAATGTATGCACTTACTCTGCCTTTCAGGTGGATAAATCCTAAACCTTTGGAACTTTTTCCACCTGAATGAAAAGAAAAACAAACGAAAAAAATAACTTTCGTAGCCAAAATGGCTTCCTACCAGCTCTTGTCCTAGACAAAATGTAGTCAGCTGCTAATTGAGGACATCGTCAATGACCACCTAATCAGTTGCTAATGACCCCCTTTTCAGGTGGATTAAACCTAACAATTTTTCACCTGAACCAAACAGAAAATAAAATAGATGAAACAATATTAAAAAAACACTGAAAATAATACAAAAAAAAAAAAATGGAAAGTAAAAAAAAATAATAAAAAATAATTCCAAAATTAAAAATAATTAGTAATAATAAAAAAAAAAAATTACAAAGACAAAATGAAAGAAAATAAAAAATAAAAATAATTTTTTTTTTTTTTTTTTTTAAAAACATTTATTTTTCTTTGAAAAAATGAAAATCAATAAAATTAAAAAAAATTAAAATCTGGCCATCAACACACAACAACATGGCAAGACAACCATCATCAAACAACGATAAACACTCAACTTTAATTAAAGACATCCATGGACTTTTCTCATGAGGGGAACAATTGACTTTCCAAGCCCCCCAAGCATTTTCCCATTAATTGTAATGCTAGGGTAACTGTTGCCATATTTTCCTATACTAAGCAGGCAGTATTGGAAAACCTTGCCCTATTACTCAGGAAAAAAAATGGCAATGCCATTTGTGTCCAACTACATACAAGCCAGAATGGTAGATTAGTACAGGGGGCAAACATTGGGATGTTATTAAAAAAATTTAAACTACGAGTATTTTAAAAACAAAATAACGATCTCGCGGCCTTTCCTCAAAAATATATACATATCAAGGTCCTCTAATATTCCAAACCTGAAGGGCAAACCTCTGTAACTCACATCTTATTTATAGCAAAGAAACATTATCCAAAAATATTCTCACCAGGTTTGTGCGTCCGCTCGCCGACGAGATATTTCACAGGACCTTCCGGACCGTCAAAGTAGGTTTCAGAATTCGCGATCCAGTGCCAATCTTTGTCCACACTTGAAACTACTTCCAGTTCTGGGTTACTTTATTCCCTAGCTTACATGGACTCAGAAAAAAAAAATACATTAGGGTTTGTGAATCTTGGTCAGAAATAAATCTGTGTCTTATCTGCGGTGCCAAATATTAGAAGCGCAATATATTAATATATATATATATATACTATTGTGATCTATCATACATATATCTATTGCAACTATGTATTAATTGTATGTGTCCCTTGTTTGCTAGTCTTACCCTTAAGAGAATTCTAGGCCTGATGGTATAATGTTATTATGAAAACAGACACAGTTGCTTAGTAAAAGAAATTACATTTATTTCCTAAAAGTAGGAATGTTACATACTAACAACCGGTATCTATACAGCCTATATCAACAGTACTAATGAAAAATGATACTTATTCTCTCCTCGAGGCAAAGGTCCTGCTGGCTGAGCTCTCAGATGTAATAGAGAACTAGGCCTCTGTAGGCCTTTGTAGGCTTCTGCAGGTCACATGTCTTAGGCCCAAACTGGCCGTTAGAGCAAGGCCCTAGCAATAACCTATGGACATCCTCATGGCAGGGATCCTTGCAGTCAAAAAGGGCAGAATTCTGTGTACGAACCCTTCTTATCAAGCAGTCACCATTCAGACTCCCTCCCTTGCCAACCCCTTTTAATTTTGACCTAATCATTGCTCACAGGGCAGTCCTTCCTCAGGTTACATCACTGAGGATACCTGGTCCCTGGGGCGGAATTGCAGCCCATGCACAGTCCATTGTTATCAAACTCTTTGAAGCTTACAACACACCAGGGGGCCTTGAGACAAGCCTTCCTAGAACACCATGGGATTGCAAGTGTCATTTCTTTGTAAAACCAGATGTGTGGAAATTTTTGGAATATACTAGATTGTTCTCCAACACCTGGCCTCATCCACCACCTTTGGATGCCCAGGGGGAGAATCTGAGTACTCCCTGGCTTCTGGCTACTCTGCCTGGGGCACTAGGGAGGACAATGCAACTAAGGAAAGGGGAGAGCCACAGACAGCCCCCCTGCTGACCCAATGGGACCCTTGTACAGGAGGCCTGCCCGCACCAACTTATTAGTGGCACTGAATGAGCATACTAAGAACCACTGAGAGTCTGCTTGAACCTCAATGGCTCACAAGCCACTGGTTATGAACCAATATGCTTAGTAGTAGATACAGCAATGGTAAATAAAAGGGAACTCCCGCGCTGTCTAGCAATCTACTCTAGGGGGCACTGCTGCAAGACACCTGTAAATCTAATTCAAAGAAACATGTGATAATGAGAAAAAAGAGGGTGATGTCTGCGCTGTAATGGGGCAGGGGAAGTGGGAGGAGTATCACTGTAGACACAAACAGTGATAAGTGTGAAAACAATGAACCAATGAGAAGGTGAGTGATCAGGAGCACCACCAAATATAAAGCAAAAAAGTAAAACTCAATACAAACATGTAAACACAATGTTGCAGTATCCAAAAAACGATAAGAAGTAAACGTGGTGAAACAATGCTGAAAGTCCAGTAAATGAATAGTCCAACAATGGTGACTGAAAAATATATATAAAGTCTTAATTGTGATAATGAATTTTTAACCATTTTTTGGCAGCCGTCCAGCACTCGGCCTGTTTTATTTCTTGACCCCTGTCTTATATGTCAACTCTATTTTAGTTTATGTGTGGGCGGCTATTGTACTTTGTTTCTTTGCCCTAACCGCTCGCTGTTAGCTTTGGATGTCCTTTGCTGTGCTCCCCTGTCGCTTACAAGCCGGGGACCTAGGCAAAATGGCAGACGGCATATATTTAGAGCGGGCTTCAACAAAATGGCCGACGAGTGTTCAATTATGCAGACTATATAAGCCTATGAATCTTACCTAGTGTCATACCCTGATGAAGTCACGTGACGTGACAACACGCGTCGGGATTGGAGCATTAGGTACACCAACACTCTGACGGTAGGAAGACGAGCTTGGCGCTCGTGGATACCTTGTACCATTTTTCTCTGCTAAATGTGAGTTTTTTTATTCCCCTTTTTTGGTTTTAATAAATGCTTGTTATATGGGATCACGCTATGTATGCCTCCCTTTCATCCTTTACAATACACACCGAGTACTTACCTTGCTGATGACCTGAAAGCATAAGGGGACCAGATCAGAGCCAAACACACAGTGAGGGCTGACAAACTCGGTGTTCGTGGATTGTTGCCTACGCTCCTTTATAGCAAGTGAGTGCAACATTGTGTGATTGGCATTTGGCCCACTGTGGTTCCCCGTCTGAGATATGCTATGATGGCTCTCCTTGTTTTTACATCTCCATGTATGGTTTACACCCGCAATTGAGAGGACTGCAGCAACAGAAAGGAGACCACCTTGTCGCTGCAATCACCATCCACATTTACACTCTGCGGTCTGCTTATGCTGTTTGTCCAACAGCAGTGAGGTGAGCTGCTTGCAGACACAGAGGTGTATCACTAAAGATTTCTCCAGCACTGCGTTCTTGTAGTTTTTAGCCCCATACACACTATCAGTTTTCCTGCAGGTTTTTGTCTTCAGGTTTACCAAAACCATCTAAAATGAGGTCAAACCTTAAGAGTTTCAATTTGTATGTAATCAGGCAGGCCCTTGCACTACATGGTTTTGGTAAACCTGAAGACAAAAATCTGCAGGAAAACTGATAGTGTGTATGGGGCTTTTTGGTGGTGGGATCCATCATCACAATTAAGACTTTATATATATATATATTTTTCAGTCACCATTGTTGGACTATTCATTTACTGGACTTTCAGCATTGTTTCACCACGTTCGATTCTTATAGTTTTTTTGTATACTGCAACATTGTGTTTACTTGTTTGTATTGAGTTTTACATTATGCTTTATATTTGGTGGTGCTCCTGATCACTTACCATCTCATTGGTTCATTGTTTTCACACTTATCACTGTTTGTGTCTACATTGACATTCCTCCCACTTCCCCTGCCCCATCACAGCGCAGACATCACTCTCTTTTTTCTCAGATACAGCAATGGCTTTCAGAATGTCAATAAAGGAGGGAATAATAAGAGAGAGCACAAAATATTGCAAAGGCTATGCCTTATTCAAAGCCAAAACTATACATGTTTAATAGTGTGGTTAAGAGTTAGAATCTGACAATTTTTGTCTGTATCCCTGCTTGGGGGGTTCATTCTCCATTTGTCTAAAAATGTTGAACTGTAATGAGAACCAGAAATAGGGGAGTAATCTTTCAAAGAGGACACTTGTTCCAGTAACAACTGTTTAAGAGGGGATTTCAGTCCCTTTTGAAGCGATTTTCTCTCACTTTCTGTTGTGTCTGCAAGACAGGAAATTAGGGGATATCTTTTGAATAAGACACAAATGACAAAAAGCATCCATTTCCTATTCAATCCAAAATGGAAAAAAACGTTTGGGCTTTAGATGTACCTTTTTAGTGACTGAATCTTTTAATAGATTGCATAAACATTTAATAAACTCAACCAAGACATTTTGTTTGATTCTGTAGCTACATTTTGCTCTATATCTAGGTTATTTATGTGACTACTTGGCATTTGTTCTTCTTTCCCCACTACAGGCAGACTGGACTCTGAACATTGGTGAGCAGGCACTGGATATCAGTATTGTCTCATTTAATAACACAGTTTTCTCAATATTTGTTCTTGGTGAGCGAAATTTCTTCTGCCTCAAAGAGAATGGGCAAATCCGCTTCATGAAAAAACTTGAATACCATCCAAGCTGCTTCCTTCCATATTGCTCAGGTGAGTTAGAGCAATGACACTCAATTGTTTATATTACATGGGTCTAGATTAGGGGTCTCCAGGCTAATGTTTGAGAGCCAAATGTGGCCCGCTACAAGATTTTTTCCGGGTCTCAGCTGACAAGCGCAGTCTCCACTCCGATGGGGAACCCAGATGGGGCCCCTGATATAAGACAGAACTCTTATGTGGACTCTGATGTAAAGAGGACTTTGCTGGGGATTCTGATGAAAGGGGAATTTCCGATATGGACTTTGATGTAAGGGGGACTTTGATGTGGGCTGTGTTATTAAGGAGAGAGAATGTGCTGACAAAACTAAGAAAACTGACTTTTGGCGGAACACAGGTAAGTCAGGTAAAAAACTAGGGATATTTTATTAGTAGAAAAAAGGGGTAATATGAAATACAAAAGTACATTCACAATTGTTATAAAATGTATATGGCCTGAGGTAGTACTCGAATGCTGCTTCAAAATATTGTGATAACACACATTTCACAGCACACAGGAGAGGTAGAGACCCAAGCTGTCATCATACGCCGCGTCCAGACTCTGAAGTCTGGCCACGCTACCTTTTGTCCTCTGGGGACCATACTGTGGACAGACTACTCTCTGCCCAGCCCATGCACCAGTCTTGCCTGATGCTAGACTTTTCGGCGTTCGTTACTGTATGTGCCTGGATCTCACTCCCTCTAGCTGCTTACCAGCAGACTGTGTTTCAGCTTAAATTCCTGCTGTCATCTAAATATTTTGATTACCACTTAACCAATTGGCTATTTTTTTTTTTAGACATACTGCCAATTGCTTTTGACACCTAGGTCAGTGCTACATTTTTCAACACAACCTATTTATTATGCTCCTGAAGAAGCGTTGTCGTACGCGAAACATGTAGAACAAGTCAGACCATGTTTTCATATATTGGACCTCTGGTTAAATACCCTATGCTGGATATGTACACTGCCTAATATTTGTTCTGTATTCTCGGTATTCCTTATACATTGAGGCTATTTATGTTATCACAATATTTTGAAGCAGCATTCGAGTACTACCTCAGGCCATATACATTTTATAACAATTCTGAATGTACTTTTGTGTTTCATATTACCCCTTTTTTCTACTAATAAAATATCCCTAGTTTTTTACCTGACTTACCTGTGTGCCGCCAAAAGTCAGTTTTCTTAGTTTTGTCAGCACATTCTCTCTCCAAATATTGGGACGTTGGCACACGTATACCTGTGCTTCCACATTATCACCCTGTGAGGATGCACGTTTAAAGCAAAAAATCTTTCAAAATGTGTTATTAAGGAGACTCTGAAGTGGACTGTGATGTAAGGGTGATCCTGATGTAAGGGGGGCTCTGATATGGACTGTGATGTAAGGGGGACTCTGATGTGATGTAAGGGGGTGTCATGTATCTGTATGCAGAGCCTGAGATGACAGCGGTGGCCTCTTGCACATTTCCCTTCTGAGCACACCTGGACATTGAGATGCTGTCTGCAGGAGAGATAGAAAGGCACAAACGCCAAGGTGTAGACACTGTGAGCAGGGAGCGCTTGTATCTGACTAGCAAAAGTGCAGCTGGTGATGCATCGTGGAGACTCCAAGACCAGTTAAAGATTGGGATCAGATCCCTAACCTGGTTGAAGGATAGCCAAGTGGAGGTACACCATGGCGTAAGCTGAATCAAAGTCAGGTACAGTCAGAAGTCAACAACAAAAGGGCAGCAAGGTACAGATTCACAAGGCAAAAGCGTGGTCAGAAGTAAAGGCTGGGGCCGGTAGTGGAGACAGGCAATGAACATAAACAATCAGGGAGAATCTGAGAGCAAAGTCAGAGGGGAAGCCGGGTCAATAACAGGATCAAGGTGCTTATCAGAAACTGGGTAACATGAACATGACTGAAGACCATAATTACTAGGAAGCTCAAAGTAAAACGTATTTATTCATTTATAAAACTGATTACTTTTCAACAAGTGAATATTTGTAAAATTTACAATGTGGCCCTTGTCCTGAAAAGTTGGAGACCCCTGGTCTAGATGTTCACATTTATACATAGCATAATATGCTGTCTGCATACACTGTTCCCCCCTAATAATTTACAGACGTGCCTGTTGGCAACAAATGAATGTATTCAATAAGCCCAACTAAAGGTTGCTACCCATCCATTTCCCTTGTATTAGGAAGGTCTGTTGTCTCCATTTAAATCTCTATATAAAGAAACATTCATCATAAGGTTTAATGGCTGACCTGCTTAATAATGTACACTGCCCACAGCTTTGCAGATGAGACATCAGTGTGAAACGGAAGGGTTTTTGCCTTCTACTTTCAGCCCCTAGTTTTGGAAACCAATATGCTTAAATAAAATAAAAACGTTTCTGTAGGTATTTATAGAATGGTTAAGTTTATTCTCCGCAAGGAGCTTTATTTTTTCAGCATATTTTTTATGAGCAGCTGTACTGGACTGCCAAGTTAGAAGCATTTAGTGTGTATACTACTTTTATGACAAGCCTGCAGTTATGTTTCTTTAATATGGCTGCTGTAATTGCCTTTGTCTTTCCTGAAATCAAAGTGCCCAAGGAGAGCAGAGGGCTCCGTTTGGAAGTAAAAATACTTTGGTGCAACCTTTTTGTGGCAAACGGCATGCTCTTAAATATAAAAAAAAATTCTAATTATGTTTTGAAAACCTTTGAAATGTTAAGTAAACTTTTCAGTTGAGCGATTTCCTGAACAGAAGAGCCATTCCATTAAAGTGACACTAAACAATATCCTTATTCAAAAATTGCAAAAAAAAGAAAATAATAATATAGCGTATACAATTGTTAAGTCATATTGTAATTAAATGTTATTAAAAATTAGCTTTCCTTTTCAATCTGCAGTGTTGTAAATTTCTTTAAGATGCAATGCAATATGGCTAACTGGAGGCATTATGTACACACGCGTTATCCAGAACGCCCCCCAACCCCTCTAGAAATTTCCTGCTTGTTTGATTGGCTTACTGATTTTCCCAGAAGTCTGCATTAAAATACAGTCAGATTTCAGTCATCCCCTGCAAAAAAAATTCCTTTTTCGTGATACACTCCCAAAGGAAAATCATGTATAAAGGAATGCAGTCTCTGCCACTTTCCTCATTAGAACCCTGTAAGTTCAGCAGCCGATTGATAATTATAAAATCACTCCCATTCACATTCACTGTGTACATGAAAACAGACAAACAAACAGCTGTATCTTCAACAAAACATTAGGTAGAAATCTGCATCAAAGTTTGTAAAATCAAAATCCTTGCAATGTACATAGATCACCCAGAGGGTAAAACATTTTTCCTCAACAAAAATGGAGTTACTCTTTAAAGGGGAATTCCACCCCAAAAGTGGAAGCTCCACTTATCTGCCTCCCCCCCCCCCCTCGGTGCCACATTTGGCACCTTTCGGGGTGGGGGGGGTGGGTACCTGTATTTGACAGGTACCTGTCCCCACTTTGGAGAGATCTCGCCGAGGTGAGATCACTTGGAAGTTCGGCCCCCCTCCTCCTTCCCCCGCCGCCGGGGCATTCAGAAAGCACAGCACGGTCCCCACATGCACCAAAAGAAACCGGCTGTGAATAACATTCATCCTCCTGGCTCTCTTGTGGCAGCTCTACTGCTCCACGTACCTCTGCAGGGTCTTCCTAACCATCAAACACCCTTTGGTCTTCCTGACACATCAAACACATCCCAGTGGTATGCACAGATGCTGAACTTTAGCTCTGCGTCTTTCTTTGCAGCTCCCCTACCTGTGCTTGTCCCTTTTGGACTCTCTCTATTGCCTCCTGGCTGCTCCCGTCCCACATGGACTTCCTCTGTCCCAACCTCAATGCACAGCATCATCTCGCACGACTCACTTCAGACACACTGACCTCCCTCGGGAGCTCTAATTCTGGCTCTGATATAAAGCCAGCACACACCTGAGCCATTAGTGTGCCTGCTTCTCTCGAAATATGGGGTAAAACTTACCTTTCACCGTGTAGCACGGGTCACTCTGCTACATACACTTTAGATAAAAAAAAAATTGCAGAGTTTTTTTCCCTGTGAAACTGCATGCACGTTCGTTCTCTTCGAATAGGGCAAAGGGGAAATGTTATTGTGCTATTTCTTCTCCAGTTTGAATCCTATTTTTTATACAGAATAGAGTAGATCAGGAAAATACTGCATTATAGTTACATAGTTACATAGTTAGTCAGGTTGAAAAAAGACACAAGTCCATCCAGTTCAACCATAAAGAAATAAAATAATAATATCATACAATCCCATATACCTAATTCTATACCCACAGTTGATCCAGAGGAGGGCGAAAAACCCCAGAAGAGCATGATCCAATTTGCTAGAGCAGGGGAAAAAATTCCTTCCTGATCCCCCGAGAGGCAATCGGATATTCCCCGGATCAACTTTACCTATAAATGTCAGTACCCAGTTATATTATGTACGTTTAAGAAACAATCCAGGCCTTTCTTAAAGCAATCTACTGAGCTGGCCAGAACCACCTCTGCAGGGAGTCTATTCCACATTTTCACAGCTCTTACTGTGAAGAAACCTTTCCATATTTGGAGGTGAAATCTCTTTTCCTCTAGACGTAAAGAGTGCCCCCTTGTCCTTTTTGTTGACCATAAAGTGAATAACTCAACACCAAGTTCACTATTTGGACCCCTTATATATTTGTACATGTTGATCATATCCCCCCTTAATCTCCTCTTCTCAAGAGTGAATAAATTCAGTTCCTCTAATCTTTCCTCATAGCTGAGCTCCTCCATGCCTCTTATCAGTTTGGTTGCCCTTCTCTGCACTTTCTCCATTTCCCCAATATCCTTTTTGAGAACTGGGGCCCAAACCTGAACTGCATATTCCAGCTGAGGTCTTACTAATGATTTGTACAGGGGCAAAATGATATCTCTCTCTCTGGAGTCCATACCTCTCTTAATACAAGAAAGGACTTTGCTCGCTTTGGAAACCGCAGCTTGGCATTGCATGCCATTATTGAGCTTATGATCTACCAAAACCCCCAGATCCTTCTCCACTACGGATCCCCCCAGTTGTACGCCCCCTAGTATGTATGATGCATTCATATTCTTAGCCCCCAAATGCATAACTTTACATTTATCAACATTAAACCTCATCTGCCACATAGTCGCCCAATTAGACAGAGCATTGAGGTCGGCTTGTAAATTGGCGACATCCTGTAAGGACGTTATTCCACTGCATAGCTTAGTGTCATCTGCAAAGAAAGAAATGTTACTTTTGATCTTAGGCCCAATATAATTTATAAAGATATTAAAAAGTAAGGGTCCCAACACTGAACCTTGGGGTACACCAACGCTGTATACTGGCCTAGGCCAACAAGGCCCAGGCCTAGGGCAGCACTTTGCAGGGGGGCAGCACGAAAAGAGTCCCCACCGGCTTGCTCTACACTGTTAGGCAAGTTAGTCTAGCGCCCCCATAAAGCGGCCACACTGCTTCCAGTATGCGGGCGGGCGGCATTCCGTAACTGTGGGGTGCTATATGTTTCTGATGCACCATTGTCATGGTTATATCTTCTTTGTCCTCTCCATTAAATTATCAGAAATTTTTGCTTAAAGTAGAACTATAGGCAACACTTTTTTTTTCATTTTGGATAGAGTAAGGGAGGGTTATAGTCCCTGTCAGTTTATTTTTTACCAACCCTGTCCCATTGCAGAGATTTTCCTTCACTTCCTGCACCATAGCCAAACAGGAAGTGAGAGGAAATCTATGCATATTTAGGGAATCAATTGCCCACCCCCCCCAGGCCCTTAGAACTAGTGTCCCTACTCGAAAATTTCAGGGCGGGTCTTAAACAGCAAGGGGTGTGGCCTTGAAGGAGTGGGTCATATTTAAGTTAGGGGGTTCACTAGTTTAGTCAGGCCTAGGGCAGCACAAAACCTAAATACACTACTGGGGTACACCACTGATAACCTTAGACCATTCAGAGTAAGAATCAGTAACCACTACTCTCTGAATTCTGTCTTTTAGACAGATTTCTATCCATTTACAAACTGATGTTTCCATTCCTGTAGACTTTACCTTACAAATGAGCCGTGTGTGGGGAACTGTATCGAACGATTTTGCAAAATCCAAGTATACCACGTCCGCCGCCACCCCTCTGTCCAAGGTTTTACTTACCTCTTCATAAAAATAAATCAGGTTTGCCTGACAACTTCTGTCTTTCATGAATCCATGCTGTCTGTTGCTTAAATAGTTTTTTTCCAGCAAGAACTCATCTATGTGGTCTTTTATTAATCTCTCCAGTATCTTCCCAACTATAGAAGTTAAACTAACAGGTCTATAGTTACTTGGTAAAGACTTTGTTCCCTTTTTAAATATGGGCACCACATTGGCCCTGCGCCAATCCAGTGGTACTATTCCTGTCATTAATGAGTCCCTAAAAATGAGATACAATGGCTTTGAAATTACAGAGCTCAATTCTTTTAGGATCCGTGGGTGTATGCCATCTGGTCCGGGTGCTTTATCCACCTTTATTCTGTCTAAATATTTCTGGACCATATCACTTTTGAGCCATTGTGGATTTGGGGCTGTGTCACTACCACCCCCGTTTTGGACATGAGCTCCCCCATGCTCCTTTGTATACACAGAGCTGAAGAAAGTATTTAATAAATTAGCCTTCTCTTTGTCCCCAGTCACCCACTCTAGATTATTTTGTAAAGGGCCTACATGCTTAGACTTGACCTTTTTACTATTAATATATTTGAAGAAATTTTTGGGGTTTGTCCTACTATCTTTTTCAATATGTCGTTTATTTTGAATTTTTGCATCCTTGATTTCCTTTTCACATATCCTGTTATATTCTTTGTAACATTTAAATGACACCAGTGTTCCTGAATTTTTATATTTTTTAAAAGCTCTTTTCTTATAGTTTATAGCTTTTTTAACTTTGGCCGTGAGCCACATAGGTTTTATTTTTAACCTTTTAAACGTATTGCCCATGGGAACATACTTTGCAGTGAGTTCACAAACAGTCTTTTTGAAGAATTCCCATTTCTGTTCTGTGCCCATTGATGCCAATATTCCCTCCCAGTCTAATTCCTGGAGAGCAGCCCTCATCTTTACAAAATTTGTTCTCTTGAAATTAAGTGTTTTTATCTTTCCTGTATTTTTGCTTACAGCTAACATCAAATGAAATCATGTTATGGTCACTGCTACCCAGGTGTTCCTTTATCTGAACATTAGTAATAAGCTCTGCATGGTTTGAGATTACCAGGTCCAACAGTGCATCATTCCTAGCTGGGGCCTCAATAAACTGGACCATAAAATTGTCCTGCAATAGGTTTATAAATTTTTGCCCTTTAACTGTCCCAGCAGTGCCATTACTCCAGTCAATTTCTGGGTTGTTAAAATCCCCCATTATTATCACCGTCCCAGCCCTTGCAGACCTTTCCATCTGTGCAAGGCGCTGAGTCTCCACCTCCTCATTAACATTGGGTGGTATATAACAAACTCCAATGGTTAATTTTGAACTACGCACATCTGTATGCAGTTCCACCCATAATGCTTCAGACTCATCACACTCTCCATCCACCAGGTCCTCTTTCACACTCCCTTTGAGATCACTTCTCACATAGAGACAGACCCCTCCACCTTTCCTTTTTACCCTGTCTTTCCGAAAGAGTGCATAGCCAGGAATATTAATAGCCCAGTCATGTGAGGAATGAAGCCAAGTTTCAGGAATACCGATTACATCATAGCTCTCCTGATGCACCAGAGCTTCCAACTCACCTATTTTGCTTGGCAGACTTCTGGCATTGGTGAACAAACACTTTAATGCATTAATATATTTTGTATTGCAATATTTTTTATTGGAGTAAATACAAAAAAGGAGAGGAGAAGAATACAATAAGGAAGAGGAAAAAAAAAAAAAAAAACAAGAAGAAAAAATAATGGACAAATAGCCAGGTTACATTCGGCCAAACATTTGAACGTTTTGACAATATATTTTTGCCTCGTCTCGAGCCTGTCAAGAGGCAGGAGGCATATGCATAGTATCGTCGTACAGGTCATTCAAGCCCTCAGGTAGGGCATAGTATGTGTGCAAGTGCCCAGGCTAGCAACATTAGAATAAACCAATACTAGGGAGAGGGATAGTAGGGGTCCAGGGCTTCGGTAGACCCCGATTAAAAAAAATTCGGGGTTAGCCGTGGATCCCCACCATGATAAGGTTTCCTGTCTTATTAGTAACGTCATAGCACGGTATATCGGTAACCAAGATAAACAGAAAAGTCTATCACCAAGAATAAAAAGAGAGAGCAAAGGAAAGAGGAAAGGAGCAGAGAAGAGAAAGTGAAAGGAGAAAAGGGAGAGGGAGAGGGGAGAGAGAGAGGGGAAAGAGAGAGAGGGTCACCTGGATTTCCCTGTTAAGTAGAAATATATTCGATCCATGGATCCCAGATCTTGTTGAACATTTCTGCTTTATTATGAAGAGTGTAAGTGAGCCTGTCATTAATCATAATCCAATTGAGTTTGTCCTTAACTTGTTCTAGGGGTATTCTTGAGCGTTTCCAGTTCCTTGCAATTGTTATTCTCGCTGCTAACAACATATAAGTTATGAGACGTATTGATTGTCTGGGAATCCCGTCGGGGAGTTTATGAAAAAGCGCACTCTCTGGGGACCGACGGATGTTAATACATGTCACTGAATTTATCAGATTAAAGATCCTTATCCAAAACCTGATCACTAGTGGACATTGCCACCAAATATGATGCATGGTACCCATCTGTCCGCATTGTCGGAAACAATGAGGTGAGGAGAAAGGATGCATTTTAGCTATTCTCGTGGGGACTAAATACCAACGTAACAGCGTTTTGTAATTGGCTTCAATAAGGGTAGTGTTAATAGAGATTTTTGAGAGTTGATAGGCGATATCTTGCCAGTCTGACAGCTCAAGGGTGAGGTTCAAGTCCCTCTCCCATTGAGTCATATAGGCAAGTTTAGTATCTGGTTCAGTTATAGAAGAGTATATGGTAGAGATTCGGCCCCTCTGTGTGCCTCTGGTTTGGCAAGTTAGTTCAAATACGGTTAGTGTTATGGGGCCCCCCACCTGTTTAATTTTGGAGTTGATAAATGAGGAAATTTGGTTATATCGAAATATCTCAATAGGAGGTATTGAGAAGTTGTCTTTGAAGTGTGTTATCGTATGCATTCGGTTTCCACTAAGGAAGTCCCCAATTCTCATTAGTCCTTTATTAAGCCACCATTGGAATTGTTGTGGATCAAGGCCAGGAGGAAACTCCGGATTGCAAAAGATGGGCGCTAGAGGTGTGTGGTGTGACATAAGGGATGCTCGGTGTCTTGTTCTGTCCCATACCGCTAGAGAATGTGATAATGTAGGGCACAGAATAGGTGGGCGTTTACGATTCGGAAGCCACATCAAGGCTCCTATTGCCAGTGGGTGGCACGCAAGTGCTTCTATGTAAACCCAAAGAGGGACCGAACCCCCAGCTGTCGTGTGAGTTAGTTGGGCTATCTGAGCCGATTGATAGTAAGCCTGTAAATTGGGAAGACCAAGTCCCCCCATGGGCCTAGGTGTGTAAAGTGTTTTTTTTTTGTATCCGTGACTTCTTATTACCCCATATGAAGCGTAAAACTTCATTTTGTATATGTTGCATGTCTCCCCTCGGAATTGCTATCGGTAGTGTCCGGAAATAATATAGGAGTCTGGGCAAAAAAGTCATTTTTATCGAATTGATTCTGCCAAACCAAGAGAGAGAGTATTCCGCCCAAGAGCGAAGATCTTCTTTGAGTTTTTTAAATAAAGGAGGATAATTTGCTTTATATAACGTATCTATCGAAGGGGTCAGATGGACTCCCAAATATGGGAGGGAGTGGGAAGCCCACTTGAAGCTGTATGTGTTTTGGAGGAGCTGCATCTCCGCGGGAGGTAGTGAGATATTAAGTGCCAGGGTTTTTTGCGAATTTAGGGTCAAACCCGAAACCAGCGAGAAACGATCTAGCAAGGACAAGAGTTCGGGGATTGAGATTTGGGGTTTGGTGACATACATAAGGACATCGTCGGCAAATAGTGCACATTTGTGTTCTTGTTGTCCACAATGGACACCATGGATGTTGGGATGGGAGCTGATGGCCATTGCAAGGGGTTCTATTGCTAAAGCAAATAATAGGGGAGAGAGCGGGCATCCTTGTCTAGTACCTCGCTGGGCTGGGAACATGGATGATTTATGTCCTCTGATAGAAATTTGAGCCGTCGGGGAGCTATAAAGTGTTTTTATCAATGAGAGAAACGTGGAGCCGAATCCCATAGTTTCAAGAGTAATAAAAAGATAGTCCCAGTTCAGGCTATCGAAAGCTTTGTTAAGGTCTAATGATAAGAGCAAGAGTTCCCGAGTCGGGAGGTTGTCCCAATTGGAGCGTACCGCTGAGATCAGAGCGATAGATCTGCGAATTTGATCTAAGGTCTGACGTCCTGCAATAAACCCTGATTGGTCTTTGTGTATGTAATGTTCCAGAAAGGAGTTGAGTCGAAGGGCCAGAATTTTAGTTAGGATCTTCAGGTCGCAATTAATTAGGGAGATTGGGCGATAATTGCGTACATCAGTGGAATCTCTGCCGGGTTTGGGGATAACGCTAATATAAGCTTTGTTGTCATCAGATGGGACCACCCCCCCGTCCCCCAGGGAATTAAAGTAAAGAGTCAGGTGTGGGGCCAGGTGCATAGCAAATTTTTTATAGTAGATGTTAGGAAGCCCGTCCGGGCCCGGAGATTTATGAAGTGAAAGAGATTTGATAGCATCAGTAACCTCTTCAGTTGTGAATGGTTGGTCCACTAATTCCCTATGATCATTAGTTATGGTTGGGAGGGGAAGGGCCCCCAGAAATTCCCTGATGGACGGGGGAGGCACCCCCTGGGGTTTCTTGTATAGTTCTGCGTAAAAGCTATGGAATTCATCAAGGATCTTATGGGGGTCCTGTGTGAGATGGCCCCCGGATAATTTTATTTTAGGGAGTGCACGAGGGGAATGTCTAGGAGTGAGTTTGTGCGCCAGTAGGGATCCTGGGCGGTCCCGCCAAGTGAAGAATTTATGATTCGTCCACCTTAATTGTTTCTCGGCCCTTGTAGTGAGACAGATGTTCAATTCTAATCGGGATTGTTCCAGCTTCTTATATAAATTGGGAGAAGGGGAGCGTTTATGTTGTTTGGTTAAAGACTCAAATTCCCTGGTCTTGGCAGTAATCAACTCGGCGCAAGCCTTTTTCAGTCTGGAGGCTAGCTGAATAAAGGAGCCCCTGATAGTGGCCTTGTGCGCTGCCCAGTTAATGGCAGGGGATGTGTCCCCGGGGATATTATTTTCAAAGTAGGTTTGTATATGGCTGGAAATCTCTATGCAGTGAGATTCATCACTAAGGAGAGATTCGTTTAGTCGCCAATGGAAACCCACAGTTTTGTTAGTGAGATCAGTTAGCTGAATCATAACAGGATCATGGTCTGACCAAGGTGTTGACAAGATTTTTGCTGATCTCAATTTCGGTGTCACCCCCGAGGGGAGAAATACGTGGTCTATGCGGGAGTAGTGCCCATGTGCCCTTGAATAGTGAGAGTAGTCCCTAGCAGTGGGATTGGACTCTCGCCAAGCATCTACCAAATCATATTTATGTAGCAGTTGTGCGAATTTATGACTTTGCCTGGGGGGAAACCGAAATCCTGAAGTGTGTGATTTATCTTTAGTTAGATCTAGAGCTAGGTTAGAATCACCCGCCAAGATTACAACACCCTCAAGTTCGGGTTCTAAGAGTGTTAGAATGACATGAAAAAAGGCAGTTTGATTAGTATTGGGGGCATAATAGACAAGTACGGTGATTAAGGTTTCACCCAGGTGGCCCTTCACTAGAAGATAGCGGCCCTCTTTATCTTTAATGGTTTTAGTTTCTGTAAACGATATATGTTTGGAGAAGCAGAGGGCTACACCCCTCTTCTTCTCTGAAGCGTTCGCGTAGAAACAAAGAGGATAATCTCTGTGGAGATAGCGGGGGGTAAATGAGGAAATAAAATGTGTTTCCTGAAGAGCCACAATGTCCGCCCCCAACGAACTGTAATGCGTGAGGGCCTTGATTCGCTTGGCAGGCGATCCAAAGCCCTGGACATTATGTGAGAGCAGGCGGACATTTCGGGGTGTCTGTGTTATGGAAGACATGAGATACAATTATGAACAGCGATAAGCAGACTCACCCACCGGTCCGTAGGATCCAGAGGCCAAAAGCGCCAAGGAACTTTCCAGGTGACCCTCAGGAAAGAACAGTTTTGGAAAAAATTTTAATTGGAGTTAAGAAAGAGGGAGAGAAAGAAGAAAAGAAAAGAACAGAATCAGAAATAACAAAGACAATAACAATAGTAGAAAAAAATAAAATGAGGCTGTCGGACCAGGGAACTCCCGGTACCGAGTGACATAGTTTAAACATGTTACCAAACAAAATTTACAAACAGTGAACAGTTAAAGTGTCCTAGAGCTAAGCCCCAGCTGTGAAGGAGTCTCCACCGCACCCAAGTAGTGGGGAGAGTCCCTCAAATAAGGAGTGCGCATGACCACCCCCCAGCAACAAAAAATATATTGAGAAGAAAAAAAAAAAGTCTTTGGTCCCAGTGTTTCGCCCTAAAACATTGGTAGGGTTATTTAACCTAGTGTGCATTGTAGGTTTTATGAAAATGAGAGGGGAGAGGGAAAAAGGGGGGGGAGAGGAGGGAAAGGAGGAGGGGGGAAAGGAAAGGAGGAGAAAGGAGAAGGGGAGGGGGGAGGGGGACGGGAAGGGGGGAGGGGAGGAGGGGGAAGGGAGGAGGGGGAAGGGAAGAGGGGGAGGAGGACCCGTACAGTGCTAAAAATGTAAGATTTCAAAAAGTGTAAAGAGTTAGAGGCCAGCTCGACCGTTTCAAACAAAAATAACAAGAGAACAAGAACATCTTGTTCCAACCAATTTCAGTCGCCCTGTGTGGCGTCCAATGTCCCTTTAAGAGACCGCTGAGAAGACACCACTGCGGGTTTGGACCTGTTCAGAAACATAAAGCCCATTCTTCAGGTAGTACGGGATGTCTGGGTATTTTTCCTGGTTGATTTTGATGACCATAGGGGGGAGAGTGGAGGAGGAGGGGAGCCTCTGGATCCAGGTTGATTCCGTGAAGATGGGTTGTGGGATATAAATCCCAATTTCAGCAGGATCGATTCGCCTTCAGTAAAAGATGAAAAGGAGTAAGATTTGTTGTTGAAGGAAAATTGGAGTTTAAAGGGGTAGTTCCATCTGTATCGAATATTACGTTGGGTCAGTGGTGTTAGTAAAGGTTTAAGCGATTGTCTCTTTTGGATTGTGGCCTGGGATATATCAGCGAATATTTGAATCTTGATGCCATCTATTTCCAGGTCTGGGTTCTCTCGGGCATGTCGCATCACTGCTTCTTTAATCTTGAAGAAATGTGGCTTAACAATCACATCCCTGGGGGGGCCATCAGGTTTAGGGGCAGTCAGAGCTCTATGTAGTCGATCAATCTCCATATGGATCTCATCAATACCGGGCACGGCAGCTTGCATCAGAGATTGTGTGATAGAGGTAATATCTTTTACACTTTCCGGTATACCACGAATGCGAAAATTATAGCGCCTGGCGCGATTTTCAAGGTCATCGATCTTTGAGTAAGCGTCCACAAGTCGATCCTGTAAATCAGTAATCATATTTGAATTTTGGGAAACTCTGTGGATTGTATCGTCCATCTTGGATTCAATACTGTCCAATCTATGTCCTATTTCCTGGAAATCTCGTTTTATGTCCAGAGCTAGTTTATCATTAGCTTTGGCTAATTCTCTTTGAAGCAGGTCAGCAAAGCGTGCTATTAGGATCGGGTCTCCTGAGTATTGTCCCTGCGCAGGGGGTACAGCAGGAGAGTCAGCATTACAATTTGATGCAGAATCTTGGCTGCTGGGCTGGCTGTATATGGTTTCTGCCATCTCCCTATCCAGGAGGGAGGATGCGTGTGAGTCCATGCTGGGTGATTTAGCTGCAGTCTGAGAGGGAGATAATGCAGGGGGGTTAGGTGATATGCAGTCTATGTTTGTCAGCTCACCTTTTTCTGATGGAGACCTTGAGGAGCATAGTGTTGGGTAGTCAGCATCATCTGTCCTTGGGACTTGTGCCTGATTAGGAGGTGGAAGTTTTCCCTTTCCTGCGGCCTGCGTGCCTCGTGTGATATAGCCGGTCGCCATCTTGGATCCGTACTGTGTAGCGCGGCTCGAGCTCCGGGGGCCGTTTTTTGGCTTGTTACGCGGCTTTTTAACCATCCGGCGTGTGCCCGGATCGTTCTCCCAGAGGGTCGGGTTAATTATTTCTGCGGGCGAGGTGTGGGACCGCTGTTTGAAGCTGAAGTTGCCGGGGGGTGAGCGGAGCAGGTCAGATGGTCATCTGCTCCGTCCGGCCGCGCACGCGCACTCTGCATTAATATATTTTGACCGGTCACATACCTTGGGTATGTCACACCTCTTGGGTGTTCTGAGATTACAACTAGGACTTGCTACTATACTTACCTTGGGTTTATGTGCTTTGGTTACCCTAACACTAATGCCCCTAATACTACCCTCTGGAATATGTTCCACACTGACTCTCTCTATCTCTGGGCCCTCCCCCACGTCGCCTAGTTAAAAAACCCCTCTAACTTTTTGGCTATCCTTATTCCCAGCTGATCTGCACCCTCCTCATTTAGGTGCAGTCCGTCCCTTCTATAGTACTAGTTATCGTCTGAGAATTCGGCCCAGTCCTCCAGGAACCCAAACCCCTCCTTACTACACCAGCTCTTCAGCCACTTGTTTACTTCCCTAATCTCCCTCTGCCTTTCTGGTGTGGCTCAATGTACCGGTAGTATTCCTGAGAATACTACCTTGGAGGTCCTTTTCCTCAATTTAGCTCCCAAGTCCCTAAAATCGTTCTTTAGGACACTCCATCTGCCTCTGACTTTGTCATTGGTGCCAACGTGCACCATGACAGCTGGGTCTTCCCCTGCCCCTCCCAGTAATCTGTCCACCAGATCCGTGATGTGCCGAACCCGAGCGCCTGGTAGACAACATACAGTTTGGTGCTTCAGGTCTTTGTTACAGATTGTATATACAAAAATGTAGCGCTATGCGTAATAACAATATAAGACACCCAAGTGCTCAAGGTGACTATATCACAATGGATCTATTAATGAGTCCCAATATATGAAAATGCAAAACACAAAAAAGAAAAGTCTTTGATGACAAGACCGTGAATAAAATTGAAACTGTCCGGTTCAAAAATGGTGAATGTTCAAAGTATTGAGTGACTTGTGACGTGACCACCACCACATGAAAGGGAGGCTTACCGGATGGAGTAGACCCTGTACACATACGTGTAGAGGGTCAAACAGGCTTAGTATGTATATATCCGTACATATGAAATCCCAGCTAGCACTGCACACATATGTATCCGAGATCCAAACTCAAGGATGACACCCGATATCCAAGCCCAATAGATGGATGAAAATGGCTCACATGGAAATCATGTAGAAGGAAGAAGGACAGGGCACATAGCGTAATAACGTAAAGGATATTTAATAAACGTAGGTAAGTACACTTACATTCAATCCATGAACATAGCGCTTTGCAAAACACTCAGTGGCAGCAGTGGAGTCTCCCGACGTGTTTCGCAAAACCTTGCATCATCTTTGTTACAGATTGCCCTCTCTGTCCTTCTAAGAATTGAGTCCCCTACCACCAGAATCTGTCTTTCCTTTCCCTTTGCTTCCCCCTCACTCTCACTGGAGGAGTTCTTCCCCTGGCAGCTAGGAGAGTCCCTCAGCTCCAGCAGTGCTGGTCCCTGATTGGTTTCACCAATGTCACTCAATGGAGCATACTTATTGGGATGCTCCAGCCCTGGATCGGCCTCCCTGGCACTTCCCTCTCTACCCTTCCTGACTGTCACCCATCTACTATTTTCTAGTGCCTGCACCTCTTTGTCTCCACCCACCTCTGTGCTGGCCCCTGCCATCACCTGCCGGGTAAATTTCCGGCTCTTCTTTAGTGTGGTGGGTCTTCCCAGTGCTGACAGTTGCTTCCCAGATTCAGAACCTGGGCTTCCAGGGAAACAATGTGCTTTCATTTTGCACAGCAGTAATCGCCCTCGATCAGGTGATCAAGGAACGCATACATGCCGCAAGATGTACACCGAGTCGCATCGTCACACCCGCCGGGCATCGTACCTATTAATTTAATGAGGATTAGAGATTATACCCTGTCTAAATTACCTAACAACTAGCTTCCTGACACAACTACTCAACAAGACAATACACAGGTACTCAACAAGACAATACACAGGTGCTCGCAGACCTACGTGCACTCGCAGACCAGCGGACCTACGTGCACTCGCAGAACAGTGGACCTACGTGTACTCGCAGACCAGCGTGCACTCGCAGACCAACAGACCTGCGTTCACCCGCAGACCAGCGTGCACCCACAATACACAAGTACTAACGATCCTCACACACTACTCAGACAACACTCGGGTACCACACTGCACAGCTACTATGACCCCTGTTTTAAACTCTTGATTTTAACTCACCACTTAGTCCAGTTCCACTTGGACTGGGGGGAGAAGCACAAAAGCACCACTCTAAGTGCACTTAGAGTGGCGCTTTTGTGCTTCTCCCCCCGACTCATTCAGGATTTGCTTCACATCTTCCCTGGGCTGCCTTCTATGTGCTCTAGGATGGACTAAAATGACTTTATTATAGCCTCATGTAAACCTTTTTATATCATCCACTTATTTTATATTTTTATTATTTATCGTCATCTTTTTAACTTCCTTGTTCATAATATTCCCTGTCATCTTTATCAGTTTTTATATTGTCTCTGGTACCAGCGCCAACTTCCTCCTATATGTGTTGTCAGTTCCACTTGGACAGAGTTCCAGCAAACTCAAAATTAGCTCTACAGAAATTTATATAGGCCTCAAGCACCTGTGACCAATTAACCACTCCCCTTAATTAGTAGGCTGAAGGAAAAAAAGAAAAAAAAAGGCTGTTTAAAAAGTGCCAGAAAAAGGTGTTAAAAAGCTGCAAGACCCAAAAGAACCTAAAATGCAACCCAGCAGTCAAAAGCAAAACTTCTTCACTCTCCACTCAAGGTCTACACTGTCTAGCCTCCAACCAACAAGACTGGCACTATGTGCACTAGCTCATAGGAAATACGTATTTACCTTGATTGTCAGTTCCATCTAGTGGCCATAGTGCAGTATTTTCCTGATTTACTCTATTCCTTTATGGCCTGGAGAGAAAACAGTCTAATGACATTCATTGTTGCCCTTATTCGTACACAACAAATGTACATGCAATTTCACAGGATATATAGCAGTGCATTTTTTTTGATAAATATACCACTTGGTATAAAAAAAACTTCTAATGAACACCCAAGACATAGTCAGCAAAGTAAAGTTTAACTCCTTACTGCCGAGTGTACGCAGATATGCGACCTCAGCTTTAGGGGGTTATACCGGGATGATGCCTGCAGCTGCAGGCATCATCCCAGTACCATTTTTTAGAGCGGGCAGATGGCACTTCTGGGATAACAATCGATGCGGCTAAAAGCCGCTCGGATGTTATACCGGAAGAGCGGGAGAGGACGTCCCCCCCTCCTGCTGCCTTCCGCTACTCTTACCGGACCTCCCGTCCCACCGGGAGACCCAGTCCGCGATCCAGAACTTCCGCCGGCTAGAGAGAGACTGGCACAAAGCCGGAAACGGCTTCGTTCCAGTCTTCTCTCTGTAAACACAGCAGCGACGTCACAACGTCACCCCGGTATACTCGGCTGCCAATGGCGCCGGTTTTTAAAAAAAGTGACAGTTTTCAGAATCGCTGTTTTTAGCGATCTGAATAATTTGAAGTGCAAAGGAGGGATTTGGGGTCTTTTAGACCCCCGATCCCTCCATAAAGAGTACCTGTCACCATCTATTACTGTCACAAGGGATGTTTACATTCCTTGTGACAGCAATAAAAGTGATACATTTTTTTTTAAAGTAGCAAAAATAAATAAATAAAAATAAATTATAAACAAAAATTAAAGCACCCCCGTCCCTACGAGCTTGCGCAGCAAAGAAAACGAACATGTAAGTAGCGCCCGCATATGTAAACGGTATTCAAAACACACATGTGAGGTATCGCTGCGATCATCAGAGCGAGAACAATAATTCTAGAACTAGACCTGCTCTGTAACTCTAACCTGGTAACCGTGATTTTTTTTAAAGCACCGCCTATGGAGATTTTTAGGTACCGTAGTTTGTCACCATTCCACGAGTGTGCGCAATTTCAAAGCATGACATGTTGGGTATCTATTTACTCGGTGTAACATCATGTTTCACATTATACAAAAAATTGGGCTAACTTTACTGTTTTTCGTTTTTTTTTTATTCATGAAAGTGTATTTTTTGCTAAAAAAAATGCATTTGAAAGACCGCTTCACAAATTCAGTGTGACATAAAATATTGCAACGATCCCCATTTTATTCTCTAGATTCTCTGCTAAAAATATATATATAATGTTTGGGGGTTCTAAGTAATTTTCTAGCAATAAATACAGATTTTAACCTGCAAGCAACAAATGTCAGAAATAGGCTTAGTCATGAAAGGGTTAACACAGATCATAACAGTAATGTTTTACAAATGCTCCCATAATTATTTGTTTGATTTCTTTATTTTCTAAAGTTATTCTTATTCTCCGATCTTGACAAATCAACCAAGTTAATTGAACTGGTTTATAAAAATTACAAAAACAGGATTATTTATACTTTGAACTTTGTAACTATTCATTTTTCAAAGCAAGCAACCTTAGTGCATTTACTGCATTGAGCTGATAAATGATAGACTCTCTCCATTACTTTTGGCAAGGCCTCATCAGTGGATATGTAGCTGTCTGTTATAGTGACAGTATACCCTGTCAGGGGGTATGTTTGCATCCAACTTGTGCCCACTAGCGCTACCCAGAGGTGCCCTGAAATCCTTCTATGAATGTGTAGTGGAGATTAGATACAGCTCTCTGCCCCCATCCTACACCACAAAGGTCTTAGCGACTGGCGTCAGGCCAGGTTGTGGTCCAGTGTTGGATCATTAATTCATTTGCCAATAGCAACCTTCAGAAAGTGTATATTTTCATACCATGATGCTGAGTAGCACTGGTGGTCAGAAGCTGGATTAAAAGGTACTTGGTGACAGCTTATGCTGTTAGCTAAAAGTTTTTGCTTCTTTTTTTAAGAACACAATGTTAAAAATACACATTCAGTGTGTTTTCTAAGACTGTTGGAAAGGGAAAATCTTCCCTGAATGGATTTTCTTACTTTTACAAACCTTCTTCAATGTGTATTTATGAATTATGAACATCTATGTTGGTAAGCGACAACAGTCAGACGTGCTGCAGCATTCCTCTTTGCACTTGATTTTGCATTCTTTATTTGACATGCATCATATGAAGTCTGACTAGTATTTTAGGCTCTATCATTCATGATTTGATAGTAGAGCGCATAATAAGGAAAGTGTATATGGCTTTTGCTTTTTATGCAGTTGCAGTGCTTCTTTGATAATTGTTTGTATTGGATATTATGTGAATAAATGGGAAATAGAAAAATGTGATGTCTCTCTCTCTTGTTATACTTAGGCATTTTCTTACAACCTTTTCTTGTCATTCAACAGTGAGTGAAGGAACAATAAACTCTTTGGTCGGAAACCATAATAACATGCTGCTTGTGTATCAGGATGTGACACTAAAGTGGGCAGCGCAGCTTCCACATGTTCCAGTTGCAGTAAAAGTTGCCAACTTCCAGTAAGTGTCTGTGATAAACCACATACTTAGTTTTACTACTGTCTTAAACAAATGTTATATCTTCACATAGGTATGAATATCCCTCGGCTCTATTAACCCGCGCAGCACTGGAAGTTTACAGTAGCAGTGGGTGAAGGGGGGGTGGAATCAGTGGACAATAGATTTCAACTAAGTAGTAGCTAGCAGTACAAGGGTAACATTGCAGTGACTTATGTAATGTCGCCTGTGATGATTTAAAAAAAAAACATGTTTGACTAAACGTAGACTGGCCATACACGGTTCGAATCTCAGCAGGAACCGGCCGAGATTCGAACCGTTAATGGACAGGCTGAAGGTACCAAGCTGATCAATCGATTGACTTGGGTACAGCCTGCCGAATTCTCTTGTGATTATCTCTAGCAGCTGCAATAGCCGCTAGCGGTTATCACTGTCTTTCCCCTGCGTGAACAGTTTCTCCCACCCGCTCCTGCCCCCCCACAGGTGGCAGTACTGACAGCGTTGATGGGGGAATCATGCAAAATTTATTTTCCGGAACCACAGATTTTTTGCACCGTCTATGGCAGGCCTTAGACTTTATGAAGGAAAAAAAGGGCTGCACACCAAGTCCATTTATTGAATATTCCATGCAAACAATGACACGCACCACAGTTGCAGTAGCCGAACAGAGGTGGACTTGTTTCCCACAGCTACACTGTGCTGCTTACTCATGCAACTTAGACTTTAAAAGAAGTGGCATGTCTATACGGTATGTGATCTTAGGGTGTCTTTCTAATTATAGAACCTTTATTGAATAATAAAACCACAGCAGTGACAGTGCTCCCTTTGCTCATAAAGTAGTCTTTCAAACAATCACAGAAGATATGGCATTGTGTCCATTTGCACTGAATGCAGTTTTAAGACCCTCTAACTCTGCGTTGCACATTAAGAAAGTGATTCTTTCAGAGAACATTACAACCAAAAAACGTAAATGTATTTTTTTGGGATTTTATGTGATAGACCAACACAAAGTGGCACATAATTGTGAAGTGGAAGGAAAATGATAAATGGTTTTCCAAATTGTTTAGAAATAAATCTGTGAAAAGTTTGGCATGCATTTGTATTTAGCCCCCCTGAGTCAATTCTTTGTAGAACCCCCTTTCGCTGCAATTACAGTTGCAAGTCTTTTTGGGGATGTCTCTACCAGCTTTGCACATCTAGAGAGTGAAATTTTTGCCCATTCTTCTTTGCGAAAGAGCTCAAGCTCTGTCAGATTTTATGGCGAATGTCTGTGAACAGCAATTTTCAAGCCTTGCCACAGATTCAGAATTGGATTTAGGCCTGGACTTTGGCTGGGCCATTCTAACACATGAATATGCTTTGATATAAACCATATAATTGTAGCTCTGGCTGTATGTTTAGGGTCGTTGTCCTGCTAGAAGGTGAACCTCCGCCCCAGTCTCAAGTCTTTTGCAGACTCTAACAGGTTTTCTTTGAATATTGCCCTGTATTTTGCTCCATCCATATTCTCCTCAACATCTGACCAGCTTCCCTGTCCCTGCTGAAGGAAAGGATCCCCACAGCATGATGCTGCCACCACTATCTTTCACGGTGGGAATGGTGTGTTCAGGGTGATGTACATTGTCAGTTTTCTGCCACACATAGCATTTTGCTTTTAGACCAAAAAGTTAAATTTTTATCTCCTCTGACCAGAGCACCTTCTTCCACATGTTTGCTGTGTCCCCCCCACATGGCTTCTCGCAATCTGCAAATGGGACTTCTTATGGCTTTCTTTCAAGGATAACTTTCTTGCCACTCTTCCATAAAGGTCAGATTTGTGGAGTGCACGACTAATAGTTGTCCTGTGGACAGATTCTCCCACCTGAGCTGTGGATCTCTGCAGCTCCTCCAGAGTTACCATGGGCATCTTGGCTGATTCTCTGATTAATGCTCTCCTTGCCCAACCTGTCAGTTTAGGTGGACGACCATGTCTTGGTATGATTGCAGTTGTGCCATACTCTTTCCATTTTCGGAGGATGGATTGAACAGTGCTCCATGAGATGTCCAAAGCTTGGGATTTTTTTTATAACCTAAACCTGCTTTAAACTTCTTCACAACTTTATCCCTGACTTATCTAGTGTGTTCCTTGGCCTTCATAATGTTGTTTGTTCACTAAGGTTCTCTAGAAAACCTCTGAGGGCTTCACAGAACAGCTGTATTTATACTGAGATTAAATTACACACAGGTGGACTCTATTTACTAATTAGGTGACTTCTGAAGGCAATTGCTTCCACTAGATTTTTTTAGGGGTATCAGAGTAAAGGAGGCTGAATACAAATGCACGCCACACTTTTCAGATATTTAATTGTAAAAAATTTGGAAAACCATTTATCATTTTCCTTCCACAATTATGTGCCACTTTGTGTTAGTCGATCACGTAAAATCCCAATAAAATACATTTACGTTTTTGGTTGTAACATGACAAAATGTGGAAAGTTTCAAGGGGTATGAATACTTTTTCAAGGCACTGTATCAAGCCAAGAGAACACTGTCACTGTTGTGTTTATTTACATAGTTAGTCAGATTGAAAAAAAGCAACAAGTCCATCTAGTGCAACCAATTAAAAAAGAAAAAAAAAAGAAAACCTCTGAATACACATTCCTATACCGAACTTTGATCCAGAGGAAGGCAAAAAAAAAAGCCCTATAAAGCATTATCCAATGTGCTTGAGCAAAAAAAAAAAAAAATCCTTTCTGATCCCCATAAGTCTATTGTATATTCCCAGGATCAACAATCTCTGGTGCTATCGCCTATACTGTTATGCCGTGTACACACGATCGATTTTCTCGACGGTGAAAACACCGTCGAGAAAATTTGACGGGAAAAACGAGGAACGGCTTGTTCCCCTACACACGGCCGGTTTTCCCGACATTTTTTCTCTTGGTCGAGAAAAACGACCGTGTGTAGGCTCCCCGGCAGTGTTTCCCTATGGGAAAACTGCCGCGAAAAAAAAATGCTGTGAATCACGACGAGAAAAATTAGAGCATGTTCTAATTTTCCTCGTCGTGATTCATGACGTTTTTCTCGTCGGGAAAAATGATCAAAAGTCCACACATGGTCGTTTTTCTCGTCAAAGAGAAAAAATTTAATTTTTCCCGACGAGAAAAATGGTCGTGTGTACGCGGCATTAGTCTCCAGCTATATTTTGGGAATTTAGTAATGCATCCAGCTCTTTTCTAAAACTGTCAGCTCAGCTGACCAAAACTAGTTCTTGAGGGAGTCTATTCCACATCATCACAGCTCTTAGGCACTGCTCACACTGACATTAGAAACATGCGTTTGGGACATTTTTGCTGTTTCCTGAATGGCTAATAAAGCAGCCTACAATGGATAATATGGACAGTGGACTTTTGAAAAAGATGTATCAGTTGTGTTCCTTTGTTTCGCTGTGCAACAAAAATGACGCTACATGTTGAGTCTGGGAGAAGTTATAATTTGTCTATTGTAATGTGCCATAAACGGCCCTGTAATGTTTACAGCGCGTTTATGGGGCATTCACAGCATGTTTGACAAGCCTTTATCAAATATCTTTAAGGTGAAAAATAAACACTTCGCCTCTAATAACAAAAACACTTGGAGGGTGGCTGGGGTGCCTTTATTTAATGTTTGTTAAACATGCCAAAACACGCATTAACGCTAAGGTGTGTTAGATCACGTTTGTGTCAGCATTAGAATTTTTAGCAAGTGTGAACCTAGCCTTTTCTGTAGAGACGCCTTTCTGTATGTGAAGATTACGGGGGAGATATACTAAAATTGGTGGACCTGTACATAGTAACCAATCAGCTTCTAGGTTTTATTCTCAAAGATTAATTGAACAAGCTAAAGTTAGAAGCTGATTGGTTACTATGCATAGCTGTACCAGTTTCTGTGTGCACCTGTCTTAGTAAATCTCTTTCTACATCTCTTTTCCTCCAGTAGTAAAGAGTGCTCCTTTTGTCCTCTGCAATAACCTGAAAGTGAATAACTTCACCATATGGACCACTTACTGTATCTATTTATACATGATGATCATATGCCCCCTTAATTGCCTGCTCTGAAGAGAAAATACATTCAGATCAGCTAACCTTTCCTCATAGCTGAGCTCCTCCATGCCTGTCATCAGTTTTGGTTGTCCTCCTCTACACTTTCTCCAGTTCCCCCAGTCTTGGAACTGCATATTCCAAATGAGGTCTTTGAAGAAGCTTTATACAGGGGCAAAATTATGTATCTCTCTCTCGAATCTATACCTCTTTTATTTATTTATTTTATTTATTTTTTATTTATTTTTCTGTTGAAATAAGATTTTATTGAAAAATTTGCAGAATAACACCAATAAAAAAATAAGGACAAGCTACAGAGTACATAATACATTCCGGTGCAAAGAAGTCTGACCAACAGAGTGTAAACCTACATTAGGTCAATAAGGGAAAGCATATTAGGAGAGTCTAACCCCCTCACCTCCCGCACCCCTTTCGGGATCATGCTGTGCGGGAAGCTAACAGGTCAGGGCCCCTGACTACTAACAAAAAGCCATAGGCGTGTCTGCTGCACTGTAGACTAAATGAGGTCAGGGTATCAGCTAGTCATGAGTCTCCGGTCCAGTCCCACGCTACAAAAAGCAACAGAGGGAAAGGAGCAGAGCGGGGTTCACAAAGCTCACCTTAAGTAGCTTAGGCAGAGATAAGATGTCTATTCCGCTCTATGTCCTAAAAAACGATTCCGTATATCTAACAGATGTGGTAAAACTGAAAACACTGAAGATTATCTAACCCCCAACAAAAGAGAACTAAAAGAAAAGAGAAGTATATCTGGGGGGGGGGGGGTAACTACCTGCAACCGATGCAGGATCAGGTCAGAAAACAGAGAAAAGGAAGAAGGAAGAAGAGAGGGATAAAGACAAGTGGGGAGGGGTAAGAGGTAGGGGAAGTGGGGTAGGGGGGGAGGAGGTACACGGAAGGCCAATGGAAAGGGGTAATTAAGTCCCTATCATGGAGAGGTGGGTGTCTCGATTCCACTACATTGAGATCAGATACTAACCCCAACATGCGTGGCCCATGGTTCCCAAATGAGCTTGAATTTGTCCACCGTGTCCAAAATAGTGTTGGAGATCCTCTCCTGGGACATCATCCAGGATAATTTTTGTTTAGTTAATTGATAGGAAACAGTCAGGGATTTCCAGACCCAGGCTCTAGATATCTTGGCACCCAATAGAATAAAGCGAATCAGGGACTGTGATGGCTTGGGGGTTTTGGGGCTGAGACGATTGAGAAGGGCAATAGTAGGATCTTGTTTAATCTCAATGCCGGTGACCTTGCGTATTAGGTGGAAGATCTTATTCCAGTAGACCCTGATTTTGGGGCATTCCCACAATGTATGGAGGAGATTGCCCATATGGCCACACCCCCTGAAACAGAGGGGGGAGGATTGCGGGTAAAATTTGGCCAAACGGGTGGGCACCAGGTACCAACGAGTCATGACCTTAAGGCTCGTTTCAATAAGGGAGACATTTATAACACCTTTGAATGAGCGGGTAAAATTAGAGTGCCAAGAATCTAGATCCCATTCAATTTCCAAGTCTTTTTCCCAGCCCAGCATATAGGTCACTTTCCCCAGAGGCTTGGCTAGTGCTGAGTAAATTAGGGAGATACCCCCCTTTGTATCCGTGGCTGAGGAGCACCATTGTTCATAAGGTGTCACTGAGAGGGGATTGGCGTTTTTTTTCCAGATCTGATTGAGGAAGTCGGAAATTTGGTTAAAACCGGAAAGTTTCGGAAGGGGGCATTTCCAATTTCAGTTTTCAGTGTCTCAAGGTGAGGGGACCGTTAGAGTTGAAAAAGTGTCCAATCCTGTATAGGCCCTTATCCAGCCACCACTTGAAAGCTTTGATGTCTAACCCAGGGGGGAATTGGGAGTTGTGAAAGATGTGGGCAAGTGGATGCCAGGCAGAAGTCAGAAGTTTTGTGTTGCCTAGAGAGTCACAGAGTGTTATTGAGTGGGAAAGTGTGGGGGATAGGATGGGGGGTGGTTTTTGGGAGGGCACCAGATTAGGAAGTCCAAGGTGTGGCATGGAGTCGCTTCACGTTCCATGGTGACCCATTCAGGTTTTGGGCCCTTCAGATAAACTATTGAGAATTGGCTTAGCTGGGCTGCTCGGTAATACCACCACAGGTTGGGTAATCCTAGACCACCCTTAGTTCTGGGTCTGAAAAAAACATTTTTACAGAGATGGTGTCCCTTTCCAGCCCAGATAAACCGGACAATCGCAGTGTAACTTATCGATGTATAATTTAGTGACAGGTATAGGGAGGGAGTGGAAAAGGTACAGCAGTCTGGGTAACAGGGTCATCTTGACCTCATTAACTCTGCCTAGCCAGGATTTTTTATATAATGACCATTGAAGGAGGTCATCCGTGAGTTTTTTAAACATGGGAGGGTAATTTTGTTTATATAAGAGATCTATCCTAGAAGTGAGATTAATGCCTAGATAGGGGATGGATGTAGAGTTCCATTTAAAGGGGAATTTGCCTTTCAGTCTATCTACCAAATGATGGGGAGTGGAGACATTCAGGGCTACCGACTTAGACATGTTGACTTGTAGGCCCAAGACCTGTCCGAAATCTGTAAGTAATTTTACAATGTTGGGAGTTGATATGAGGGGGGACGTGATGAATAGGAGAACATCATCTGCGAATAGTGCGCATTTATGAGTCGACTGGCCACAGCGGACCCCATGGAGTTCTTGGGTGGAGTCTGATCGCGGTAGCCAAAGTTTCAATGGCTACCGCGAAAAGGAGCCTCGTGCCTTTCTTGATTAGAAATTGTTCTGAAAGATGCCCCTGGAGTCTGACCTGAGCTTTGGGTTGAGAGTAAAGGGCTCCCAAAATTTTTACAAAGTTAGGACCGAACCCCCATCTTTGAAGTAAAGCGAAGAGGTAGGGCCAGGCTACTGTATCAAATGCCTTTTGGAGATCTATGGATAGGATGTATCCTTCCTGGGGGGTACCACCGTTACACCCTGACTTCATAAGGGAAATAATGTCCACCGCTCTCCGTATCTGGTCCGGACCCTGCCTCCCTGGGATAAAACCCACTTGGTCCTCAAGAATATAGCTATGGATGAAAGAAGCTAATCTATTCGCTAGAATTTTCGTCATAATTTTGACGTCCTTATTGATCAAAGAGATCGGTCTATAGTTACTTACTTCGCTGGGGTCTTTGCCCGGTTTGGGGATCACCGATATATAAGCCAAGTTGGCGGCAGCATCTAGGGGAGAGTCCTTGCTTAGAGAGTTAAAGAATCGGGCCAGATACGGAGAGAGGGTCTCTGCAAAGATTTTGTAATAGTGGGTGGAGAAGCCATCAGGACCTGGGGCTGAGTCTTTTTTGAGATCTTTGATGACTACCCGGATATCAGATTCCTGGAATGGTGAGTCTAAGACAGGGCGATGAGAGTCTGAGAGTTTTGGAAGGGTCAGATTGTCTAGGAAGGCGTCGAGGTGGACGGGGGATATGGGATTTACGACTGAGTACAGGGAGGAGTAGAAAGAATGGAAAGCCTTAAGTATTTTTTTGGGGCTTTGAGTCAGGGTGCCAGTCAGAGATTTAACTTTTGGGAGGGCAAAAACTCTGTGTTTGGGGGTTAGCTTGGCCGCCAATCGTGGGCCAAACTTATCCATCTGCATGTAATGTCTGCCCCCCGTCCATTGTAGGTATTTTTCCGCAGTAGAGGTGAGTGCAAGGTTAAGGGCCAATCTGGAAGATTCCAATTTGGCAAGGGAAGTAGGGGTGGGTTCCTGTTTATGGGCAGTACTAAGAGTTTTGAATTCCTTTTCAAGTTTGGTTACGTCTGCTTTTCTTTCGCGCTTCAGTTTAGAAGAGAGTTGCATAATCTTCCCCCTCATCACTGCTTTGTGGGCTGCCCATAGGGTGCTAGGGGAGACGTCTCCCGTGTCATTAGACAGAAAGTATTCCTGCAAATCCCGTTCCAACATGATGCAATGCACCGGGTTGGAAAGGAGTGTTTCGTTAAGACGCCATTGTCGGGGTCCAGGGGGGGATAAAGAATTTTTAAGTTTCAAGGTTACTATGGAATGATCTGATCAAGGAACATCTTGAATGGAGGCTTGGGTGACAGAGTGTATATCAGAGGCGGGCATGAAAATATGATCTATCCTGGCGTAGGATTTGTGAGGTGCGGAGTAGTGTGAGTATTCCTTTCCCGAAGGGTTAAGTTCCCTCCAAGTGTCGATAAGGCCAAGTGAGTGTAGAAGTCGGGCAATGTGAAGGCTATGTTTAGGAGGTTTTTTGAGGTGAGGTATCCCATGGTATGATTTATCCATCCAGAGATCGAAGGAGATGTTGGAGTCCCGCCCATGGTCACTCTGCCCTCAAAATGAGAGGAAAGGGATGTGAGCATTGAAGAGAAAAATTTAGCCTGGCCTCGGTTGGGGGCATAATAGGATATAATGGTATATGGGGAACCCGCTATCGTGCCTTTAACTAGGAGATAGCGCCCTTCTGCGTCCTTGATCGTCCGAGAGTGAGTGAATGAAGTCAGTTTGGAAAAAAGGATAGCAACCCCCCTTTGTTTGGTGTCCGCATTTGCTAGATAAAAGGTGGGATACGCATGATGGAGAAAGGATGGCGTGTAGCTACTGGGGAAGTGGGTTTTCTGTAGGAGGAGTATATCAATGCCCCTAAAATTATAACTTTGGAAGGCTTTGCGCCTTTTAATGGGAGAGTTCAGGCCCTGGGTATTATGTGATGCTATCTTAAGCATTGCCTGGGTGGGGGAGGGATCAGCCATGGATACAGTAGGGTGAAAGCGAGTATATGTGGGATGGGCCTACCTTGGTCCTTGAAGATTGAGGGACGGATCGGGAGATTCCGAGCAGGAGTTCCAACAGGGAGTTCCATAGTAGAATTGCCTTCCGTGTAGCGTCCTGGAGGGAACAGAAACAAGTACCGGGTGAAGGAGAGGTAGTCATGGGGAGGAGGAGGGAAGACAAAAAGAAGGTGAAAAGAGAGGAAAGAAGAAAATAGAGATGAAAAGGCTTAGTCAAAATTGAGAAAGGTAGTGGAAGTGCAGGACTGGCCTGCCCAGTCCTGGATCGGAGCCCAAAAAAGGAAAAAATCTGGGCTCCAAAAAGTAGCAACCTCAGGAGAAGTTGCTGTACTGATGCCACCGGAGGAGAGTACCCCCCTCGGTCACAACAGATGGAGTGGCGTGCGTGACCGCTCCGGCCGACGGGCCCCCAGGATTATTAAAAGTAAAAGGGAGGTGGGACCTTGAGGCATGAGAGTTGCGACACAAAAAACTAGAAAACATCAACATAAAACATACAAAAGGGCAGCACAGATAGGGTAAGCTTGTATACGAGTGTATCAAAGTTCTATCATAAAGCGTGATAACAGTCTCTGGAAGTGCCGTTAAAGTGGGAGGGAGAGGTAAGGTAAAAAAAAAAAAAGGGGGGGGGGAGGGATGGGGAAGGGAAAGGCACCAAGTCCGAAACATCTAGCCAAGTAACATTAACAAAAGCTAGAATAGTCTGATATTCGTATTGTGTAGTTCATCTGAGAAAGCCTGAGCAACAAAAAATAACAGTACATCAAAAAATGAGGAACAAAAGCATCAACAAAAAACTCCCCTCGAGAACTTCGAGGGGTGTCTATACCAGGGGTACAGACAGGGGCAAACTCTGGGTTGGGAGTTATAACCAGAAAACCAGTGGGTGTAGATCTGTGCTCTACACAGTGGGGGGGGGGGTAAAAATTCCCCTAGGAGAGACCATGATCCCATGAGATCAGGTGGTTCGGGGGTTTCATCTTGTGGGGCGAGATTCTCGTTGTCTCTTTGATAGCTGCTTGTTCCATAAAGGTGTGAGAGGGCTGCCAGTCGGAGGACGTTTGGAGGAATTAGGACGGGGGGACAGCTCCCGACGTGGCATTTCCTGGGTGATGAATCCAAGGCGTAAGAGCAATCGTTCACCTTCTTGAAAGCTTGAGAAGCTGTAGAATTTGTCCCTATGTTGGAACTGTAGGCGGAATGGAAATGACCATCGGTATTTAATGGAATTCTGTGATAAAACTTCTAGAAGAGGTTTCAGGGTCCTCCGCTTTTGTATAGTGAAATGTCCGCAAAGATCTGTAACTTGTGGCCCTGGAAAGTAATGTCATCCAGATTGCGAGAGCGCTGCATGATTTCCTCCTTCACTGGGGAGCCCATCCGGGCGGGGGAGTTGCAGAGCTCTATGGGCCCTGTCCAACTCAAGTTTATGTTCTGGGATATCCGGAATGATTTCTTTAATGAAGATTCCGATGGTTTCTGTAATATTTGTAACCGATTCATTGATGCCCCTAACACGAAAGTTGTATCTTCTGCTTCTGTTCGCTAAATCGTAAATTTTTGCAAGTGCAGTTTCAAGCTGGTCTTGCAATGTCAGGATGCAAGTTGTGTTTTGGCTGGTGCGAGCAGTCGTGTTGTCCACGGTCTGTTCAATGGCGTCTATGCGAGCCCCAAGGTTCTGCAGGTCTTCTTTAATAGCAGGTGTAATTTGGGAAGCAGTCTGGGCTAAACCTGCTGCCAGCATATCAGAAAAACAGTGTAGTAACTGGGCCATGTCATTCTGGGGAATTGAAGGCTGGGAGAAGGCCTGCTGAATGTCTGGGTGGCTGAGGGGAGAGTTCAGCATGGGCCTTCTGCCACGGTCATGTCTGCCACGGTCCTGCTGTTTAGTGACTCTGTGGACGCTGGAGAAGCAGGGTGTGGAGGTAGTGTACTCACAGGGGTTGCCAGCAAAGGGAAAGCGTGCTGGGTTGGTGTCGGAGGATCCGCTATGGAGTACTGGTCCCCTGTGCCTCTGCCTGGAGAGGCCACGGCCGCCATCTTGAAGGCTGTGGGGCCTGATAGGCCGAAATCGAGCTGCCGGCTGATCTCCCGCTTTTCGTTCTCTCCGGGCATCCAATCCGGTGCTCTGCACCTTCCGCAGGCTGAGGGGGACTGTTATGGAAGGGTCCCGCTAGTGTACGATGCCCTGGGGATCTCAGAAGGCCGAAGCGGTTCGGAGCTCCCGGTCAGTGCGTCCTCCCGGAAGTCCCGCTCGTGCGCACTCCCTACTCTATACCTCTTTTAATACAAGAAAGTATTTTTTTTTTTTTTTAAAACTGCATCTTGACATTGCATGCTATTTCTATATAAAAAAAATGTTTACAGATTTATAGAAAATTTTGTGTCTATATAGTTCTCATGGGCATACTCAAGGTCCTGTCATCCTTTTGCTTCTTTTGTTTATATATATATTGCTGAAGTGATGCCTATGAGTACTTGATCAATCTATATGAATGGTATTCCACCCCAGATCTACAATTTAGTTTTTTTATATATAAGTCTATGATCTACAAGAACACCCAGATCCCTCTCAACCATTGACTCCCCCAGTTGTACTCCTCCTAGCATGTATGATGCATGCAAGTTTTTAGCCCCCAAGTGCATATTTTAAATTTATCAATGTTTAAAGCGGACCTTCAGTCATTTTTTCAACGTTCCATCTATTAAATCTTCTGCACTTGTTGTTTTAACTTTTTTTCTGCCAATAAATACCTTATACATGAAAATAAAGTGAATTGCGCTAACTTATAAAATAAATATCCAATCCTATATCCCTATGTTTGTCAAAACAATTAGGTGTGTGAATCTTGTGAACTTTCTACTCTAAAGCCCTGTACACACGGCGGAGATTCTCGTCAGGAAAAAAACGTAGTTTTTCCTGACGAGAATCTTGACAAGAAACTTGTCCCGGCCGAGTGTACACACGTACGATTCAAAAGAACCGCCGTTCTTTTGAATGGCACGCACGCAGTGACGTCATCGACTACGACGAGCGTGCGCTCGTCACATTTAATGCCGTCGCCGCCATCTTGCTACACCCTATGCCTAGGAAGCTACCGCGCATGCGTCAAAGTCATTTCGAGCATGCGCGGGTTTCCACGGCGACAGGTAAGTGTACACACGCTCGGGTTTCTCGTCGAGAAACAGGCCGACGAGATTCTTGACGAGAAAAAAGACCGCAGGTCGTCTTTTTTCTCGTCGGGGAATCTGTTCAGTTTTCTCGACGAGAAAACTGAAACCCACGTACACAGCCGGTTTTCTCGGCAAGAAAACTCTCCCGGCAGTTTTCTTGTAGTTTTTTGCCGAGAAAACCGGTCGTGTGTACGCGGCCTAAGGGTGTGGTATCCACAATTGCTTGTATAATACCAATCAAAAATCCTTCTGCAATTTTAAACATAAAATATATAAAGTGCAATGTCCAAAAAAAAAAAGAAGAAGATATATAAGTGCCAAAAAACTCATATTATAATTCATTTAGTCCATCAGATATGTTATATAAATAAAAGGAGATGTGCAGTGAAATATAACTCCAATGACCAAATAGCTGCAATAAAAAATGCACAAAGAGTCCTATGTGAATAATTGCTCTTTTCAATGGTGACTTGCTGTGCTTCCACCTTCACCGTGTTTGTGCCTACACCACCACCAAGTAGAATGGCCACTCACCAGATAGGCTAGGTTATACGCCTTTGGTTCATAAGGATAACCACTCCATCTCTCAGACTTGTCAGCAGTTCCTCCCAATGTACTGGTGGAGAATCTTGCTCTATGATCGCTCATGGAACATATAAAGGACTATCATGGTGTAGTATATCTCTTTGTGCATTTTTTATTGCAGCTATTTGGTCATTGGAGTTATATTTTACTGCACATCTCCTTTTATTTATATAACATATCTGATGGACTAAATTAATTATAAGATGAGTTTTTTGGTACTTGTATATCTTTTTTTTGGACATTGCACTTTATATATTTTATGTTTAAAATCGCAGCAGGATTTTTGATTGGTATTATACAAGGAATTGTGGATACCACACCCTTATGCCGCGTACACACGATCGGTTTTTCTGATGAAATAAGACCGATGGACTTTTTTCATCGGACAAACTGATCGTGTTTGGGCCCCATCGGCCTTTTTTTCATCGGTATAAAAAAATAGAACCGGTTTTAAATTTTACCAATGGAAAAAAAAAACAATAGCAAATTACGATCGTCTGTGTGGAACTCCATCGGAGAAAAAACCCAGGCATGCTCAGAATCAAGTCGACACATGCTCAGAAGCATTGAACTTCATTTTTTTCGGCTTGTCAAAGTGTTTTACGTCACTGCGTTTTGGACGGTCGGAATTTTGACTGATGGTGTGTAGGCAAGACTGATGAAAGTCAGCTTCATCGGATTTCCGATGGAAAAATCCATTGGATTTTATTCCATCGGAAATCCGATCGTGTGTACAGGGCATTAGAGTAGAAAGTTCACAAAATTCACATACCTAATTGTTTTGACAAACATAGGGATATAGGATTGGATATTTATTTTATAAGTTAGCGCAATTCACTATATTTTCACATATTTTCATTCAGCCTATATGGGTTGTATATTTAATTGCAGCAAACTGTTTGTAGGAAATAAGCATCTTGGCGCCGGTAACACATTTATTCTAAATACCTTATACAGCCCACTTCTTGTTTCTTGTCTGGTAAAAAGCCTAGGCTTATGACATCATGCACAGCTCTCTCTCTCTCGTGAGAGTTTGTCAGAAATGGAGGGTGGATGAATCATCAGAGAGCCAATGAGAGCTGCAGGGCTGCAGAGCTGGAGGTGTTCCTCTGTGTGTCTCTGTAAATCCAGGAAGTGAACAGGCAGCAGCTTCAGCTGCCCATAGTTAAAGCAAAGGAAAAGGGAATTTGAGACTTTAAATTAAGCCATAGCCTGGTAAGGTCCTGTGCTTTCATTACTGTCAATATGAATAGAGAAAAAGGAGGTGAGGGGGTGGGACTTTACATGAAGCACGTACAGTAGCAGCAACTGAATAAATATGTGGGTATATAGAAAATATATTTATTAGTACATAACATTGATAAACACACATAATATACATAAAGGTTGGGATTTAATTCCCACAAGGTAAAACATGATAATAATATGAATATCAAGTTACATTGCATAATAAATTACCAGAATCCACCAAAATCGATATATGTATATATATACATATATACACAAACAATTGATTACAAAGTAATGCCTGCATGGCCTATGGCCTCACTGTTTCCCGTTAAGGTTGATATGGGTATAAACATAATTATATAAAAATCGAATAACCACATGATTGGTACAAAACACGGCATCTAGTAGCTCTACGCATTTCGTGGCTTCTAGCCACTCGTCAGGAGCAGGCACGTGATGAATCTAAAATTAAAATAATAGATCTAAGTATTCTGTCATATACCAATATGGAAGAGTAAAGCCCCCCTGCCACATGTCTCTGGGTGGCCCGTGATTCCCAGCATTATACCACCAGTACACGATTTTCTGTAAGTAACATGTGGAAGGGGGGTTTTCCTCTTCCATATTTTGCTCTTCCATAGTCTGTTCTGGCTCTCGTGCCCGCGATCGCGCGTGGCTGGCGGTCATCGTGACCACCAGTCACGCGCATCGGCACCCCTGCAGTGCAGCGGGTGCGTGTGAGCCTGCTATCCTGCTTAACCACTTAAGCCCCGGACCATTTGGTAGCTAAAGGACCAGAGGTGAATTCAGAATTTTGCACTGCGCTGCTTTAACTGTAAATTGTGCGGACATGCAATGTTGTACCCAAACGAAATTTGCGTCCTTTTCTTCCCACAAATAGAGCTTTCTTTTAATGGTATTTGATTGCCTCTGCGATTTTTATTTTTTGCGATATAAACGGAAAAAGACCGAAAATTTTGAAAAAAAAATGATATTTTCTACTTTTTGTTATAAGAAAAATCGAATAAACTCAATTGTAGTCATACATTTAGGCCAAAATGTATTCAGCCACATGTTTTTAGTAAAAAAAATGTCAATAAGCGTATATTTATTGGTTTGCGCAAAAGTTATAGAGTTTACAAACTAGGGTACATTTTCTGAAATTTACACAGCTTTAAATTTATGACTGCCTATCTCAATTCTTGAGGTGCTAAAATGACAGGGCAGTACAAAACCCCCCCAAATGACCCCATTTTGGAAAGTAGACACCCCAAGGAAATTGCTGAGAGGCATGTTGAGCCCATTGAATTTTTTTTTTTTTTTTGTCCCAAGTGATTGTATAATGACTAAAAAAAAAAAAAAAAAATTACAAAAAGTTGTCACTAAATGATATATTGCGCACACATGCCATGGTTATATGTGGAATTTCACCCCAAAATACATTTTGCTGCTTCTCCTGAGTACGGGGATACCACATGTGTGGGACTTTTTGGGAGCCTAGCCGCGTACGGGACCCCGGAAACCAAGCACCGCCTTCAGAATTTCTAAGGGCGCACATTTTTGATTTCACTCCTCACTACCTATCACAGTTTCGAAGGCCATAAAATGCCAAAATAGCACAAAACCCCCCCAAATGACCCCATTTTAGAAAGTAGACACCCCAAGGAAATTGCTGAGAGGCCTGTTGAGCCCATTGAATATATATTTTTTTGTCCCAAGTGATTGAATAATGACAAAAAAAAAAAAAAAATACAAAAAGTTGTCACTAAATGATATATTGCTCACACATGCCATGGTTATATGTGGAATTACACCCCAAAATACATTTTTCTGCTTCTCCTGAGTACGGGTGATACCACATGTGTGGGACTTTTTAGGAGCCTAGCCGCGTACGGGACCCTGAAAACCAAGCACCGCCTTCAGGATTTCTAGGCACAAATTTTTGATTTCACTCCTCACTACCTATCACAGTTTCGAAGGCCATAAAATGCCAAAATCGCACAAAACCCCCCCAAATGACCCCATTTTGGAATATAGACACCCCAAGCTATTTGCTGAGAGGCATGGCGAGTATTTTACAGCTCTAATTTGTTTTTGAAAATGAAGAAAGAAAATATATATATATATATTTTTTTTTTCAATTTTCAAAACTTTGTGACAAAAAGCGAGATCTGCAAAATACTCACAATACCTCTCAGCAAATAGCTTGGGGTGTCTACTTTCCAAAATGGGGTCATTTGGGGGGGTTTTGTGCTATCTGGGCATTCCATGGCCTCCGAAACTGTGATAGGCAGTGAGAAGTGAAATCAAAAATTTACACCCTTAGAAAGCCTGAAGGCGGTGCTTGGTTTTTGGGGTCCCGTACGTGGCTAGGCTCCCAAAAAGTCTCACACATGTGGTATCCCCGTACTCAGGAGAAGCAACAGAATGTATTTTGGGGTGTAATTCCACATATGCCCATGGCATGTTTGAGCAATATATCATTTAGTGACAACTTTGTGCAAAAAAAAAAAAATTGTCGTTTTTCCGCAACTTGTGTCAACATATAAAATATTCCATGGACTCGACTTGCCTCTCAGTATATAGCTTGGGGTGTCTACTTTCCAAAATGGGGTAATTTGGGGGGGTTTTGAACTGCTCTGGCATTTTATACACAACATTAGGAAGCTTACATCCACTCTTCTAACCACTTGAAGACAAAGCCCTTTTTGACACTTTTTGTTTACATGAAAACATTTTTTTTTTGTAAGAAAATTATGTTGAACCCCCAAACATTATATATATTTTTAAAGCAAAGGCCCTACAGATTAAAATGGTGGGTGTTGCATTTTTTTTTCTACACAGTATTTGCGCAGCGATTTTTCAAACGCATTTTTTGGGTTAAAAAATACACTTTTTTTAATTTTAATGCACTAAAACACACTATATTGCCCAAATGTTTGATGAAATAAAAAAGATGATCTTAGGCCGAGTACATAGATACCAAACACGACATGCTTTAAAATTTCACACAAACGCGCATTGGCGACAAACTACATACATTTTTAAAAGCCTTTAAAAGCCTTTACAGGTTACCCCAGTAGATTTACAGAGGAGGTCTACTGCTAAAATGATTGCCCTCGATCTGACCTTCGCGGTGATACCTCACATGCATGGTGCAATTGCTGTTTACATATGACGCTAGACCGACGCTTGCGTTCGCCATTGGGCAAGAGCAGGGCAGGACAGGGGTGCTTTTTTTATTTTATTTTTTTTTTATTATTAATTTTGCTTTTTTATTTTATTTTTAAATTGTTCCTTCCAAGTATTTTTTTTTTTTTTATCATTTTTATTGTTATCTCAGGGAATGTAAATATCCCCTATGATAGCAATAGGTAGTGACAGGTACTCTTTTTTTGAAAAAACTGGGGTCTTCTAGACCCTAGATTTTTCCTCTGCCCTCAAAGCATCTGACCACACCAAGATCGGTGTGATAAAATGCCGGGGGGGGGGCATTCCCTCCCACTGCTTGTAAAAGCAGTCCAGAGGCTAATTAGCCGCTAGGATTGCTTTTACATGAAAGCCGGCCGCAGGCTGAAAAGAATGATACCAAGATGATACCTAAACCCGCAGGCATCATTCTGGTATAAACATTTAAAGTCCAGCAACATACCAGTACGTTGCTGGTCCTTGTTGGACATGTATTGTAATCTTTTTTTTTCATGCAGCCAGTTGGCTGAACGAAAAAAGAGATTGATCGGTGGGTATGCCCACCATTAGAATACCGCCCTTCATCCACCCACTTCCAATGATGGGCATACACGCACCATTTATATATGCCGAAGCATGGGGGCATCCTCCCGCAAAAAAGTTATGCCGCACACACATGGTCGGACTTTTCCACGGGCAAGCCTCCGTCGGAATTTCGACCGTATGTACGCGGCATTAGGAGCAAAATCGCTCCTCCGCCCCTGCTGCCCCAATGCTTCAGCATATTTGCTTTTTTTTTTAACTGTGGTGGTGAAATCACCTCCTACAGCACTGGAGTCGCAGGGATCAGGCCTGTCTCTGCGAACGCTGCAGTTATGTGTGTTTTTGTTTTGTAAGTGACAGTGAACGATCGATACTGCACTTGGGTGGCCTGGGCTGGACGGAGGGGCAAAACGCAGGTGCCAGCAGGTATCTGGGCTGATCCCGCTAACACTGCGTTTTTGGGAACCCTAAACTGCTGGGGACGCTAGTATAGATCTGATCAGATCAGATATTGATCTGTTCAGATACTATACCACTAAGGGGGTGTATGCTTCACGCGTGGGTGTTAGCGTTACTGGCACTAACCTGACGCTGCCTGGGGTGTGACGCAGACCCTCTCTGACGCTAAAACCTAATTGATATCACCCGCCGGGCGATCAGGGGGTTAAACCTTTATTGGGTTATATACACGGCGGGTGCCCTGACACTATAAAAAGCAAACTAACTAACCAGCGTCACCCGTAACACTTATATGGTGATCACTGGTGAAAGGGTTAACTAGGGGCAATCAGGGGGTTAAAACCTTTATTAGATAATATATGGGGGTACCTGACGCTATAAAAACCTGCGGCAAACCTAAAAAAAATTACCAGCTACCGATCTGCATCACCGACACTAAGACAGCGTTTAGGAAAACGATCGCTTAGTGACAGTGGTGATGGGGGTGAAAGGGTTACCTGGGGGGCGATCAAGGGGGTTAAACCTTTATTAGATAATATATTGGGGTACCTGACGCTATAAAAACATGCGGCGAACCTAAAAAAAATTACTGGCTACCGATCTGCATCACCGACACTAAGACAGCGTTTAGAAAAACGATTGCTTAGCGACAGTGGTGATAGGGGGTGAAAGGGTTACCTGGGGGGCGATCAAGGGGGTTAAACCTTTATTAGATAATATATTGGGGTACCTGACGCTATAAAAACCTGCGGCGAACCTAAAAAAAATTACCAGCTACCGATCTGCATCACCGACACTAAGACAGCGTTTAGAAAAACGATCGCTTAGTGACAGTGGTGATGGGGGTGAAAGGGTTACCTGGGGGGCGATCAAGGGGGTTAAACCTTTATTAGATAATATATTGGGGTACCTGACGCTATAAAAACATGCGGCGAACCTAAAAAAAATTACTGGCTACCGATCTGCATCACCGACACTAAGACAGCGTTTAGAAAAACAATTGCTTAGTGACAGTGGTGATAGGGGGTGAAAGGGTTACCTGGGGGGCGATCAAGGGGGTTAAACCTTTATTAGATAATATATTGGGGTACCTGACACTATAAAAACCTGCGGCGAACCTAAAAAAAATTACCGGCTACCGATCTGCATCACAGACACTAAGACAGCGTTTAGAAAAACGATCGCTTAGTGACAGTGGTGATAGGGGGTGAAAGGGTTACCTGGGGGGCGATCAAGGGGGTTAAACCTTTATTAGATAATATATTGGGGTACCTGACGCGATAAAAACATGCGGCGAACCTAAAAAAAATTACTGGCTGCCGATCGGCATCACTGACGCTAAGACAGCGATCAGAAAAATGATCGCTTAGTGACAGTGGTGATAGGGGGTGAAAGGGTTATCTGGGGGGTGATCAGGGGGTTAAACCTTTATTAGGGGGGGTTAGGGGGCTACACTGGACCTAAGACTAAACTTTGGTGACACTTTTACAGTCACAAATGTCACTGATTGCAGTGATCACTAAATAAATGGTCACTGCAATCAGTGACACTGTGACTGGGGGCTGGGGGGGTGATCTTGGGTGTCTGGGGGGGCCTGGGGGGGCGATTTATGTCCCTATGTGTCCTGGTGTCAGTGTAGTGTTGTGTGCACTGACCTGATGTCTTCTCTTGTACGGCGCTCGGTATATGTGAGCGCCGCACTAGAGATGACATCACTTCCTCCTGCTCCCTCTGTCTGACACAGACAGAGGGGGCATTTCCATTCGCCGGGAGCGATCGCGAGGGGGTGGCCAGAAACGAATGGCTGCCCCCTCATCCCGGAACGCTCCCGGACACTTAGCCACCGCTCACTGTACAGAAGGGGGGTCCGATTGGACCCCCCAACTGTACAAAGGCAATCACGTACACTCTACGTGATTGTGCCTGTCGGTGCCATTCTGCCGACGTATATATACAGTGAGCGGTCGTTAAGTGGTTAAAGGAGCTGACGTACAGCTACGACGGCTCGTGGGATTGTGCCGACCTGTCGCAGTACAATGACGGCGGCAGGTCGGCAAGTGGTTAAACTCTCCAGTATCTTCCCAACTATAGAAATTAAACAAATCAGTCTGTAGTTGCTTGGTAAAGGCTTTGCTCCCTTTTTAAACATAAGCACCAATTTGGCCTTGCACCAATACAGTGGTACTACGCCAGCCATTATAGCGTCTCTAAAAATTAGAAAAAATGGCTTTGAAAAACAGAACTCAACTCTTTGCTGTCAGTATGGGAAGCTCATCAGAAGAGGAAGTGACATTTCCCCTTCATTCTCTCCATTCATATGACAGGTTACATGACTGCAAGAGAAAGAATGGGACTTCACTCCCTGGGGGATACCTATTCTGACAAAATGTCTGTAGTTGCTCTACATTAGGGGAGGCTTTGAGCTACAATTCCTTCTTGCGACACCTGATGGAGCAGTGCTTGGTACTGGACCATGCAGCACTCCAACTTGCAGTGTCTTGAAAAAGTATTTATACCCCCGGAAATTTTCCATATTTTGTCATGTTACAACCAAAAATGTAAATGCATTTTATTGAGATTTTATATGATAGACTAACACAAAGTGGCACATAATTGTGAAGTGTAAGGAAAATGATAAATGTTTTACAAAAAAAAAATCTAAAAAGTGTGGCATGCGTTTGTATTCACCCTCCTTTACTCTGACACCCCTAACTAAAATCTAGTGGAACCAATTGCCTTCAGAAGTCACCTAATTAGTAAATAGAGTCCGCCTGTGTGTAATTTAATCTCAGTATAAATACAGCTGTTCCGCAAAGCCCTTGGAGGTTTATTAGAGAACCTTAGTGAACAAACAGCATCATGAAGGCAAATAAACACATCAGAAAAGTCAGAGATAAAGTGGTGGAGAAGTTTAAAGCAGGGTTAGGTTATAGAAAAATATCCTAAGCTTTGAACATCTCATGGAGCACTGTTGGAAAGAGTGCTCCAAAATAGAAAGAGTATGGCACAACTGCAAACCTACCAAGACATGGCCGTCCACCTAAACTGACAGGACGGGCAAGGAGAGCATTAATCAGAGAAGCAGCCAAGGTTTTCTTCAGCAGGGACAGGGAAGCTGGTTAGAATTGATGGGAAGATGGATGGAGCCAAATACAGGGCAATCTTAGAAGAACACCTGTTAGAATGTGCAAAAGACTTGAGACTGGGCCAGAGGTTCACCTTCCAGCAGGACAATGACCCTAAACATACAGCCAGAGCTACAATGGAATGGTTTAGATCAAAGCATATTCATGTGTTAGAATGGCCCAGTCGAAGTCCAGACCTAAATCCAAATGAGAATCTGTGGCAAGACTTGAAAATTGCTGTTCACAGACGCTCTCCATCCAATCTGACAGAGCTTGAGCTATTTTGCAAAGAAGAATGGGCAAAAATTTCACTCTCTAGATGTGCAAAGCTGGTAGAGACATCCCCAAAAAGACCTGCAGCTGTAATTGCAGCACAACATGTTTCTACAAAGTATTGTCTCAGGGAGGCTCTTCAGAATGTCTAAATGTAGGACACCCAAGGGGAGTATCTTTCAGTCTAACCCTTGTCATCTCAAGGCTGCGACCCCCCCCCCTTTCTTTCCCGACATGGGTCACTGCATGGGCAATTAAGGCAGTAGTTCTGCCATTGTTTGAATTCTGTTGTTCTCCTCCTAATCTACATATGTCTCTTTTGTCATTTAAACATACAGTAAATAAATGGCAAGTCTCTCCTTACTTAGTTGCAGGGGCCAGGGTTTCGACTGATAAACTTATATTAATAATACTACAATTTGGATAGCTATTAGAGTTCTTCATACATCCTCTACTACCCAACTTGCCATTGTGCTGGTCACAATCCAAATATGACTTGAATAGGAGTAGAACTGGTAATTAGGCAATTTCTGTTTAGTCTGACTATTATAAGAAGTAGTTTATTTGGACCATGAAAAAAAAAAAGTTTAAATGGGTGCTGTAGTAATGTGACATTAAAAAAAGAAAAGTGGGCCAGGTGACAAAAGGTATTTAGAATAAAGGCACTGTTAAGCATTTCCATTCAGTTTTAATAAGAATATTTGTTCTCCCCTCCATCCCATCTGCCGTTACTCAATGTAACTGCCATCAGCCTATCATTAAAGCACTAGTGCAGAACAAGAGAGGTTGACTTTTTAATAATGGAAAAATTTGTTCTGCTATGATTTAATTTCAAGAAAAACACTGACTCTCAACTTTAATTAACTGCAATGATTGAATTATAAGTCTTAGTATTTAATTATATGGTATAAGACTTACTTCCCTATGTTTCTTGCTTTACTTTTTTAAGAATGGATATTCTTCATACCATTTAACCTCCTCTGGACTGACCACTTTCCTTTATGTAAAGATAACTTGCATCCCACCCAGAGTTCCCAGAAATCCCTGCCTAATTTGGCTGCAAGGGATCATGCAAAAAATGTATACAACAGAAAGTGATTTTAAATGTAATCTTTTTTTTTTGTCAAATAACAAACATGTTATACTTACCTTTTGGGGTCCTCCGCCAGCACTCTGGGCTCCTCCCCCCTGCCGAATGCCCACATTGCAAGATGCTTACTATGGGGGCACTCATGTGTGCTTGCTCCCGAGCCTGATCTACGTGTCTATTGACACAGAGTGCGTAGCTTAGCCCCTCTCCCCGCTCTCTCCTCACTGGCTATGATTGACAGCAGCAGGAGCCAATGGCTCTCACTGCTGCCTCCCTGTCCAATGAGAAGTGAGAGAGCCGAGAGAGCTGCTGCTCTCGCGTACAACGCTGGATCGAGATCAGGCTCAGGTAAGTATTTAGGGGGGTCTTAAAGGGAAGCTGCATGCATAAAGTTTTTTTACCTTAATGCATACAATGCATTAGGGAAAAACCTTGTGCATTTAGAACAACTTTAATGTGCTTAATTTTAGTCTTACTTGAATTAGGTTGATTTTTTGCTTTTTTATTAATTTATTTAATACTTTAGACATCCTTTGGTGCTTTGTACCCTGTAGTTCAAAATTTTAAAAGAGCCAGCACTTCCTCTTGAACCAAATTATATATTTATTTTAAGCATATCAGGATAAATGTAGGCATCCACGCTGGTATGTTTTGGCCAATCCTGGCTTTAGCTGTGACTATGAATAAGGGCTGGATTGGCTGAAGCATGGCAGAGTATATTTAGTTATTATTCTGATATGCTTTAAATATATGTAATGTTAGGATTGAGAACAAGTGCTGGCTTTTGAGCTAAGTGTACTTAGCGAGGACTGTCTGTTACTGTGAGCTGTCTGCTCTGATCTGTCTATTGGGATTAAATAGAGGATTTTAGAAACCAAACTGGTGTTATTAATAACTTTGAACAGAAAGGCAAAGAACAACTAGAGAAAATGTTTAGGCAAATGGCAATCACAATGAAAGAGTCCCTTTTGTAAGAAAGAGAAAACAAAACAAGGTTCTAATCATGAATATGCTTTTATCACTGATTTGTTGTTGGGATATAAAATAGTTGTGAAAATCATTAGGAAATATTGACCCATACTTTAATATTATATACAGATGGATCTGCCTCTTAAAATGAGGTCAGTTCATAATATTATTAATCTGCCAGAAAGAAAACTAACTTTCTTTGACGGAAAAAATTATTTTTTTTGTGAAAGATGTTTACCTTGTAGAGTGGTAGGAACCAATCCTAGAAAACAGAAAGAGAACATTTATTTCCTGTGACGCTACCCCATGACCTATGTGCTGGAGTGTCCTTGTAGTCTTCAGTATGTAGGTTACACCACACAAAAATTGTCTGTTAGCAAAGAAGTCTTCCTGCTGTCAGAATACAATAGCTCAGTTGTGAGGATTCCCCCATTCATCTTAAATGTGTATATGGTGGAAACCGCTAAGTTTATTTTTTTTCATTCAACCCGCTAGTTGAGGCTGCATTCACACCTGAGCATTTTCAGCTCGTAAAACGCTGATCTCAAAAGTTTCTAAACACCCAACAAGCAAAATCCCATTCATTTAAATGGCTCCTGTTCACATCTGAGCGTTCTGTCGCCTGAAGCAAAACGCCTGAAGCTCAAAAAAGTACATGAGCTTCTTTATAGGCAGATTACAGACGTTTTACATTTGGTGACCTTTGGACCTCAAAACACTGCAAAAACGCCCTAAAAACACCCTAAAAAACACTCTAATGCCTTGTACATACGGTCGGATTTTCTGTTGGGAAAAAAATCTGATGGTTTTTCCGACGGAATTCCGCTCAAGCTTGGCTTGCATAGACACGGTCACACCAAATTCTGACCGTCAAGAACGCAGTGACGTACAACACTACGACGAGCCGAGAAAAATGAAGTTCAATGCTTCCGAGCATGCGTCGACTTGATTCTGAGCATGCGTGGTTTTTAGTGCATCGGAATTGCATACAGACAAACAGATTTTCCTGAAAAATAGAGAACATGTTCTCTATCTAGGTCCGTCGGAATTTCCGACGGAAAAAGTCAGATGGGGCATACACACGGTCGGAATATCCGATGAAAAGATCCCATCTCACTTTTTCCATCGGAAATTCCGACCGTATGTACAGGGCATTAGGCTCTGTTCACACCTAGGCGGTTTTGGGCATTTTTCTGCTCTAATGCCGTGTACACACGACCGTTTTTCTCGTCGAGAAAAATTAAATTTTTTCCTTTTGACGAGAAAAACGATCGTCTGTGGGCATTTTGTCATTTTTCCCCGACGGGAAAAACGGAATTAAAAACGACGAGAAAAATTAGAACATGCTCTAATTTTTCTCGTTGTTTTTCTCGACAAACAGACGGTCTTTTTTCTCGACAAGAGAAAAAATGACGTGAAAAACGACCGTGTGTGGGGAACAAGCCGTTCCCTCGTTTTTAATGTCATTATTCACGGTGGTTTTTTAACCGCTGTGAATAATGATCGTGTGTACGCGGCATTAGCCTCAGCTCTAAAAATGCACAACAAGACAAATCCCATTCATGTCGCCTAAAGCAAAACGCTCATCGCTCAAAAAAGTACATGAGCTTGTTTTTTGGCAGATTACAGGTGTTTTAATTCTTTTACATTGGTGACCTTTTGAACTTTAAAACGCCTGTACAAAAACGCTGAAAAAACTCTGCAAAAACGCCTGAAAAAACGCCCGTAAAATAGCAACGCCTAGATGTGAACGGAGCCATAAAAACACCTAAAAACGATAACCTTTAGGTGTGAATGCAGCCTGAAACAAAAAAATAAGGATCCATCATGGGCTGCCATACTAAACACATTAGATATTATTCTCCCTGACCTCTGTATACACTGTACCTCATCAGATAGTTATAAGTAGATTCTGGCAGGTTAAATGCAATAGTTCATAACATAAACTATAGACTAAACTGAACCAGTTTATTTTATTTTTGTAATTGTTATTTTGTACATTGGTGTTGATCTTCATTGTTGACAGTGTGTATGCTAAAGCTACTGAGCTCAAAGACCTGTGGAGTGTCTTATTTCTTCATTGAGATACATAGGGGTTGATTTACTAAAACTGGAGAGTGCAAAATCTGGCACAGCTGTGCATGCTAGCCAATCAGCTTCTAACTTGAGCTTGTTCAATTAAGCCTTAACAAAAAAAAACTGGAATCTGATTGGTTTCTTTGCAGAGCTGCACCAGATTTTGCACTCTCCAGTTTTAGTAAATCAACCCCATTGTTATTTAGATAGATATGTATCTTGTTCTGTATCTAACACTTTTTGTTGTGAGGTTGATCCTGTTAAGAACTATAAAATACATAAATAAAAAATTTACGTACTGTATAGTAAAAATGAGAAAATGTATACACTCACAATTGGGTAATAGTAGCAGTTCTTGTAAGCAACCTTGAAATGCACAGCAAAGCTTGCATATCTTGGTTGCAACAGACATGTCCTCTACCTCAAGACACATCACAGCATCCCAGGATGTGCAAATACCATCTATGAGTGGGTACCTGTGCAGACTCAGGGAGTTTCTAACAGTCGGAATATTCAACTTTTAGCCCCGTCGCTAGCCATGGTTTGTAGGCTATACTATGGACCTCAGGGTGGCTTACAAGTGCTGCTTCTACTACCCAAATGTGAGTGTATAAAGTTTTTGTTTTTATATATTCATTGTAATGCACAAGATTGGTACACTCCTGTTTTGGTTGTTTATACCAGGCCTTCAATAACCTCTATAGCATTGAATGGCTAGGAGGCTGCCAAGATTCTGGTGTAATACAAAGCAATATGGAAAAAGCTGAGATTGCAGTAAATTTGTTGTGAACTTTAAAAATACATTCCTCCACAATACCTATAGTTACAGAGATGAATGAAGGCTTGTTTTAAAATACTTTTACTGCTTGTTTATTGCTTTAGTGTGGGCATAGGTTCACTTGAAAGATAACTCTTGGCATAATATGTAAGTTGGTAAAAAAACAAGGAACACCACTCAGGTGGGTGAATCCAAATAAATGAATAAGTGAAGTGAATTGAAGGATTTGTCTCAAGGGTGCTCGTCACGGATCGCCCACAAAGGAAGAAACGGCTGCACTTCCAAGATGATGAATATGAGTCCTTTATTAATCCATCCAAGTGACAATCAAGGCTTAATCATTGCCGTTTCTTCCTTTTTATAATATGCAAGTTACGGTAATTATGCCAAAAAGGAAAGGGACTAATAGGATAGTGTGTTTGAAGTTCTTTGAGTGTTTTGTTCCCATTGACTTGGCTTTAGGGCATTAAAACTAATGTTGATAATTTGAAATAGTAATTTGCAGTTTTGGTTTGGTGTGTTACTGTGTTCATAATTCTTTATAACCTTGGTGGTTTTTGATGAGCTGTTAGCTAGCAATGAATATCCCATGCAGTGCTGTCAGACTAAGCTTTCACATCGTGTTCTAATACAGCCTGAACAGTTCAAATGCAACCTTTCATCCTGCTTTTATTTGGAATTAATTAAGAAATTAACTCCATGACATGACTCTGGCTTATTTTAGAAATTATTGAAGAAAAAAAGCAAAAAGATGTCAGTGTTGGTTTAATTTTCATTTAGCTTTGCTATCCATTTGGCATTGCCTTCTCAAATTTAATGGTGAGCCACCTTTGACCTTTTTTATCAAGGTATTTGAGAGAACATCTCAGGCTCTGTATGGATTGTTGCTCACTGCTTCAGAAGACGTTTTTGCATATTTTTATATGCAAAAGAATGTTCAGATGTCAGTCAGTATTTCTTTATCACAAACCTACTGAGCCATCTGACCTGTTTGTGTCCACTTAAACCTCTATCTTAAGCTGAACATACATGTAAATATTTTTGGGCTAAACTAGAGAAACCCATAGATTCTCCCATCCATGTTAAATAGCATTCATGTGGAGCAGAGGCAGCATTGTCCAACCATCCATACATTGCTTTTCATTAATAGAAGCTTTTGTGCATATTATTCAAAGTGGCCCGGGGTTGACTTATATTGTGGCTATACACAGTTGTTTTGTACATCAATTTTTACTGTTCAGACAGTATTTTTAAGTTTTAATTGTTTCCAAATGGTGTGGCTACATCTGCCAGTGCAAAATTGGTCTCAGGCAGAGCACAAACCACCATCTGAAAACCTTGCAGCAAGTCTTTGTTCATTGCAGTTAAAGAGGAGGTCCACCCAAATTTTGTTTTTTTTAAAAGCCAGCAGCTACAAATACTGCAGCTGCTGACTTTTAAAAAATGGACACTTACCTGTCCAGCGCGCCCGCGATGTCGGCAGACGAGGCTGAGCAATCGCTCAGTCCTCGGTGAGGGAATCAGGAAGTGAAGCCTTGCGGCTTCACTGCCCGGTTCCCTACTGCCCATGCGCGAGTATCGCGGCGCGCCGTCACTGGTCCCCGCCCGTTCCTGGGAACAGTGTGTTTCCCAGGAGACAGCGGGGGGGGGGGGACGGGAAGTGGCGTAGACACCCAAGGGAGTCTATGCCCGGAAGTGGGTGCAAATACCTGTCTTAGACAGGTATCTGCACCCCCTCCCCCTGAAAGGTGCCAAATGTGTCACCGGAGGGGGGGAGGGTTCCGAAAAGCGGAAGTTCCATTTTAAGGCAGCTATCTTACTAATAGTTGGTCTGCTATGCAAATATCTTGATTGTCAGAACTGCTATATTATTTAATAGCTGTTGGTTACTATTTAGGTGCTTTTAATAGTAATGTAGACCAGACATTGTTTACAATGATTCATCATAAAGTGCTTTAATATCCCATCAGTGAATGACTTTTCGCTGTACTCCATCCTCAGCATACCAGTGTACCTGTAATTTGGCTGCTGTCCTCATTATGTAAACTCTGCTTTTGCCTTGTATACCTTCAAATTTGCTATACAGTCTATGGTTGCTGCAGAAGTTCTTGTATGAATGATGCCCAGTACATCCAACCCCTCTACCTTTGCGGCCTGATTGTCAATAACACATCTATTGCTTCTCTGGACTACAGGAGGTTTTCCTCATTACACTGTCATCAGTTGACCAACCAGTGATAAAAGTGCACTGATTCATGGGCGATTGACAGCCATTTCTCTCCTCTGCCAGAGTGACTGTATTAGAAAGGAAGAATGACTCTTGGGTGCATGTGGCCTCTTATTTGGATGCCTTTTTATCGTTAGAATATTTTGTTCTATCATAGCTGCTCCCAAGCTGCTGCAGATATTTCCACACGTCTGGGTGCGTGGAACCAGTTCAATACTCTGCGCTATGGCTCTACTATCAAGTGCAGCTGCCTCCACCGTTTTAAATCCTATGAATAAGATATAAACCAGAATTTTAAAAATAAATTAAAGATGGTGTGGTGTAAACACCCAACTTCAATAAAGTGCACAAATCAATAGTTCAACAATTCAAAAAATGAACACCATGTGCTTGTAGCGCTGATAGCGCCAATTATACTACAACTCGCTCAATTATGCCTTTAACTAAATAAACTGCATAGATCAATAAAGTGCAATAATTCAGCAATGTAAAACAATAAAAACACTGTGCAATAAAGTGCATAGATCCAAAAAGCAATGCTAAAAGTCTCTGTGTAATAAAAAACATGCATGTACAATAAAGTACATGCATCCAGCAAACAGTATTACGAATCTCTGTATTAGTAAAGTGCTCTGTAAAAAGTCTCTTGTGCTGATAAAAGTGCTCCAATATAAAGTGCAAGGAATTTTAGTGTTCTTATTTTGCGTCCAGCATTTTCTGTGATCACCAAGTGCTCCCTTCTTGAAAACCACACTCACCAGAGCTCCACGACCCCCTATGAATTATAGGTGGGTCACTAGCACTTTTAGGATGTGTCTCTCCTGTAGCGGCTTTTCCAGATATATTCAACGGGACCACTTCTTCAAAAACTCTCCTGCAATATGTACATGGAAAGGGGAGAAACTAGGAGGCAGCCTCCTATAGTGTAAATCTGCATTTATTGACAATTTAAAAACATTTAAAATACACTTACTCCAATGTATTGCTTGTACATGTACAAGCTAAAGCACATGTGAACACTTGTTGTAGCCTCCAGCTCTCAAAGGAGCGGAAGTATGAAAGCAAAAGTGATGCAATAAGCCCTGTGGGTTCCTTGCACTTTATATTGGAGCACTTTTATCAGTACAAGAGACTTTTTACAGAGCACTTTACTAATACAGAGATTCACAATATTGTTTGCTGGATGCATGCACTTTATTGTTCAATGTTTTTTCACAAAGAGACTTCTAGCATTGCTTATTGAATTCATGCACTTTATTGTGTTTTTTTGTTTAACATTGCTGGATTATTGCACTTTATTGATTTACAACTGAGATAATCTGACAGTTGATTTACAACTGAGATGATCCGACATCTGAGATTAAACCAGCCTGATATTTGTTTCGGGGTGGGTGCTATAAATAGCAGAGTGCTGGTCTATTCACAGCACAGCTCTGCACATTTTTTCCTTCCATTGCCTATGTGGAGTGGGGGTGTGTGCCTTTCCTCCAATCAGCTGTCACACAGTGTATGCCATTAATCCACACCCAGTGCTGAACAGGAAGAAAAAATCTCTAACACGATGTGCACTTTCTAAAGAATATAGCAAGCTGAAGACAGCAGATATACATGTAAAACTTATGTAGGGAGATTTGTTTCGTCTCTGTGTATCATCTGAGGCTGTTCACTTCACTGGGTATAGATGAGAGTTTATATCCATTTTAATTTAGTTTAAGTCACAATTGAGGGAGTTGTTTTGTAGTACAGTCGGTGCTATCAGCGCCTCTTCACAGCATATCGTTTTTATTGATTTGATTTGTACACTTTATTGAAGTTGAATGTTTACATAAAAGGTTATAGCAACAATATTAAATAGGGGGAGGTGTCCTGTAGCACCGCTAGCGCCACACCATAATTCATTTATTTTTTCATTCTGTGTGTGTGTATAATACCTGCTCCCCCTGCACACTGTAGTTCCTCCTGCCAGCTTGTATGTCACCACAGGATGTTCAAGCTGTCATAGAATGCATTAAGATAAGAAACCTTCTGCCTTTACAACCCCTTTAACCTAATCTGACTAACACTCTAATTCAATGGGGCCACTGCAGCCACAATCCTCAGGGCTCCCCAGTTTGTATCCAATCAGCCAGGCACTTGCACTACATAGCTGATCTAAAAAGATTGTACAAAAATATTGACTGACCACTACAACATTTTCATCTTTAATATGATCCATTCTGAAAATAATCTTCAATATTTTACATATTCACTACAATAAACCAGGCTTCCCTAAAAATAAGTATTTGCTTTTAAATGTTAGAATCACTTGCTGAAACAGATTTTCACAGTTAAAAATGTAGCAGCTTTCAATTATTAAATTGGCTTTTTGGTGTACTTGCCACTAATAAGCTTTTTATTGTTGCCAAGAACAATTTGGCAAAGGGGAAGACTACTGTCAGCCAGCTCAAACCGTAAAAATAGTTCACCATTAGAGTCACAGTATGGATTTAAGTGTTGGTTTAGGAAAATGTGCCTTTTTTTTTTAGATGGTAACGTGACTATGAATTATGACTGCACTGTTAATTTCACCTGTTACTGCTGTTGTCCCTGTGTGGACACTTCATTGTAACCATTTTAATTATAACAATTAATCTCAATCGTGTAAATTCTTTTGAAAAGCTTCTATGCCTCAACAGTAATAAGAGAGAAAAAAAAAAAAGAATACATACAGTGGGGAAAATAATTATTTGCTCCCCTGCAGATTTTGTAAGTTTGCCCACTTACAAAGAAATGAAGGGTCTATAATTTTTTTCATAGGGGTATTTAAAATGATAGAGACAGAATATCAACCAAAAATCCAGAAAAAAATCCCACATACTGTAATACAAATGTTATAAATTGAGTTGCAGTTCAGTAAATAAAATAAGTATTTGATCCCCAAGCAAAACATGACTTGGTGGAGAAACCCTCGTTGGCAAGCACAAAGGTAAGATGTTTCTTGTAGTTGGTTAACAGGTTTGCAAACATCTCAGGAGGGATTTTGATCCACTCTTCTTTACAGATCTTCTCTAAATCCTTAATTAAGGTCTTGGCAACTAGAAGTTTCAGCTCCCTCCATACATTTTCTATAGGATTAAAGTGGATGTAAACCCTCCATACACCCAGTGAAGTGAACAGCCTCAGATGATACACAGGGATGAACCAAATCTCCCTACATAGGTTTTACATGTATATCTGCTGTCTTCACATTTATATACTGTTTAGAAAATTCAGATTGTGTTAGGAAAATTTCTCTTCTTGTTTAACACAGAGTGTGATGTCTGGGCATACAGCCAAGATGGCTAAAATTGCTGATTGGAGGAAAGGCACACACCCTCTCTCATCATAGGCAGAGACTCTCATGCCGCGTACACACGATCACTTTTCTCGTCGGGAAAAATTAAATTTTTTCTCTTGGACGAGAAAAACGTCCGTGTGTAGGCTTTCCAGCATTTTTCCTGACAAGAAAAACGTCAAGAATCACGACGAGAAAAATTAGAACATGCTCTAATTTTTCTCTCGTCGCGAATCACAGTATTTTTTTCCGCGGCAGTTTTCCCATAGGGAAACACTGCTAGGGAGCCTACACACGGCCGGTTTTCTCGACCAAGAGAAAACCTGTCATGAAAACTGGCCGTGTGTAGGGGACCAAGCCGGTCCTCGTTTTTCCCTTTGGGTTTCACGGCAGTGTTTTCACCGCCATGAAACTCGATCGTGTGTACATGGCATCAGAGATGTTTTGTAACAGGGCCAGCTCCCTGCTAATCTATTTATAGCAACCTCCACCGACAGAAATGTCAGGCTGCTTTTATCTGATGTGTCTGAGAATTTGTCAGAAGTTCTCATGCTGATAACAGAGGAACGGTTCAGGAGAGAGCTACAGGACTTAGCTCTTTGAAAAGAGATAGAAAAACACTGCATATATATGTGCCCAGATCAAATTTCATGAATTGGATTTACATCCACTTTAAGGTCTGGAGACTGGCTAGACAACTCCATGGCCTTAATGTGCTTCTTCTTGAGCCACTCCTTTGTTGCCTTGGTGGTATGTTTTAGGTCATTGTAATGCTGGAAGACCCATCCACGACCCATTTTCAGTGTTCTGGCTGAGGGAAGAAGGTTCTCATCCAAGATTTTACAATACGTGGCCCCATCCATTGGCCCCTCAATGCTTGCAAAGTCAGTCTTTACCTTTAGCAGAGAAATAGCATAAATGTTTCCACCTCTGTGCTTGACTGTAGGGATGGTGTTCTTAGGGTCAAAGTCGGCATTTTTCTTCCTCCAAACACAGCACATTGAGTTAATGCCAAAGAGCTAAATTTTGGGCTCATCTGACCACAGCACTTTCTCTCAATCTACCGCTGAATCATTTAGATGTTCATTGACAAACCTCAGATGGGCCTGTACATGTGTCTTGAGGAGGGCGACCTTTGCGGATGCTGCAGGATTTCAATCCACGGCGGCGTATTGTGTTACCAATGGTTTGTTTGGTGACTGTGGTCTCAACTGTCTTGAGATCACATCAGAAGCTCCTCCCATGTATTTCTGGGCTAATCCCTCACTTTTCTCATGATCATCCTTACCCCATGAGGGGAAATCTTGCATGGAGCTCTGGACCTAGGACGATGGGTGGTTATTTTGTGTTTCTTCCATATGCGACTAATCGCTTCAACAGTTGTCTCCTTCTCACCAAGCTTCTTGCTGATGGTCTTGTAGCCCATTCCAGTCTTGTGCAGGTCTACAATCTTGTCCCTGACATCCTTTGACAGCTCTTTGGTCTTACAAAATTATTTACAACACTGGCGCTTAAAATGTCAAAAAGACAATGCATATATATATATTTTACCAAAGAAGTCCTTTGAGCTGTGTGAAGAGCTCGAGTGTGAGTATTAACAGTACTGGGATACAACTGGGCAGCCTTGCTGGGGGAGCCTAAGCCAGACTCCAAACATATGAAACAAAGAAAAACAATACAGGCGCCACTTAGTAAAACTGTTACACTTTAATATCACAATAGCACTAAAGCACTCACTCCTAGGTAAACTGTAGCAGGCACATGAGCAGTCCGGTCTACGATCATACTCCAAAAGCTGGCATTCTCAATGAGAGGAGACATCCTTGTGTGCTGAGCGAGGAACCGGCATAATGTCCATTTAGATGTATCCGGATAATCTCTCAAAGAACCAGGAGGAGGGCTGGAACGCAAACTAGGAGTCAACTGAGACGCTACGCTCAGCGGAGTGACGTCACGACCAGCATGCAGCGCGTTTCGATGTTACAGCAGCGAGACGTTAGGGGTCACTGCACGCATCTTTATCAAGCAAGTATGTGGATGGCTGATCACAGCCTATTTATATGCCTGAGGTGGTGTTGACACCTTGTGGAATTAGTTGTAACAACACCCATTGAAATGGATGTCATACACTAATAATGGCAAATTTAAACAAAGGTGACAGATGGTGTAATGTAATGCTACTAAACCGGACATATACAAGCATAACATAATAATCTGATGTTATAATATGGTCTACAATTTGTTAAAACATGAGAAACTTTGTCTTTTAATACATATTACATTTTTTTAACCCAAAAAGTAAGAAAAAATATTCATAATAATGAATAAAAGATAAAAATATCAAACTAAATCATTAAATATTTAAAAATGATTAGTATATATGATATATTTTATATATAAAAAGATAAGCTATTGTTTGGTCTTGCCCATGATGGTGATGTTTGAATGAAAGAAAGAGATTCTGTGGACAGGTGTCTTTTATACACATAACGAGTTGTCATTAAGAGCACCTTCTTAAATTGACAGGACTGTACCACATGAGCACATACTGTAGCCAGTCTGTGGGAGCCAGAATT